>CM035425.1:35714564-35719564 GCA_020310875.1 Ceratopteris richardii
GTTTGGAACACATTTAAGACTATCGAGACACATTTTTTGCCTCTCTAGGAGTTTTTTCCCAGTTTGTATATATGCCTATAATGCGAATGGGTTACTTATCGTTTGTGTGTTCAATTAATAACGCACTCGATGTTGTGCTCCAAGCTTCTTCTTCTTCCTCATCTTGTTTGTGTGCTTCCCTACTCCTTGAACTCCAATTCTAAATTCTAAGCATGAGGTGTATGAAATTCAGTTTTTGGCTTGCCAGCCACAGTTTCGTTCCAAGATGTGTCACACCATTAGAGCTTTAGGTTTGGATGCCAAACAAGGGGTGTTATTATTGGGAGTCATCACTAATGTTTTATTGGAATGGTATACAGGGATAAGTGGAATAAATACTGATTGCTTTGTTAACATGTTGACCTGCATACTCACTAGATTTTCTAAAGTTGATATATTTGCTGTGCGATTACAGGTTTCCTGGCAGGCGATACCAAGTGGGTATGTTGCAGGCGTCTTGACAACTTCTAGGGTTATGATTCTCTCATCGAAATTGGAGATCTTAGCCTGCTCTTCTACAAACTTTGACAATGGATTTCCTTCAATATCCTCTGTCAAAAATTATGTTGTAGAAAAATCATTTCTATGTTATACAACTACATAACTTACTTTATAGTTATCCCTAACCATCAGAGCACTTTAGATCACTGGTTTGGGCTGGTCCAGCATTGCTTTTCTCATCAGCAACCACAATAGCTATACTAGGGTGGGATGGCATGGCACGGACTCTGGTATCAATCAGTACACCAAATGCTGGTAAACCTTGGATTCTTCTGCCATTCAAAAATCCTCGTAGCAATAGATTTTTTACTATTTTCTTTATCTTGCAGCTCTAGTAGGCTTTCTAAATGATAGAGTATTGCTTGCTTGTCCAACTAATTCCAATCCGAGGCAGAAACAAGGAGTAGACATACGAACACTGCTTGTGGGTTTGCTTGAGCCGATGTTGATTGGTTGGGCTACAATGCAGAAGACAATTGAGCCAAAGCTGCAACTTGCTGAGTTGATGTTTCAGTTGACCTCTCGGTATGTGCCTTCTAAAATTAGATCATAAAATTATAACAAGTGAAAAGAAAAGATGATTGTGTAAGATTGATATTGCCAAATTTATATTTCAGTTGGCCTCCTCTTATATGCCTACTAACTTAGTCAATGCCATTTGAGGGTAGATTATGTAGTCTCAACTGTAGAAAAGAAAGATGGGGGAATATTTAGCATGAGTTCAAAGACACACATGACCTGGTCAGGACCATCTGAATGCTATAGACAAAGTGCTGTATAACTAGTTGTTGCCTGTAGTCTGTGAAGCTTCCCCAATGGCTGTCCAGCAAGTCAATCTGGCCATAGTCGCTTGTCTAAAGAATTCTGTGTCCTCCCTGTGAATCCGTCTCTTTAATCTATGCATATGGCTCTCTTTTTGTCTCCATGGTTCTAGAAGAATAGGCCAAGCCCACCGTCCTGTTCAATCTCATGATTCTTGAGAGTTTCCCCAACCCCTCTCGAAATAGTCAATGAAAACAACATCATAATAAGCCGGGCAACCACACATGTAACATGACACGTTCTGGCCAAAACAGGTATTGCTCTGTATCTACCAGTCTCAATGTCAAGCTGGCTTGAGGATGTGCATCTCTCTCCATTAGCTTGCCATATTCCATGTGATAGGTTTCTATCCATAAAAATCGCTATGATTCTAAAGTTATCCATGGGAAAGGGCAAACTTCCTTCAGAAAGCCATCTTTCTGACCAACTCATGTGTTATGGGCCAGGTTTGACGCTGACATCACACACACACACACACACACACACACACACACACACACACACACACACACACACACACACACACACACACACACACACACACACACACAGACAGACAGATGGATGGATGGATGGATGGATGGATGGATAGAGAGGGAGGGAGGGAGCGAGGGAGGGAGGGAGGGAGCGAGGGAGGGAGGGGGAGAGGGAGGGAGGGAGGGGGAGAGGGAGGGAGGGAGGGAGAGAGGGAGAGATCCCGAAAATTCTTGCTCTACCACCCAAAGCAAATGTTAGGAGTCTACACTCTGCAGCACTTATATTCTTGTGGAACTCTTGTTGTACACTCTGCTCGTTGTGACAGCAGACTTCCTTCCAGTCCAGCAAGGAGGGCCCAACCAGTTGGTGCTGGTGAAGAAACCTTGATATCTTGGCTGGCTGGAGAACTCTTACTCTGGAAGGAAATGCACTGTTATTTTGTATATGATTGTGTTGCAAGTCCCTTGTTTAAGTGTCTCACAATAGAGTTGTGTGCATGTGGAATCTAAGTGTAGTCTTATCTGTGCAAGTGAGTTCATTGTATGTCGTGTCTATTGTGCTCCTAGTCTGTGAATATCCAGGAAACATACAATTTGCACTCCTGAGAGGACCACCGATATATTTTCACCACTCATACAATGTCACATCAGTTCACATTGTGCCAGTCATGTTGCTCCTAGCACCTAATTGAATAACATTGATTACATCACAGTTTGCATGAATATGTGTATTACATAGAAAATGCCCATACACATGCACCTGCGAACTTGTATGTGCATGTACATATTCTCATACATGTTGTGCAAAGGTATAGATGTATGTATTGTTGGAATGTCTCTCCATGCAACTTCTGTTGTTCATGCGCGTATTTCGATGAGGGAGGAACAATGGAGAGAGGAATGTAAAAAGATAAATGAGCTGGAGTTGACATGCACATCATATTTTTGTTTAACATGTTGCAAATTGTAAAACCTTGAAATGGGCACCTACATGGCTCTTGCCTATGCAAGGGCCATTTTAAAATTGGCAGATGGGGAGCTTCTAAAATATAGCAGCTCATGGCCTTTCACTTAGCCTGTGTTAAAGTGAATGAAAATGTTTGCAACATTCAGAATGGAACCTTTTGCAAGGAAACATATGAATCAAATATCACTTAATCGATACTCATCTGAAATCTCGTCAATGATGCTCAGCTATTTGATCTCGAGTTCATAGCAGAGAACTCAATGGATTCCAGAACATGAAATCACAGGCACCTAATTCTTTTTCTTTTGTGCAGGTTTGACAGCCTTCGTGTAACACCTCGTCTACTTGATACACTTGCAACAAGTTCTTCCATTGGTGGAGATCTTTCCGTTGAGCTGGCACTAGCAGGGCCACAATTTACCCAGGTATTCATACAGGATGTCATGATAATTACCATCTGTCCTCAATCATTGATTGATATTGAGTAAATGCCTACAGGTTCTGCGGTGCCATTATGCAATCCTTGCAAGGAGGTTTAATACTGCTATTTCAATATTAAAAGATGAATTTCTCCGTTCACGTGATTACCCCAAGTGTCCTCCAACATCCCGACTCTTTCAACGTTTTAGAGAGCTTGGTCGTGCCTGTATTAAGTAAGTAATGTGACACTATGGATAATAATACAGATTCAATAGTTTGCATGTACATTATAGGCTTGTGGTATAGTCAACACTATTGTTGTTTATCTGTGCTTACATGCATGGAATTTTTTCCTCATGTCCCTTTCCTGCTGAAGCCCTATATTTTCCTCTCAAAAATCTTAATGAGAAACTCTGTAGTATGTTGGTGGGTCAGAAGCTCCTTCGGCAGTTTCTCTCTCTGAGCATTATTAATGATCCAAATAGTCTCTCAGCTGAATCTTAGTATAGGGTGCAGACATTCAGGAACTCTGGAACAAAACACACATTGTTAAAACAGGTTCTCTCTTTTTCATACAAATCTAAATGAACTCTTGAATTCATCCTAGTTAGGATTCTTTCTTCCGCCTCCTTTTTCTGCTTTGCTGTAAGAAAACTTTTAAATCCCATACTACATGCAAAAGTTCGCTAAGTAAGGCCATGAAGAATAGGTTCGTCCTCTGACTTTTACTCCCAAGGATGGCCAAATAACTTAAATAGGGGTCTTTAGTTCATCCTCCTATTATAGCAGCCTAACTGACGTATGTCCCACTTTTCTGATTATTTTATCAGGTTTGGTCAGTTCGACCTTGCAAAAGAGACGTTTGAGGTGATTTCAGATTATGAAAGTCTGCTGGATCTTTTCATCTGCCACTTAAATCCAAGTGCATTGAGACGTCTTGCTCAAAAGCTAGAGGAATCAGGCGTCAATCCAGAACTCCAAAGGCAGTGTGCAAAAATTTTGAGTGTGCGATCTGCAAGCTGGGGACAAGGAACACTCTTGGCCAATTTTGCAGCTGATAGCATGTTGCCAAAAGGTCCTGAATGGGGTGGAGGAAACTGGGAGGTCAAAACTCCAGCACAAGTAAGGAGTATTCCAGAGTGGGAACTTTCAAATGAAGTGACTGCTTACATGAAGACACCGAATGGGCCAATCCCAACCATCATCCCTGACCATTTGGGTGTTTATCTAGGGACCTTGAAAGGAAGGGGCACTGTGATAGAGGTCAAAGAAACTGCTCTAGTGAAACAACTTGTAACAGCGCAGACCAAAGAAAATGGCATATCTGAAGGGATGAATCTTGAGATATTAGATAAAATAAAGGCTGCTGAAGAAGCAAAGGTGAAGGCTGGACCACGGCATGGATTACAAGACCTTATGCACACTCCTGCTAGCAATTTGGCAGATGAGCAAGCCAAGGCAGAAAAGGAGTTCAAAAAATTCGGTACAGATGACAGCAGTGATGAGGAAGATGATGCAACACAAAAGAGAAAGATCAAATTTGTAATTAAACCAGCTGAAGGCACTGGTGTGGATGTAAACAAAGTTAAAGTGGCCACACAGCAGTTAAGAGTTGGACCCGTTGGCTTACTTCCACCCATATCGCGGACAAGAAGCTCGTCACAGGATCTATTACAACTTACTGGTCCTCCATTGCCTCCTCTTCCAGCCTCTGCAACACCATCTACATTAACTTCAGGTGGATTTCAAGTACCACAGCATGGTATGCCAGGAGT
>CM035425.1:35724564-36159564 GCA_020310875.1 Ceratopteris richardii
ATAAGGTTATCATGACATTGCTGAAGTACTTGGATCTTGGGCTTTCTTGGAGGGATGTACAGTAGGTTCTTATAGAATAGAAGCCCATCATTTTCGTGGAACTCACTTACTTCATGAACTTTCCCTTCTTGAATTTTCTGCGTGATGTTACAAAACAATTCATCACGTGGTAGTCTCACGAATTAAATGGGTCAAGGATGAATTTTCTTCATGGTTTGAAGAGATGGGGGCTAATTGGAGATGTTTAGGCTTGAGTAATACACCCTTGTTGATCAAAAGCCTCTTCGCCTTTCTTTGGTGCAAGGTAAGATCTTCTTGATAGGGCATCTAATTGACATTGCTGGTGTCTTGAACGGTATGTGATGACAAAATCGAATCTGGATAAAAAATTACTCCGTCGAGATTTCCTTCTATTGAGGATGTGAGTGGTCATAAAGTACTCAGTTTTTATGGTTTGTGTACCCAATAATTTTATGAGTTCCTCCTTCTAGATGGTGAGACCACGTCCACTATCGCAAGAAATTCTTTATCATGGATTTCATAATTAATCTCTGGAGGAGAGATCTTCCTTGAAGGATATGCAACTAGATGAAGGTGTCCATCATCCCCATGTTGGGATAGGATCGCCCCTAAAGCAAAGTCTGATGCATCTGTCTCCAAGAAAAAAGGCTTGGTAGGATATGGATGAACTAGAATCCGAGTGGTGGTGAATGATGATGTCAGGGATGAAAGGCTTTCTTTGCATCTTCATTCCATGAGAATTTTGTGTTTCTTGTTAGCTTGGTAAGAGGTGTCACTATCTTGGAGTAATCTCTCATGAATATCGTGTAAAAATTGGCAAACCCTAGAGAACATTGTACATCTCGAACACATGAAGGTGGTTGCCAATCAAGGATTGTCTCGATCTTCTTAGGGTCCATAAAGATTTGTTTCTATAATACAATGTACCCTAAAAATCCACTTGTATATGATGGAAGAGCACTTCTCCAATTTTTCATATAAACCTTTTTTCCTAGTTTCTCTAGAACTATCTTCACATGACATTCATGATCTTCTAGGTTTTTGGAGAATATCAAGATATCATCGAGGTATATTGCCACAAAATCATCTGAATACTCTCGAAAGATATCGTTCATCATATGCTTAAAGAAGGCTGGAGCATTTATGAGGCCAAATGGCATAACTACTTATTCAAAATGCCATACCTTGTTCGAAATATTGTCTTCCATTCGTCTCCTTCGTTGATCATGACAAGATTGTGAGCTCCTCAAAGGTCAATCTTTGTGAAGAACTTTGCTTTTCCAAGGCATTCCAAGAGCTCTGATATGAGTGGTAGAGGGTATCTGTTCTTTATAGTGACTTTATTCAATCCAGGATAATCTACACATATTCGGAGGGTCCCATCCTTCTTCTTTACAAATAGAATGGGGGCTCTGTATGAGACATTGAGTGTCTGATAAACCCCTTGGCTAGATTCTCATCAATATTCTTACGCAATTCTATAAGTTATTATGGAGATAGTCTATAGATTGGTCGTTATTATGGAGATAGTCTATAGATTGGTCTGAAGGGTGGTTGTGCTCCCTCTTGAAGTTCTATGGCATAATCATAAGGTCTATGCTTTGGGAGGATATCTGCATTCTTCTTCCCAAAGACATCTTGAAGATCTTGGTAATGACTAGGTAGCTTTCCTAGATCATCTTTCTTGGACTCTTGAGTTGGTACAACATAGGTCATATATGTCGGTTCCTTCCTTAGTGCATGTATGAAAGCTTTGGCTCCTACATATGTCGAGTTCTTTTGGATATCTCGACGAACAATTTTATTCTTTTCCCAATTAATGTCTCGATTATGTTTCGTTAGCTAGGGCATTCCAATGATAACAGGATTTATTGGACTCGATATTACATTGAAACGTATGTGGGAATTATAGTCACCAAGCTATACTCTTAATGGTGCGGTTTCCATGGTAATATTTTGAGATGGTAGAGGTCGTCCATCTACTACTTAAGCTACTACTGGTTTGTTCTTCAGAAGCATTGGAATCTTGTGTTTCTTAACCAATCCTTCATCGATGAAACGTGAGGAGGCTCTTCAATCTACTAGGGCTGTAAGGGAAAGGGCCCTCTTAGGCATGATTAACTTGATCAGGGCAAGAAATGTTTCTCTGGGTGTTGTTGGAATTATGAAACCCTTTCTTATATCATGGTCCAGTTGTACGATTTCTTTTACGGTTGGATTTCATCGTTTCCCTACTCTACAAAGGTGACTGCGACTCTAGAGTTTGTTCTCTTGTTGGGAGAATGAACTACAATATGACCAGGGTTCCTACAATAGAGACATAATTTGTTCTCTCTCCTTCCCTGCTTCTCTTGTGGGGTTAGAGGTTGGAACCTAGTTATGTCTATTTGCATACGTTCATGCATATGCTCTTCTCTAGGAGTGGGCTAGAAGGGTTTCCATTGGTGACGTCTTCCTTCTACTTGTTTTTCTTGTTTCCTTTCAAAAAGACAGTTATCACATTGAATGGCTTAGGTGATGTATTCATTCAATGTCTTCACCTTTGGCATCGTGAACAAAAGGTCCTTGATGTCATCTCTTAAACCCCATCTAAATTGGAGTATGAATTAATCTTCGTGTCAAGTGAGATCACATATCAATTAAATTCTGATGCATAGGTAGAGGTAGGGAGGTTACTTTGATGTAGCTTCTCGAGTTTTGTTTCTGTCACTCGACTCGTGTTTGCATCTCCAAACGTGGTCGTGAGCTCTCGAAGAAACCTCTCATACTCATGAAGTAGTATCACGTCGTTGTCCAAGATTGGGGCGAACCATGATAACGCTTGACTATAGAGCAGGGTTCCAATAAAACCTACCTTGGATGCATCTTTAGGGTATCTATAAGGCTGCATACGAATGTAGATTTTGACTTGTTGCAGGAACCCACAAAGCTTTATGAGATCACACTTGAATACTTTCTTGATTTGCTTGAAAACTCTCGGTTGGTTCTTGTAATTCTTGGATGAGTGCACCTATATGCACGGGATGTCCCATCTTGACTTCTGTTTGTCGATGAGTTAGGCCCTTGACTTGTAGTTGGAGACTCTGAAGTGATGCCATAATCTGTTCATAAGTATTCTCCATATGCCTGGTCTTGGATAGAAGATAGTCTTGTCAAAATGTTGTGGGAGCACTAGATTGTACCCTTTGACTAGACTAGACAAGATTTCGGAATTACACTTTCGATTACAAGATCACCCACGTAGGGAACTAATACAAGAATATGTAACTGATACAAGAAGTCCAACAACCCGGGACTGTTAAGTGTACTAAACTCAACTAGAGATCATACAGAAGATCCCACAACCTGAAACCGGAGGTATGAAGCAAGATGTCTGGTTTACAAGAACTCCCTTCAAAGGGATGAACTAGATACAAGGAGTAACTGGAAAGGATCTCATACTGCGAGATTACAATAGGACAAGACAGGGTATCCAAGATACAAGACTAGACAAGACAAGAGCAAAGGATAAGACTAGAACTTGAACTAGAACTTGAAAGTACTTACTTGGTGATCAAGACTCCTTGAGCTCCTGAGACTGGCATTGGCAAGACTCAGTATGTAACAAAGTTCATTTTGGATTTGACTTGGTCCAGTTAATGTGAGGTTGACCAAAAATAAATGGCACACTGCAACCTACATTTTTTCCAAGAGTTTCAAGTCCAGTTGGACATGGTACTCCTGCAATAAAGGTGAAAAATCAAGTAAATGTTGGTTGGAAGTGAACCATAGTACAAACATCTAAGTTAGATGTTTAAGTCAACTAGACTTATAGTTTGATTTAAAAAACAAATTCAAGTGAAACAAGAGCTTTCAAAGTCTTGATAGGGATGAAAATTCCATCTAAGTTGCTAGATCCATGCACTTGTGATGCTCAGAACTGGACTAGTCTATTGTATCCACCCATTTCACATGTTAGAGCAGAGATAGCACATAACCAAAACAATGGATTGGCCAAGGATGTTTTAACTTTTTTGATTTGCCCTTATTATTTATTCCCTACTTTATACTCGGATCAATTTATCAAATGCAAAGCTAGATGGTGTTTTGAATCAATTGGACACGGATCAACCAGTAGATTCTCCTCTATTCGTTTGGAGTATGAGGTGAATCCCACCACAAAGATGATAAATTTATTTTCGAGGATGAAAAATCTTTCCCAAGGGAGGAGGAATGTTATATAGTCAATTCTGTGATCTAAGTCTCCGATCGGTTCAGACAGATTTGAAATCGGACACCATTTTATCACTTGTATGTATGGCCAAAGAGCTTGAGACTAGACTTAAGCATATGTTCATGTGCTCTCTAAAACAAGTAATCCACTTAGCTTAGTGGTTAAGTCTCAAGGTGGGGAAGGAGGTCCTGCGTTCAACCTCAATGAAGAGCATGGGGAGAGAGTTTTGCTCAAAAAGCTCTAGAGCCTTCTAACTTGAGTTAAGATGAGTTAAGTGTAGAGAGACTTAACTCGAGTGGCGAGTACACCTACCACTAATGGACTCTAGTGGAAGGTAGACAAGCCTACATTTTCATTGCATGGCTGCACCACGGGATGCAGACTATAAGGTCCTATATTATGAAGGAGGCCACTAATGAAGAACTCAAAATTGAATAGAGATCAGCCCCCATAATGTATAGGCTATTGCTTGTGTTTTCTCATCAGACCCTTGTGCATTTTTATTTGCTTTCTTGTAAGGTTGGAGATAATGATAACATACTGGAGATAATCAGAATATCTTCTGTCTTTCTTAGTTTTCACAAAGACATTTGGTGTGAATCACTATGGATACCAACCAGCATAAGGTTTCTTGAAAACTCGACTCCTATGCGAGTTACTTGAGTAAGATGAGCACTTATGATCGGTCCTTCTGGTTCCTTCATGACAAAATCGCACATGAATGAAAACTTTAAAGCATGAATGCCAGGATGTGATTGGCAGTCCATGTAATTGTGTTAATGACTGTGTGGTTTTTCTCATGTGTTCACCTGATGTTGTATGTTCGTAACTGTTCTGAGTTTATTTGCGTGTTCATTTTTTTTTTGTCTCTTGAACCTGAGCAACCAGTTTATTTCTAAAATATTTATCGTTTTATTTGTGGCAGGAAATCCAACGGTTACAGAAGGTGCAGGGTCCCAATGCTCTAAGTGCTAAGGATGAGATAGCAAGGCTTGCTCGACATCTGAGCACACTTCCTCTGTGGGCCAAGCATAGAACTATGTGCATCAGAACTGCAATTAAAAGAAACATGGATGTCCAGAATTTTTCTTTTGCCAAATCAATGCTTGATCTGCTTCTTTCAAAGGCACCTCCCAACAAACAAGATGAGCTGAGGAGTTTGATAAATATATGTGTGCAACGAGGCTTGAGTGACAAGTCTATAGATCCATCGGAGGACCCTTCTGAATTTTGTGCTGCGACTCTAGGAAGGCTGCCTACCATTGGACATGATGTCTGTGATGTTTGTGGATCAAAGTTCTCATTGCTTTCATCACCTCTTTGTACGATATGTGGCATGGGAACTGTAAGCCGGTCTGATTCTGTGGCGAAGGGAGCTGCAGCGTCCCCCTTTTCATGATTGCCACATCATATAATAAAGTGAATGTAAACATATAAGATAATAAAGAGCCGCATGCATTTCGCATACCACTAAAAAGAATCTACAAGTCATTAATGAAATTTTGTGGCGTGAAGTCCAGATTCAGATGTCGAAGCACAATTCATCCGATTCCATCCATCTTTAAGAGGTTGAGAGAGCCTTTGTGATAACACAGGATAAAAGTCTAGCCAAAGCATGGCCCTTTGGAACCCGTAAGTAAATCCAGAATATTCTTCTCTAATTGCTCACATCATAGTATAAACATATATCCATAGTGATGCCGATTGTTTTTTATATTCATCAAAAGATTAATTCATTTATTCTTTCACCTAGGCTCCATGATTGTATAAATTACACCGACCTTTCCAGATTATTTTTGGCTCGATTTTCTGGAAGCCAAGCCCTTGTTATGGGGATTTTTTATTTTCTTATGTTGAACTATGATAAGGTCCATTGAATATACAGGCCGTTGTGATGTAAGTTCGGAGGTATTCCTGTTAAAAAGGACATTCGTGAGTGTTGAATTGCCAGATTCGAGTTCACTGTGCTGCTGTATTCATGTCAGAGGCAATACATGCATCTGCATAAAGATGGAATAGGACATCAGATAGGACTTTCGGAGCTATAGTAAATTTGCCTGAATGTTTCACACCAACTGAAGGTTTCCCGATGATGTTATCCCGATCAAATCAGGAACAGACAATTGTTTGGATATTATATAAAATCTGGGCGCTTCCGAATACTTGTCTAAAACCGTTCGGAATACTCTACGACTAGACACATTTTACCTGCTAAACCTGAAACATTTAGGGTTCTGAACGTGGTTATATCTCTCCGGCATATTAGCGGGTCATGAAAGGCTAAAGAGTGCTTGCGTGCGGTATTATTTCTATCCAAAGATTTCGTAGGAGCTGATATGTATATATAGTCTTGTGGTTGACTACCATGAGCTTGTAGTTGCACTTCCATTCAAGGATGAATTTGGGTTTTGCCTGGATTCACTTTGGTATATATGATTCTCGTATAGTGGACATGCAATATTGACTTGTGGATTATTTGGTCGAGTTGCAACGAATTGATAGGTGATTATACCCTATCAGCTATGCTTTTTCTGTAATTTCTCCTAGCTGAGTTTTCCAATCACTTTCGGAAGTGATGGAAACTCAGTTCACAGAGCATTTAAATTCATGCTTGTTATGTGTGTGCATTGTGGGATGCATGTGTGAGATGCATGCGTGAGATGTATTCATTCAACAGCTCTATACCCACTATTAGGCACTAATGGCGTTAGTGGGGCTTTCATAGTATTTAGTCGATACAATGCATGGTGGAGAACACATGTGAGTGTGTTAGAGATTGGTAGGTTCTGGACTTTTAACGCTAGATGAGGTTGAGAACTCGTCATAGATGGTTATCAATGATCTTTGTGAGCTAAATCAATTTGTTAGTTAGGTTATGATCTTGAGTGTTCTTGAGTATCTTTGTACCAACACATATAATCACCTTGAAGACCTTTATTCCATTGATATATTGTAAGATCTTCAGGGAGAATATCAATCCCATCAATGAAAGTGAAATGAAGTGGATGGGTGCTTTAAATAGTTGATTAAAAGACCACCTAACAACTCAACGTTTAGATGTCATTTGAACAAACCTATAGAAAGGCAACTTGGGTGTTGATTTTGAGCACATCAATCGAGACTTGAGGTTATGTAGAGTGCCTTAACAATGACATTGCTGAGCTCTTCACCTAGAGTTCATTGAGATTACCAGTAAGAAACAATCTTGGGAGTGCATACCTGGATGGCATTATCATTATATCAATCTTTGCTTTTTTTTTTTTTTAAATGTATGTAATAATGCTATGTCTAGTCTCCTAATCGTCTAGCTACATGTGGGTATACTTTATGGTCACATATTTTCTTCATTACTAGTCCAATCTCAATGCATATGCATATTCTAAATATTAAACATGTATTTGATCTGATGAAAGCACTTTATTAGCTTCAATCAGTTGAACCATGCATTGTACTAGCATAGTAATATATGCAAACGTTAAGGAAAGATAATCATATCTCATGGGCATGACTCTTTTAATACCATTCCTTTAAATCACATCAAAGTCTTTAGTGGAATCTACTTGGAATGTGATTGAAGTCTAACTAGAAACTTGAAGCACATCTTTAAGAAGCATCACACTTGAGATATTATTAGGTATGGATAGACCTTATGAGCATAATGCATGCATTTGTCCATGAAATCATTAGCAATCAGCTAAATATCTATCATTCATTCCATATACACCAAGTAATTGAGCACCAACGATTCTATATCAAGCAAGCCCTAGCTTTAAGAATCGAGATTGTTTTATCTCCTTTGATTTCAAAGTGATGGAGATATCAAGAAGATACAATAGTAGAACACCATGCAAAGAAGGGGGAGAGCTCAAAGGTCAATAATAAATATCCAAATCAAAGGAATGGTGAGATAAGGTTTGATGGGGTAAGGTATCGAGTTGAAAAACTTACCACTAAGTCATTCATGGCTAGACACTATGCATATATGAGTATGGTTGTTGAAGAACCCAAATGGTTTGAACAAGAGAATACATGCAGGGAATGGCAAGAGGCTATGCAAGAGGAAATCAAAGCTTTGGAAGATAATCACACTTGGATACTAGTCCCAGGGAAGAAGGATATGGTCATTGGAAACAAGTGGGTATATAAGGTAAAGAATCATTCAGATATAAGCATTGCTAGCTAGAAAGCTAGGCTTGTAGTTGAAGGCTTTGCTCAAACATATGAAGTAGATTATGAAGAAACCTTTAGTGTTGTGGCTAAGATGACTACCATGGGAACAATCATTGCAATTGCAGCAAGCAAGCATTGAAAGATGTATGAACGATGTGAAGAATGTTGTTTTGAATGCAGAGCTAGAGGAGGTAATATACATGGACCAACCATTAGGGTTTGAAGTTAAAGTTTGAGATGATCATGTTTCTAGGTCAAAGAAGGCACTAAATGGTCTCAGGCAAGCCCCAAGGGCATGGATTGAAAGGCGTGTAGAATTTTTTATTAGCTCTGGATACAAACAAATCAAAGTAGATCCATCATTTTTTTGCAAAAGAGAAGGTGAAGCATCTATCTACTTATGTGTGTATGTTGATGACTTGATTATATCAAATGATCATGAAAAAGGCATCAAGGACATCAAAGAAGGCTTGGAAAGTGTTCAAGATCTTAGACCTTGAAGATCTAAGTTGTTTCTTAGGTATTGAAGTCATATATAAAGATAATGGTATTTAACTTATGTAGAGAAAATACATCTTGGATGTATTGAAGAATTATGGGCGTATAGAGTGCAAACCATTGAGCAACCCAATAGAAGTGAATATGAAATTGACATTAATGGAAGGTAATGAAGTCCAACATACACTCATACATGTCAATAGTGGGGTCAAAATGATATATAAAATAATAATAATATCCAAAAAATAGACACCAAAAGAATATAAGATAAAAAGCGTCATAATTTTTCTCACTAATAGGATTTGCAAATGCAAAGCAAAGAAAGGTAGGTGGTATTATATGTTTTCAAACACAATTTTTGTTTTTCAAATTGAATACAAATGATCCATGGAAGTATAAGATCAGTGTTATTGAGTTGTGATGTTGCAAATTTTGAAAATTATGGTAAAGATAGTAAGTACATGAATGCAAATCTAATATTACTAGAAGTATCCTTTAAAACTAATAGATTACCAAGTTCTAGAAACACTATGGCTTAGGTTTTGTATATATTAAATATTTTTTTCCTTTGTGCTTGTTGGTCCAAAAATTAAAGGGTACTTGATGCGAAACAAGAGAGAATAACAAAGGATCAATTGCAAAACTTGGTTTAGGTACTCTAAAAGATAGGTTTATGGCACACTTGCAAGCTTTCACTAACTAGAGGAAGTATATAAACAAGGAAAAACATGCATCCACATTTCATGAATGAGTTCTTTGTGTTACTTTCTCAAAACAATTCTTCTGAATCACATCAAATTCTTTAGTAGAATCTTCTTGGAAGGTGTTTATAGTCTTATTAAAATCTTGAACCAAGCCAAAATCAAGCATCCGGTTGAAATAATTTTAGGTATGGATTAACCTTACGAGCATAATGAATGCATTTCTCTATGAAATCATTGGCAATTAGTTAAATATTTATTGATTATTTCATATATATCAAGTAATTGACCACAAATCATTCGAAGCATGCCCTAGTTATAGGAATTGGTATTGTTACGTCTTTTTTTAATTTCAAAGTGAGTAGATGACTCAGCTACTGAGACAACAAAGAATAGAGGTCAGTACAAGGTAATTATATATTTCCATTATAAATGTCAGTTCATATGCCAATAAGATATAAAAGCACTATAGAAATTTTTTGGGTGCGTTTTCAACACTTGGTCATTAGTTAGTCAATAGAAGTTCATTAGAAGGGCACACATAGTTTATTAGCTTTGTGTGGCATCAAGTATTGATACAAATAAGTTGATAGAATTATCATTTGAGTGAGCTCAACTATAAAGGACTTATGACTCGTGAAATATGGAGAATACTCACTATTTTAGACTTGTACATTTATCTTCCCACTCATTCTTTTCCATGCGTATGAGATTTCTCTTAGACTATAATGGATGGTTTCCTTCTCATTTTCCTTGGTATTCCTCATGTGTTGAGCACCTAGAATGATTATGTGAAGGTATGGAATTTCCTCAATTTAATTATGTACACTTTATTTAAGGTAATTTCATTGTTAGTGTAAGGACCATAGGCTGCTTCTTTGGGAGAGATTTCAATAACCTAGCATTTGTTTCCTATTAGTTAATTCATGTTTAGTGTTTGATATCATAAAACGGGATTGGAGGCATAGCTTTGCTTGAGGTAGGCCTAAACACATCAAGGCCTATTATATACATATCAAGGATTTTCAACCAAGTCAATCAAATAATAATCGATAAAATGTATAAGTGAGTGTATTGTAATCAACATATACATCTCAAGGGAATAAAATGATATGCAAAGTTGTGTTGTGATCAAACCATTACATTACATGGAGAATTTGCAAGTTGCCATATATAAATAAAATCATATAGTACAAGAAAATTATTTGAGGTTTCTTCTCTCCAAAGATGATCCCTCCAACACTTGTAGTACATCTTACAATGAATTTTGTTACCATTAGTGTCTATGTGAAATGCCAAATGGCCATCATATACTTTTGTATATGTTCTTCAATAAAACATAGTGCTCTCGTTAGGTCATGGACTCTAAGTTCAACTGCATTTATGATACTTGTGAATCCGTTGTGGTGCATCGCGACCACACCACTTTAATGGTATGAGAGGAATTTGTAGCAAAAGCTTTTTCGATGTAATTACATCTACGCAATCATGTAGAATCACTGTTGTGGGATTAAAAAAAATGTATGAGGGACTCGACAAGTGACTCTCCCCTTTAGAAGAGAAGACTTGCTCAATTTTTTTGGGCATAAAGGCACCCAACTTTTTTGGGCACCAAGGTGTGCAATGTTTCTGGGCACCAACGTACCCAACTTTTTGGGGCACCAAGATGCCTAACTTTTTCGAGAACCAAGGCACCCAAGTTTTATAGGGTCCAACTTTGTGGGTGCCAAACCAAGGAGGCAAGATTGTCCAAGTTTTGACAAGAAGACATGCAACTCACAAATGCTTATAAGCCAGCTTGTGATGGGCAAAGCAAATGACCAGTAGTAAACTTAAGCCACTACTACATGAAAAAGTTCGGTACTAGCATGTGGCACATGTAACTTCCCTGAAGCCTTATCTTCCCCATTACTCTTGTAAAAAACCCCTCTTATAATATCTTATCCCTTGCCTATAAAAGGGAGAGTTTTTCATGGAGAAACAATGTGTCTAGGTGAAGGTCTATGTGCATAACCAAAGAGATTAAGTTTATAGTGTACGTAACTATCTTGGGTATAAAACAAATTTGGTTCAAGATAGTTGAGTAGTATTACCATTTAGAAGAAGTTGCTAAGCTAAGATGAACAAAGAACTTGGGTAGAGACCTACAAGAAAGGTCTACCAAGTAATTTCGATTCCTAAAGACATGATTTTAGTTTTTGGATCAATAAAGTCTTGAGTGTCAAAGATTTTCCAAAAGGAGTGCAAGAACAAAGATATGTTCTAAGGATTAGTCTAGGGAAAATCAAGGATGAGCAAGATAAGGATTCACTAGTAGAAATGAACTTTCAAATTTGGATGTGTTATGTATCCTTCTGAAGACTTGAACATTATGTTTCAAGAAAAGTTGGATGCTTGATGTAAGTCCACCTAATTTGTGAAAGAATGAAAAGATAGTATTTCTTCTCATTTTATTGAGCATGTTTTGGCAAGGATTCCATGTGAGGGGGAAACTTGGCAAGCTCTCTTCACATTTTCCTCCTTGGCTTAGAGGTATATATATGGGTGGAGCTGGTTGGTTTGGTATGTGCTCTCTCTTTAGCCTCGTGGTCTTCTTTTAATTGTATTGGCTAGTTGTTTGATTTAGTTTTGATAGGTAGTCTAGTTAATAGTATTGTTATACAACAAGTTCCCATCTCTCTAGATCAATTAGGGCTTCATGAAGTCCAAAATCAATACACACTACAAAAGAGGGTATCACAACCACCCATTTTTGGCACTTCCAAATTAAGGGGTCTACTCTTGCTGTTTTTGGCATGACTTTCATGAAGCGGCAGTGTGACCACCCGAGTCTCGACAATTGACATGATGTGGGATAAAAAAATGAATTCTTTCATGAATTGCCAGTAAGAGGTAAAGGAGTCAATAATTAGAGAAGAAACCACTGCAAGGCCTTGTAGATGTCCGAAAGTCTAGTGGAAGGCCTAAAAGTGTGTTAGTGATTAGTGCCAAAAATGACTCATCTCTACTACTAGTCATGTTATTTTGAAGTGCACAACAATTAATGATTGGAATCCGTAAGGCCACTCAACTTGTCCCTCTAGAGTCTATAAAAGTAGTTGTTGGGGCATTGATTTTTCAATCTCAGATCTCTCATATAGTCATACTCTCATTCTATCATATAGCTTTGGAGTCTCATATAGGCTCTCTCGCAGTCTACTCATTGTGCATTTGGTGACTCTGTGGTAATTATACATAGTCAGGGCTAATTGCCTATGTGGAGGATAGCTTGCCTACCTATCTTGGAGGACTTTGGATAGCTGTATTTCAATTTGAAGAGAAGATCTTGTTGTTTGAGGCACTTTTCTTGTTGCTTTTGAATGCTCTATATGGGTGGAGTTGGTTGGGGTGATATGTTCTCTCTCTTTAGCCTTGTGGTCTTGCTTTAATTGTATTTGCTAGTTGGTTGATTAATCTTCTAGGTAGTCTAGTCTTTACTAGTGTTGTTATACAACAACTCCCCACCTCTTTGGATCAACTAGGGCTTCATGAAGTCCAAAATTAGTACACACTACAGAAGAGGGTGTCACCTCCACCTGTTTTTGGCACTTCCAAATTAAGGGGTCTCTTCTACCTATTTTTGGCATGACCTTCATGAAGCAACTGTGTGACCACCCGAGTCTCAACAATTGACATGTGTGGGATAAAAAATGAGTTCCTCCAAGGCTTGACAATAAGAGGTAAAGGCGTCAATAATTGCAGGAGAAACCACCGCAAGGCCATGCGGATGTCTAGTGGAAGGCCTAGAAGTGGGTTAGTGACTAGTGCCAAAAAAACCTCATCTTTGCTACCAGTCACATTGTTTCGAAGTGTGCAACATTTAATGATTGGAATCGGTAAGGCCACTCAACTTGGCCCTATGGAGTCTATAAAAGTAGTAGATGGGGCACTAAATTTCCACTCTGAGATCTCTCATATAGACATACTCTCATTCTATCATATACCCTTAGGAGTCTCATACAAGCTCTATCTCAGTCTACTCATTGTGCATTGTGGTGACTCTGTGGTGATTATATAGAGTCTGGGCTACTTGCCTATATGGAGGATAGCTTGTCTACGTATCTTGGAGGTCTTTGGATAGTTTTATTTCACTTTGAAGAGAAGATCTTGTTGTTTGAGGCATTTTTGTTGTTGCTTTTGAATGCTCAATATTGTCTCCGAGTAGTTATTTGCTTGCTTTGTCTTGTTCATTAAGCTATATGATCCTATTGGAACCTCTCTGAGTCATTAAGGTTTTTTTTATTTCTTCATCATTGTAGTCTTCATTTGCAAATTATCTTTTTGCACACAAGCATGTTATGGGGTATACTTCCCTAAGGAAGAAGACTCCTGAGTAGGAGTATTGGGAACTATGTCTGAAATGTCATCTTGGATACCACTTCTATAGTTTGGCATGCATGGTGGGACCCTTGTATGCTCTATGTGAGGTATTTATTGAAGTAAGAATTTATTTTTTGTATTGTTTTTCTTTGATTTTTGAGTCTTATTAGGCTTCAACCTAAACTTGGGTGAGTGGATACATGAACCATACCCAAGTGGATTGGGAGTCTCTTAAAAATGAGCTTTGGATCAATTGGAAAAATTGAAGTTACAACTAGGTGAACCTTTCCACGAACTTTATATACATGCTAAGGCTCTCGTTTCTTGCTTGTTGCATGCTAAAGGTGTTGTTTTAGTAAATAAATGGATTGCGAAGGCCCTAGCAGGGTCATCTCAATAGAAGCTTTGAGGACCACTAAGGTTAGATGCTACATTGGAGGACTTTGTGACAATTGCTTCACGCATCCAAGAGGCAAGAGTGCATGTTGAAGGCGGTAGTCAAGCCAATTATGCGACTTTCTCAGACCCAATTGAGAATCTAAGGAGGGAGTTGGAAACACTTAAGATGCAATGGAGCCAACAAGAGGAGAAGGTCACTTTGCCATTTGCATGCTACAATGACGACTTAGTAGCTTGGATGTGAAGTGGAGGATTTGTAGATAACTCAGGATATTGGCACGCAGTTATGGTTTACTACATGCAACAACAATGGCCACTCTAATGTGAACTATCCATATCGAGTAACTTGCCAATTTTATGGAAAAAATGATCATGAGGCACACGATTGCTACTACCTCAAGGGAGCTCAATAGGGAGGTAATTAACAAGTCCCACACACCTTTTATGCTGGCACTTCAAAGTCACACAATAAGGAGAAGAACCACTCAAATGGATAGAGGTATACTCACTATGGAGAATATGGTCATGTGCAAAGTAAGTGCTTTTTGCCTGAGCACGCACCTACCTGCCAACACTACCCAGATGTTAAGGAACATTATATGATGGGCTGTCCGTACAACTACCCCACTATGATTCATATGATTGCAGTCTCTCCACAAGAGGAAGGTACAACTCCACAATCTTTTGTTGTTTCATCTTTTACATCACCTATGATGACTAGACCTAGGTAATCAATAGTGACGCATCTAGAAGAACAACAGGGAACCAAGGAGAAAGAAGACAGTAAGAAGGCAGATTCAAACAACCATGAGGCCATTGAAGAAGCTTATGAAAGGGTGAGTAATTCATTGAAGGACAAATTGAATCGCCCTCAAGAGCATGCATAGGATGTTAATATTGAAGCCATTTTGAAGGAGATTCATCATAAGCTCAGATGGATTTAAGATGGATGCAAAGGTGAGAAGTGATTTACTTAAAGTTATACAATCTACCTACTTGAGTCCACCACCAAGTATAGATAGGTACATGGTGGATATTCCCCTTCCACCACTCACAAACTACCACAGTTCAAGTTTGATTGTTTCCATATAGTGAATTTTTTACAAGAGTCATTGTGGATGGTGGTTCTGGTATCAACTTGATGTTTGAATTCACCATGAAGAAATTGAAACTGAACTTGATGAAAGAAGCACCGTTCATTGTGACATTGGTAGACCAACACTAGGTCATACTATTGGCAATTATTGAAAAGGTACTTATGATAGTTCAAGCCTATCAATTTCTATTGGATTTTGTTGTTATTGCATTACCCCATGAAACCTCTTTTCCTCTACTCCTAGAAGACCATGGTTGAGGCAATCCAAGGCATTGCAAGATTGGGCAAGAAATATGCTATGGGTCTCTATAAACAATGAGTTGCAGATACATTTGGAGGAAGGATGTGACATTGCTAAAGCAATTAGGTGCACGATGGATATTGAGGTAATGCCGTCCTTGCCACATGAAGAAGATAATATGTTTAATAGGATGATGGGCAGTCTAGAGTGCGACACAATAGAAATAAATGAAGAATAAGATCAAAATGGACCATGTATATCCTCTGTACACAGAAGTGAAGCTTCTAGAGAAAAAACATAGGTGGGCCTAGGTGAGTTGAAAATAGTTAATTTGCACTCATTCAATGAGGGAAAACGTAAACTAGGTGATTATAGGAAACTAAATACAGAAGATCAAGAAGCCCAACATATGGCTGAGTTTGGATACCTCCTCAACAGTAGGCTAACTAGGTGAGACCTCCCAAGTAGCCAAAGTGGAAAAAACGGGTTGCCTTGGTGGACAAGATGGAAAAATTGGGCACCTAAATTTTGATGTGAAAGATGAAGCTGGGTGACTAAATTTTGGTAGGTCTCAAGAGACTAGGAACGTTATTTTGAGTGGTTCTCCTAGAGTTGGGCGACTTAATCTTGAAGAACCACCACAAAGTGGGCACTTATTAGATACTCAACAAGTGGGCAAGAAGCCTTCTTTTGTGCAAATTGGACCAGTTTTTTCAATAGAGATGACTCCTCATATAAAGCAAGATGGACATGTTCAGTTTTTCCTGACACATGTTGGGATGCAGAGGACTCCATTTGGGCTACTTAACCAAAGTGGAAAACTTTTATCAAAAGGCACATTTCTTTGTTATGCTAGGAGAAACTAGATAATCAGTCCCACTTCAATAGTTTTATGGATTTAGGGCTAGAAGATGCAAAACCTGCACATGCATCTTTGGAGGCTAATTTCAACTCTAGGACCAAAGATGACCTTCCAATTCCAAATATTCCACATAGGTGGACTAAGGAACATATCATGGAGCACAAGCTCAATGGTACCTAGCTCACATTGTTGATGATTTCCATGGGGCACTTATGTCTACACGCACGTGGACTTTGGCATAAAAAATGCACCTGTATCATTTAATAGAAGAATGTATCTAATATTCGATAAATTGCTAACAACATTTCTCCACATTTGCATGGATGACGTTTCAGTATTCTCAAGTATAGATAGAAGAGTTGTGGCCCAAGATCTTCATCAACATTTGAAAATTTTGAAGGAAATGTTTGAACAGTGTCACAAGATAGGTTTGAAGTTGAACCCTACTAAATGTCAATTTCGTGTTACCAAAGGTATGCTACTTGGCCACATAGTTTCTTGCCAAATGAATAACTCTTGATTGAGCTAAGGTAGCTTCCATACTTTCCATGCTCTTTTTGTGGACTCCTAAGGAAGTGCAAAGCTTTTTAGGCCATGCAAGATAAGAGAATAGATTTATTTGGATGTAGTAAAAAATAGCTAAGCCCTTGTCAAGGCCTACAATTAAGAAGATACTTTTCTCTTAGAGTCCTAGAGCAAAGAAGGACTTAAGTGAGCTAAAACTAAGGTTATGTATTGCATCACTCTGAACTTTTCTTAATATTTAACTTGAGTTCCATGTGCATACAAAGCAAGTCTTCATGCAGTTGGAGAAGTTTTCACACAATCGTGTGCTCACAAGGTGAAACAACCTATTTCTTATACAGACATATCTCTTACAAAGGCAGAGAGAAAATATAGTACCATGGAAAGAGAAGGTTTGGCTATTGTATTTGCACTTCAACCTTTTTGGCACTATCTTCTAGGCATACATTTGATTGTCATCTGAGAACATCAACCACTAAAGTATTTAATCAATAAGCCTAGAGTAGCTACAAGGGTTTGGTAGTGACTCCTACTCTTTTAGGAATATGAATTTGAGATTTACATCAAGCCAGACAAGGAGCATTACATGGCAAAACAAGTGTCAAGGATGGCCATGAGAAATGCCAATAGGGGTTATTGATGAGCCTGTAGATAGCAATCTCTTTTTTGTGGCAGCTCGAATTGATTGGTGCATTGAAATATTACAACTTCAACTGGACCATTCAATCCAATTGGTTAACTTGGTAATAAAAGGTATATTTTGATGGCTAGATGCTATTTTAACAACTGGTTAGAAGCTAAGGCTAATTTAGATTTGCATGCCAATGCTAATGGACACGTTCATATACAAACATATTTTCTCATGATTTGGGTGCTTGATAGAGGCTACTAGTGATAGTGGCACACATTTTAAATAACGTGTTGCAATTTATTTTTAATAGGTATAAGATTTACTGCAAAAATTCATGTGCGTATAAACCTAGAGAAAATGGTAAGGCAGAAAGCTCCTACAAGATTTTGATCGGGCTACTATGGAAATTAGCTTTTGACTATCACAACTCTTGGTAGCCTGCCCTCATCAAAGCAATTTGGGCATTTCATATGACTAGAAGTAGAAGCAAAACCTTTTGGAATTGACCCTCACATTACGAGACTAGCTGCATTAGAAGAATTTAGGGAAGCAGTAATGAAGAGCTTGTAGATAAAGCAAGAGGGGTGCAAACTGTTACACTTATGTGTTCCTTGAGTAGCTTTGATGTAAATAGTTTCCCTATACATGGGCACTTTTTACCCTAGTGTTGGGAGTAGCTTTGATGTGAATGTTATCCCTACACATGGGCACTTTTACTCTAGTGTTGGATAGAGGTTTTCCCCATGTTACCACATACGTGATTCACTCATATGTGGTGGTAAGTTATACTTAGGGATATTGTTCAACTCTTACTTCAGTTTTGTTAATCATCAATAGAGAAAGCTATTCCATCCATTCATCTTCTTTGTATGTCTTGCTACATTTGTGCTCTTTATGTGTGATTCGTGTGTGTCTTTGGCACTTCTACACACACCCAACAATGGTATCATAGCAGGTTCAACTCCTTCTCAAGTTTAAGTTTTTAGCCTCATGGTGCACATGCACTTTTAAGAGTGTAAATCAACTTTTGAGCATAGGACATCGATTTTTAGTAGTCAAGAAACATCTCCACCAATTGCAGTGGCATTTTATTCATGTAGTCAAAATTTCCATCAAAGTGACGGATTGTCAGCTGAAATTTCAACATTCATTTTAGCTTTCTTTCAAGTAAAGATCTTGTCACAATATTACTCTTCAATGAAATGGTGGGCAACAATTACTTGTTTGGCATGCTTCAACCTAAAAATAAGCTAGATGGGAGAAACTATCCAATGTGATCTTACATGACTGTGAGCCGCCGGAATGTAATCCTGAAAAGTCGCACGCATACCGAAAGGGCGTAGCGCAAAGACTTGTAACCTTTTTTATTAATGAAAAGAAGCGTGCATGAGACAGCGGGTATGTCCTTGCCAGACTGTGGTCTGGGCGAATGCCTGAAGTGGAGCATAACAGGCATTGTTGATATTTTGAGTACTCTGAGTATTCTGTTACTTCGTTAATTAAGTTCAACAATTAGTTAAGTCTTTGATGAAGTATTGAGTTAAGCAACCTTGCGGTAAAGTGACGAAGTTGCGCATTCATACGTATTGCGGTGAATAATGTTGCAATGCACAGAACAAATAAACAGTTGAAGAATAGTTTAACTCTGAATACTAAGTCGGTGTAGTAGCATATAACTGAATCTGTAGATTTGGGAAAATACAAACAGGGCCTTTGTTTTATAGACCCCTAACCATCCCAAGAACCCAGATTTGATAAACAGTTTTAAACAGTAGTTTAATACTGGCACCGTATATGGGTAATGGAGTAGCCAGTTGCAGAAAAGATTAAAGATCGACGAAGAATAGTTTGATATATGCCGGTAACAAGCTTTCGCGAATCATATCCCAAATACCGAAGTGATCCATATCCTTGGGTAGTTCCGATTTGTTAGAAACACCCTCTGGTGGTTGAAACGAAGAACAATCAAGTTCAGTTGCAGAAGGCCCAACCCAGCAAGCCAGTGGCAATTTCGGTAGCAGTTCGATGCTGTGTAGAAGCAGTTCGATAGCTTGCGGCGGTAATTCGGTGCATTCCGATGATAGATCGGTACGTTCTGAAGAAAGTATGTTAGTTTCTGGTTGTACTTCGATGCTGTCCGGTGATAGTTCAGTGCTACCCGGTGAAAATTCGGTGATCTTTGGTGACAGTTCGATATTGTCCGGTGACAATTCGGTGATCTCTGGTGACAATTTGGTGCTCTCCGGTGACAATTGGGTGATCTTCGGTAATAGTGCGCTATTGTTCGGCAGGAATTTGTTGCATTCATCGTTTTTAGGTGCACGTTTAGCCAATTTCGACACTAAAGTTGAGAAAGGGCTGTTAGATTTTGAGCTAAGTAATCGGTTCAGAGACATCTTAGGACTGGAAAGTGGGCAAAGTGACCATATGGCCTAGGAACATCAAGAAGTACTTCTCCAAAATTCAGGCAACATGAGTAGTTCGCAGCAACAACAACAACAACAACATCAACAACAACAACAACAACAACAACAACAACAACAAATTATTCCACTGCATTCGGTGCCAACCGGAGTCACATACACAAAATTTGGAGGTTTTCTGGGAGATGATCCTGATGTGCATGTGCGGACATTTGAAATTAATTATGCAGTTTTGAATTACCCAATAGACCCTGCTTATAAAGACATTGTGTTCCAGTCAAGTTTGGTTAATGAAGCTGCATGCTGGTTAACCGAGTATGACTTGAATCATTTCCAGTAGTATGATGATGTGAAGGATGCATTTCTGCAACGATTCCCGTTAAAGAAAAACCCAGCAGAAATTTTTGATTACCTACAGAATAACAAGCAGAAGTCACACCATAATGTATAAGATTATGCCACTCTATTCCAGACTCATTTATGGAAGTTACCACTAGCGCATGCCAACTTACTAGATGACATCATTACTCAGTGGTTCATAAACGGATTAAACCCCCAATTGAAACAGATCATGATCATAGGATGTGTGGGAGGAATGACCTTGGATGCTGTAATCGCTATGGCGTTACACTTAGAAAATAAAGTGGGTGGATTCACTGAAGATCTAGAGTGGTTGAAGGTGTCCAAGCATTTGAATAAGGATCCTCTGAAACAAATTTACTGTACTAAATGTAAAAACATAGGACCCACTAGCTCAGCATGCACTCTGAATCAGATGACCTACGCTATTTGCCATATAGTGGACCACACTACGGAGACCTGTCCTTATAACGCAAGGGTACAGAGCAGAGCGGCTGTCAATGCCATTATTCAGGAACAAGGGCAACCACCCAGTCACTACGTACCACCAGAAATGAGGAATACTCCTTACCAAGGATACAAGAATTATAGAGGAGCACGGTCAACTAACTTTGGGCAAACTCGGTGGAATGGGGGTCCATCAGGTGAAGGTGCATCTCCTCCACCACCCAAATGTCAATTTTGCAATGAAATAGGGCATATCCATAGGTATTGTAAAGGTGCGGCTGAGTACGATAAAAGGAAAAAGAAACGACAACACCCGATGGCAAACATGGTGTACATTTCAGCAGTCGACACTCAAACAGTAGTGGTGCAAACACGTTCGGGAAAGCAATTACAGCCAGCTGTGGAGATTTTTGAACCTGGAATTCGTGAACAGTAGAAGGTGTTTGCAAAAGAAAGCAAGTGGGCAACCTAGGAACAAACTATTTTTCCTCACCCAATTCCGGTGACGTAGCAAAGCATACTGCAGGCACTACCGGAAGGCAAAAATCTGATCCACGCAGTACCGGAGCCCCCATCGGACACCGTACCGGAAACAACAAAATTTGATCCGGTGTGGGATGTCTTATCCAAGGCATCCATTACACTACCATTGGGATAATTATTGGCTTTGGTTCCTGGCGTGCGTCAACAACGCCAGCAACAGGTCAGTCCAGGACCTTCATGTGCTCCTTCGTCAGCAACAATTCAGCCCGAACTTGATCCGAAGGTGGATCATACGGTGCCCTTGATTACAGTTTGGTACATTAGGAAAAAAAGTGAACCCTGCATGGGCCTTGTAAGGGTTCCTAATTTTTAGGGATTAAGCTTAATCTTGTACTTTGTTAAGGGGACAAAGTGTATTTAATAGAGCACTTTTTGGTAGGCTGAAGTAGGCTTTTTTTTAGGCTGAGCTAGGATCTTCTCTCTCTTCTGCACATAGAGAGAGAGAAAAACCACTTTCCACCTCATCAAATCGGTCCATCTTTATGAATAAAAAAATGACTTTTCTGAAAAAGTCTCTTTTTCAGCTATTCTTTATTCAAAATGGCCCATACTTTTATGTATATGTCAGAACTTAATTTTTGTGGTCTTGTGTTTATAAAAAATACTTTAAAAAAACATACTTTTCAAAATCCCTCCAAAAGTTAAGTGCCACATCATCAAACTCGTAACTTTGGTTGCCCCAAAACATGAATTTTTGAAAAAAAGCTCATTTCCCCTCTAACACACTGAAAAAATTCATTTTGACCTATCCACATACCAAAACACACTTTTTTTCTTGCACACAGCTACTTTTACTAGCCATTCTAGCCATCTTTGTGCCTACTGTACTAGCCAGTCCAGTCATCTCTGTGCCTCTTTCCATTCGATGCTGGAGTTTTGGAACATCATGGTGCTCACATGTATTACAAACATGACACCAACACCAGCGCGTGCTCCTCACACAAAGAGTGTACATGTTCGTGTTCCAACAGAATTTGCACCAACAACTAGAGGTAGCAATGACATAGATTCTCAAAATGAACGACGTGCAGTTGGAGAGAAGAATATTGATCTTTGGTTCAATGGTGCTTTGTATCCCTTAGATCCAATGGCTAATGTTCATCCTAGATTCCATAGTATCTCCACATTTCTACAATTCCTTAGTAGCAGTGAAGATGGACTGCTAGGCTATTGCAAGCGATTGTCTAACCATTCTACATCTATAGCAATTATTGGATGCAACAATGTCATCATAACCATTTCAAGATACACAGTTTAGAGAGTGCTATACACACTTTAGAAAGTGCTATCAAATCTTTGGATGAGCACAATAATAGACTCCAACAAGATGTGGAAGAAAAGGAGAGCACAATTACAAAGTTAAAAGCCAATCTTACACAACTAAAAGAGACTCCACTTGGGATGAGATATAGGAAACGACCATTATCATCCTTTCATGCTCTTTCAACTGGTGGTGGAGCATGGAAGTGATGTGTTTACGCACTTAGGTATGTGTTTCCCTTGTTTATTTATGTTAAAAGACTTTTAAATTGAGTTTCTTATTGTGCAGGTCATTTGTTGAATATGCAAGTGCTTCCTCAACAATGGAGGATCAATTGAAGTTTCTGAATTCTTGTCTTAGCAATAAACATATTTTGGATTCACCAATAGGAAATCACATCAAAACCCAAGTGATTAAAGATTTTGTAGGCAACTTAGAAGATATTATTAGTACTAGTGAGGTAGAGATGCTATGTGATGAAGCAGGTGTTAGTACTAGAGCATACACTGCATTGTACAAACTTTTGAAGCAGGCTTTGCAAAACAAATGTATTTTCCAAAGCATTTTTCCATGCCCTTACAAGGTATCTCTTAAGAAGAAGATGACCAATGAGGATGTAGCCAATACTCTTGGCAATTACCTAGATATAGAAGATGTTAAGCCTGCATCCATTTATCATTCATCTACATCAAAGAAAGAGTTGAAAAACACATCTAGAAAGGGATTCATCTACACAAAGTACAACAACATATTTATCAATTTGGAGAGGCTTCAAAAGGAAATGGTTAAATTTTACAAATCCACAATTCAAGGTATATCCATTGTTTTGATAATGACATTCATAGTATTTTTAATAATATAATGTTTCTCATTTGATGTAGATTGTGGTTCCAAACTCAAGTTTGTATTGAAGCTAGATGAATGTCAAATCATAAAGGGATGATGTATGGAGAGACTTAGTGTGACACTCATGAACGAAGCTATGACCCATGCCATTATTGATGATAGTGAAGAATCTACCCATCACTTTACATATAGTGTCCAATCCGAGAAAGATATATGGTGGTTAGGTTCTATTGAAGTACCTAAAGAATCCAATGATGTTCTTACATGGATTTTCAATAGGACCCCATGGATCACAGAGGTGATAACTTCTCAAATTCATGGTGCCAAAATCACTGTAGAAAGCCTCGGTGATTTTGAAGTAGAGTGGCACTTAAGTGGAGACTTAAAGACTATCAAATGCATGTTAGGGTGCAAACAAGGTGCATCTACTCTCTATCCTTGTCCATATTGCACACGAGGTTATAAACGAACAAAGTGAAAACAAAACAACATAGATGATTTAGCTAATGACACAGATGCAACTCCATCCACTGAATGGGATATACCATTAATGAGCTGTCCCATGTTAGGTACACCTAATCGTGACATATCAGATAAGGATTGGAATCCCATTACTCCATTCCCTTTAGTCAATGTCCACTTTTGCACCTTGCATGCCTTCATGAGAATTTTCGATAGTCTATTGAAGCTCCATATAGAGTATGCATTTGCCATGAAGACAGCTGATAAATCTATTCAAGCTATAAAGAAATTGGAGGAACTTCTTAATTCAATTGGTTGTCATGGTGGAAATGTAACCCTAGTTGTTAAGAAAGTTGGAGAATCTCAAGATAGTTTGCAACAAATGTCAATGACAGGGAATAAAGCAAGACATTTTTTTAGAAGAGGTACTAGCACTCAAAATAATGAACATTATGAGCTGTGGAAAGACCTATGCATGATCACAACAGACAATGAATCTCAAGTTGATCTTTGTAATAAGAAAAAGAGATTTTGGTCGAGCTTTGATAAGTTGGTAGGCTTAATGGGTCTGACTAGGTCTAGTGCTATTCAACGTCAAATGTTTCAAGAAACATTAGTGGATTTCACCAAGTGTTTCATTCAATCTTGGGGAGAGATCAATATAACGCACTACATTGTAAGTGTAATCTTCTTCTACAAGTGTTCATTGCACTTACCTTTTTCCAATGTACTTAACAATTTTTAGCATATTTTGTTTGCACATGGAGCTTATTTCATGCATCGATATGGGTCATTAGAGATTTTCAGTACCCAAGGAATGGAAAAGTCACACTACAAAGCGAGGGGTGTCTACTTCAAAAACACTCGACATGGTGGTGGTCCAATGCAATCAAACTACATGGAGGAGATGTTTAATTGGTTTTACCGCACTACATTCTCGAGAAAGATTTTTGTGGAACGACTTAGGGATTCAAAATTGACAAAACTTGCAAGAACGATGCAACACAACATTGCCAGTGAGAAATGGAAGTCATCATTAGGTCCTCTTCATCATGCTCAGTGGCGTTCTAGGAGACAACGAGAAGGCTCAGCTTGGAAGTAAAGTGAATTCGTTATTTCCCAGTATGTGGTAAAACCTATGATTATTGTAATCTTGGTTTCAATGTGTTATTATTTAAATTTTAATATTCTGTATGGTTTTAAACAAGTTTTGTCCATTCTAGTGTGAACAAAAAGTTTTTAAAAAGATCTATAAATAGAGAGAACTCACTTCATTTCACACTTTTTGCAACTCAAGAGAATGGCACGCACCAAGCAAACTGCAAGGAAAGACCGCGCCTTCTTTCCTAGCCCTCATCTAGGGACACAATGCCCCACCATGGTTGCAACCCCCCCAAAGACCACGAAGCGGTTCCCAGAGCACATCAATGCTTGTGTCACATGATGACACACCACTTGGGAGCAATCCAGCACGAGAAAATGAAGTGCCTAATAGACAGGAGTATTTCACTCCAAGACGATCAGAGTCCATTTCAGATGATGAGCCAGCAACAAGGACACCCATCAAGGCAAGACCCAAACAGAAGTTGATGAGAAGGGTTGTATCAGAGAACGAAGAGGAGTCATCCCCGAATGACGAAAGCAACAATCAACCACCATGGAATGATATGCAAATTCCAACGAGCCATAGGGTGACACATGGAGGCAAGACACTTCCACAAGGACACGGCCAAATACCAAGAGAGGAGGAAAGAGAGCAAAGTTAGCAACCACATCGACAACAAAATGTGTAAGATGAAGCTGGACCTTCACATCGTGTACATCGGAGAAAAAAAAACTATCAACCACGACGTAGACCTCAACGCCAGCCAAACATACCTCCCAATGCAAGAGCTCCACAAAGAAGAAGGAGGCATTGCAGGGCTTTTGCAGAGATACGACACTACCAACAGTCCTTTGAGCTACTCATACCAGGAAGAGCTTTTGCAAGGGTAGCAAAAGAGGAACTACAAAGCTACCGTGCAGGTCTACGAATACAAGGGATAGCACTTGAAGCGCTTCAAGAGGCGGCTGAGGCCTACCTCATCTCCATGCTTGAGGACTCCAACCTGTGTGCTATCCATGCCAAGAGAGTAACCACATAACCGAAGGACATTCAACTAGCAAGAAGAATTAGAGGAAATAACCCATGAAATGTGTATATTGTACCCTTTGACAAGCCTACTTTTGTGATACAATGGATAATAGAAAATTTTGTTTTAACTTATATTCTTTGTGTCTTTTTTTTTTCTCTCTCTCTCTCACTCTCTCTATCTTTGACTCCGCAGCATAATTGTATGCAACTAACTTTTCTCTTAGTTAGTTATATATGGAATGAGTTGAACATGCATGCCTGATGTTTTGTTACTAGATGTGTACATGTTTTACCTAGTTATGTCCCACATGTCATTTTCATGCCAAAAAACCCCCAGCCACAGAAACGCGGGATTCAGCCCTACAAATTTTTTGCAGGGCTGAATCGTGCATTTCTGTGGCTGGCAGGTTTTTTCGCATTTTCTGGGCATGTGTATACATAAAATGTGTGAATGAGATGTTAGGTCTATTTAATACAGAGGCTATGCCCTACAAGTAATCTTTGGCCTTGCCCTTACTTCAGTGTGAGCTTGTTGCTACCATAACCAAGAGAAAATGAACAATAACATACTTTCCCACACATTGGAGCCATAAAAACACTAGAAAAGGCCAAAAAAGCCCCAGCCACAGAAACGCGGGAATCAGCCCTGCAAAAATTTTGCAAGACTGATTCTCGTGTTTCTATGGCTGGGGCTTTTTTGGCCTTTTTTACGCATTCTAGGATACATACAGACCATAGGCACAATAAAAAGACATAAAACAGATACAATTTGTGGAGAGAAGATAGATTCAATTTATTAAGCACATTCATACCCAAGACTAGACAAATAAGGAAATACTAAAGTTTGTATTATCAAAACATTTACATCACTTCTCAGCTGCCTTCAATTTCTTTACAAGTTTCTTTCTCCTTTGGAGAGATTGAAGGAGCTGGTAAGTCAATACAGATCTTGATATTACATGGGGGTCTTGCATTCCCAGACCCATGGCGATACCTATTTGGCCTAGTACGTTTCCTCTAAAAGTAAGTCCTAATGTAGTTTCAACTAAGGATTTCCTAACCAAAATGACACAATTAGTGCCTTGGGTAATTGGACATAAACACTAAATTTTGCTAAGGGCCTTCAAGCACCAAGTCATGAAGTGCCCATCCGGACTGTAGTTTTTATGTATGATAACAAAATCATCCTTTGGCAACTTTTCGATGTAGTTTGCCAAGGATGAACCACTCCCACGAGAAGCTCGATCCCCACCAGATATTGCTGCAAACTTGTCAATATCAATTGCTTCTTGTTAAGAAAAAATGAGAATTCAAGCTCTTACAATGTTAACTTAAATTATCCATTTATTTAATTTAATTACCACTTACATCATGAAGCTTGTCTTCTTCCTCCCCTCTTCCAAGGGCATCAAGATCAATACTAGAGTGGGCCATGCCATTCAGCTCTGCTACGGGGGATGTAGGTATTTTTTGCTTCATTATCCTCTCCCGTGCTGCACTGAACTCCTCCTCCGTAGTATAATTTTTGTCATCTTTTAAAATATCAGCACACACCATTGCTATGGTGTCTGCTACAGAATCCCCAAGTGGGATTGCCTTCTTTTCAAGTATGTCAGATGTGTTGTCAAGCAGAACATCTGACATTGTGGAGAAAATACTCAAGCATTCGTCTTGACGTAGACCGAATGCCTTCTCAATGTCATGAAGAAAAATAAATTCCTCCATCAACAACGATGATGGAGAGATATTCAAGTTCTACCTCTGGTAATGTGGGCTCAGAGGGGTTGAGATTTGAAGGGGGGGCCTCCTCCATGCTTGATTGCTCACATAGTTTGTCCTCAACACCACCAGGAAATTCTTGGTGGATTGTAATGCTTTCTTTGGCAAAATTTATGGCCTCTGGTTGAGGCTCATTCTTCTCCTTAACAAAACCCCCAGTGACAAGGTTGGGGAGTTCAACAGGTGTAGGTTCGGGCTCCTCATTAATGATAAAATATGTTGTTTCAATGTAGGAAAGGTACTTTGTACCCATCCTCTTCTTTTTGTGAAATTTTTTTACTAATGGCACATAGTCATCTAGTAAGGGCCTTGTAGTTTCATCAATTGCCATGAAGCGCTTAAGGCGCTTCATGAAGGCTTCATCACCTTTGTGTATGTAGAGTAAAAGGTCACATGGGACCCATTTACCCTCATAAGGCGGTATTTCTATAGAGTAATGCAAGATGTAGTAATCAAGGAACTCTATAATTTCCTCGAGCACATGAGAGTTGAGTTGAATTGTTTTGTCTAGATCAGGGACTCTAGACAACAGGTCATACAAGTGATTTTGACCTTTGAACTCAGTTGATTCCAAGAACTCATTGAAGAGTTCACGTGGACGTTTGGGTTGTAGGGTACTCGAGGTTGCAGCAGCCATTGCGCGCGATGCTAGCTTGTGTGCATCTTTGCGAGTGATTCTAGCTCTTGTTGGTTGAAAAAGTGAGAAATGAGAGAATAAGTGTTGCTTTTATAGTAGTTTCAAAATTTTAAAGTGAGTGGGACCCATTTTAAAACTATAATTGATACCTTCAAATAAAACAATCATGCACAGAACTCTCAAAAAAAAACTTTGGATCATAAAAAAGATTGAACAGAATCATTAACCAGAATAAGATACACCACATCTACACAATAGAAAAAATAAATTCTTAGAACTTTAAAATTATAATAAATTGCCATTAGGAAAATCAAAGATTTGGCAAATTGTACATCATATTGAGATCAAAAAATTTTACATGCTACATGTCTTGCATGTTAAATACATTGTTGCAGATGACAGATTATAAATGGAACATAGGTTGTGTGTACACTCTAGCACTCAAATAGTTCTTGAGTTATGACAATGAAAGTTGAGTTCCATCCACACTCCATTCAGGAAGGACTTTAATTTTATCCTCCAACCTCTTACCAATCTGCAGACAAATAGAAAACTTTAAATGAACATATTTGAGTATAAGAATTTAAAATAAAAAATACCATATGCTATTTACCTTATGCCCTTGTATTTTGAACTTTGATTGATCCAGATCCTCAAATCCCATGATTACTAGATGTTCTCTCACGTTGGCAAGAGTCCAATGATGATTTACTGAAATAACTTCCATTTAGTTGTTGGCTAGATTTATCTTAATTTCAAATGAAATTAAAAAACCCTCAAAACTTTGTAATGGTATCCATTCACCAAGTTTACACATCCAAAGATCATAATAGAAGGACGGGCTTGTGAAAAGACTATCGACCCAACATCTGCATGCAATGCTTGGAAAGTACCTGTAAGACTATGAAGTGGTTGTTCTTCCACCAAGGTAGAAGTAAATATCTCTACAACAAAAAACTACAGAAGTTAGCTAGGTATATTATGAAATTTGGACAAAAGTCAATGAGTAATACTTACAGTTGATAGGGTATCTCATTTTGTTTGAGTTTTCCAATTTCATGCTTGACATTGTGAAAACATGTTGTACAATGGAAAGATTTTCACCATTTTTGAGCTTTTTGAAGCCTAATAACTTCCCTTTCCAATGAAGATCCAAGTTTCCACGATCTCTTACACAGTGAGGACCAACACCAGAGGGTTGCATGTACACCCATGCACCTTTGCAGAACTCATGTCCTAACCAAATTCTTTCTGTAGCCTTGATATTGTGACATTTTATTGTGATAACCTCATCTTTTGGACGTCTATGAGATTTAGGTTTCTTCATTGGAGTTCAGGCTATGGAAGTGATAGTAGGAATTCAAAGAAGATGATGCACAGAGAAAGAAATGGAGACGCAGGAGTTCCAATGGTGTGTTAGGGAGAGAAAGTAGTGGAAAGAGATGACTTTTTGGGACCTGGGTATGAAAATGTGAGGTTTTGTATGGAGAAAGTTGCATTTTGAGTTATTTTTGAAAAAGTCACTTTTTTCAGTTCAGTTCATGCACGGATTTTGATTTAGAATTCAAAAATACCACTTTTGATCCTAAAAAGTGGTTGGAGGACCATTAAATGGTGTTATGATGAGTTTTATAACTTTTTGAAAATTTTGAATTTTTGGGCCCAGGTAAGTTACGAGATTCCTTTCTCTCTCTAGGGGCAAAACCTAAACATAGGGGAATCTTGTCCCCTCATCCCCCTTTAGAGTAAACATTTGTAACAGTTGCACTTTGTCAACAGATGGGATGGACACACATCGAACCTGTCCAATTTTTTGTCCGAATGGAGGATCAATCCCGAGTTCATCCGGTTGGATTGGTGCAAAATATTCCTATTACTCTTCAAGGAGCTGTATTTAAAATGACCTTCGTTGTTGTGGAATTACTCGAATCCAGCCTTGACTATAACCTGCTCTTTGGACGACCATGGTTAAAGCAAGCTAAGGTAGTTCAGGATTGGTCAACGCATGAATTGATTTTTAAGAATAACCACCGTAAATATGTCGTTCCACTAGACGACATGAAGCCTTGCAACTTGCATGCATGACCATATGTAGTCGAACTTGTACACATATTGGATGACCTTTCAGATGATGAAGAGGAAGCTTTTCTTTAAGCCAACAAGGATCTGATGGCACTCGGAACTGTGGATTTGCAAACGGTTGTAGATAACTGGAGTCTGACAGCCTGTACGATAGTACCACTGACCGGTGAACCCGAATCAAGCGTAGCACAGACCTTGGATGATACGATGCTACACCAATTGCTTCAGACAGGGAACGACTTTGCCATGCCTCGACAGTCCTACGTACCGGAAGACCAATTGGTTACCTGCAACTTAGGTGATGAAACTAATCCGCGGCCAGTGAAGATTAAGGCAAGACTATCAGAGACCTTCCAAGATAATTTATTGCAACTATTATGAGAATTCTCTGATGTATTTGCCTGGGATTACCATGATATGAAGGGGTTGGATCCGTGCATCTAGCAACACCAGGTTATGCTGAAACCAGATGCCCGGCCTATTAAACAAACCAGCTATAGAATGAATCCTCACTATGCAGCCCAAATCAAAGCAGAACTGGATCGATTGCTGAAGGTTGGGTTTATTGTCCCTATCGATCATGCAGAGTGGATATCCCCTATTGTCATAGTCCCTAAGAAGAATAAGCAATTAGGGATATGTGTGGACTACCGGAAATTAATTGCAGCCACAGTACCTGATCCATTCCCTCTGCCGTTTTTGGACACAATGTTAGATGATGTGGCAGGTCATGAGATGTACTCCTTTTTGGATGGCTATAGTGGTTATAACCAAATACGAATGGTGGAGCAGGACATTCCAAAGACAACATTTATACCGAATTGGGGTGTTTATGCGTGTAGAGTGATGTGGTTTGGTCTGTGAAATGCTCCAAGTATGTTTCAACATTATATGCAGGAAGTTTTCTCTCCTTATCTAACCACATTCATGAGAGTTTACTTGGATGACTTCTCTTTATCCGATTGACCCACTTGCAGGGGCGACCGGTCAAAGAACTAGGCATACACCTCAACCACCACCAATGGTACAACCACCTCCTAATCCCAAAGTCAAAGCAGCTCATTTTAGAGGAGGCTCTAAAGAAGATGCTGATTGCCATGTGGCTCAATTTGAGATAAAATGGACAGCTAATGGATACCCAGCTATATATGGTGATGACATTAAACTTCAGCAATTTGTTGCTACGTTGGAAGGACGAGCAATGAGCTGGTTCAATCAATATGGTATTGCTCATTTTGCTACATATGATGCATTAAAAATAGCATTTTTGCAATGATTTAGAAAAGAGAAGACTCCTACTGACGAGATGTTGGCAGGTTATTTTCTAAAAGGATTACGAAGTACCATTAGACATGCAGTTGCAAGTGTGGATATTGGGAATGGCTTTGATGTATTAGCATTAGCAACTGCACGCGTGGAAAGAAGATTTGGACGGGCTAAAAAGAGACATTCTGATTCTAGTTCAGAGGCTGACTCTGATTCACAATTGGAGTCAGACAAAGGTCCAACTGATTTTGACTCTGATACCCAAGATGAATATAGCATATCATCCACAGGTGAATGGACAAGCTGAAAGTACAAATAAAACATTAATGCATTTCTAAAGAAGCTTGTGCATGACAATCAAAAAAAATGGGATTTATTACTTGACTCACATTCAGAACAACATTCAAAGTGACAACAGGTATGAATCCATTCCGACTGGTGTATGGATTGGAGGTAGTGGTACCCATGGAATTTGTGGTTCCAAGTTTGCGAATCACGACGGAAAAGATGTCTTCTAATTTATCCATTAAACACAGAAGCAAATATCTTCTGCAGTTGGAAGAGGATCGTTTGGTAAGTGTGTACATTAATGAGGTAATTCAAGACGAAGACAAGCTTGGGTGAATCAGAATGTGAAGTTTAAATTATTTAAAGAAGGAGATTGGGTAACGGTGTATAATTCTAAGCTAGGACCACATCCGGGAAAGCTCACATTGAGATATCAAGGTCCATATCAGATTGTGCAAGATTTAGGGCAAGGAACTTTTCTATTGGCAGATGTATTTGGCACAAGAATGGAAAAACTAATCAATGGATTCCGGCTAAAGAAATTTCAAGGGAAGCCACCACATTTGGATTGGTTATCTTCTAATGTAGTGCAAGTAATGGTTAAGTCTAAAAATCATATTACTAACATGTCTGATCACCGGAGCAAGAAGGCTTATTCATCTGCATTTTCATCCTTGGTGACATGTTTCCTTGATTGTTGTTGGTCGAAAATGGCATTAAGCGCGTTCTTACGAATCCATTGGGGGATAGGTTATAATCAGAGGCTCACATTTTTGTTAGCAGTTATTCATCAGCATACAACGAAGAAGGGAGTGTTGGTGAATTGGACTGAAGTATTAGAGGAATATTCAGAAGCAGCAAGAGATGTAACTCAAGGCGCATGGACACTGATGATAGCAAGCAGCCAACAACATCATGGATCGGTGTTCCAGGGTGGACATGCAGATAACGGAGGGTACCAGTTTTATTGTTCGTTGGAGAGTACAGTTCACCTGAACAAGGTAAGAGGGAGCAAGATTCAGGTTCAAATGGACTCTCAGGTGAAACCAGTTATTTGTGTGAGTGTTAAGCAACAAGCTGTATGGTGTCCAAAGGTTTTGTGGGAGCTTGTATGGTGGTGGATTGAAAAATGCAATGTGAAGGGGAGGAGATCTCAGTGAATTATTCTCGATTTGGGGATGAGCCTTAATGCAAATAACAGCACGTGTAGATTAACTTTTACTCATGGCATGGAAATGTGCGTAAAGATGTGCCTAATGATTTTTAAGGTAACTTATGCCCAAACATTATTTAGTTGCATGCGTTGGCACGTGATCAAGTACCTGAGGTTCTCAGCTCAGTGGCGATTTGAAAGTTCACACTACTTGTACCTGCGTTTTTCATTTTATTTCAGAGGGTACAACTCGATGCCAGGCATCGACTTAATGGTGTAAGTCGATGCCAGGCATCAACTTTTAGGTGCAAGTCAATGCCGCGCATCGACTTTGGGATCCAACTCGATGCCTGGCATTGACTTGCACCCTCAAGTCAATGCCAGGCATCAACTTTCACTTAAATTCGATGCCTAGCATCGAATTGCACCCTCAAGTCGATGTCTGGCATCGATCTGGAAGGTCGATGTCTGGCATCGAATGTGGCCTGAAAGTCGATGCTAGGCATCGACTTTAGGGTGCAAATTCGATGCCAGGCATCAACTTTTAGGTGCAAGTCGATGCCACACATCCACTTTGTGTGCAAGTCGATGCGAGGCATCGACTTGAGGTGCAATTCAATGCCAGGCATCGACTTGAGGTGCAAGTCGATGCCAGGCATCGACTTGAGGGTCCAAGTCGATGCCAGGCATCGACTTGAGGGTGCAAGTCGATGCCTAGCATCGGCTTGGACCCTCAAGTCGATGCCTGGCATCAACTTGGACCCTTGAAAAACACATTAACATATGAGCTCATATTTCCAAGCCCTTTCAGGGATGCTGAGTCCAAAAGTGAGAGGCCCTTCAAGAAGGTGAAAGTGACAATGAGCTCTGGGGATTAGCAACGTGACAGAGGCATTGGTCACCAAGCAAAACCGAAGAAAAACATTGCATCGTTATCCTATGAGAAGGCCAGTAATCCGGTTAAAATGTCTTCTGGTGGATAGAGTAGCATGAAAATTCCTGAGGATGATGCAACTAGGAAGGAAAGGTCGAGGGACGTAGAGGTCTTAAGGACAGATCGTCCACTCCGGGACATGACAAACCTGGAGTGGTGCCTTCAATATGTGGAAGAAAAGAATGCAGTCGTACTTGTGTTCGCAGGGGCGTACGGGAGAGGAAAGATCACGACAACACAGGGTTTTCAGTATGGCCTTGTGTTCAAACTGGATTATGAAGATGAGGATTCAGACAACCTCCTTGTCCTGGTAGAGACATCGAAAGGTTTAAGAAATGTTATATGCAAGATGGATTTCTTACGCCTAGAGTGTTGTGTTCCAGAGAGGCTTGCAGAGATATGCAGGGACTCAGTGAATCTTATCAAAGACTTGATGCCATGGATCTAGGGCAACATCATGTCAACACAACAGAAGATGACAAACCCTGTAAAGGCAAGGGGTAAGCAGTGCGCACAGAAAAAGTTCCTAAAAAAAAGAAGAGAATTGCTGATGAGGAGTCTTCTGACTCAAGCTCTAGCTCTGAGGATATAATAGTTGCACCTGGTGGGGATCTTGCCTCGGGTGTTCTTGGTACTGAGCAGAACAAGATGAGGGAGGACATAGCTAGAAGAAAATTTGTGAAGAAGGGGCAGTTGTTCACCTGCCAATCAATATCATCCATAGGCCACCAATGGATCCAGTCACAGGGAGGAGGCCCCTTGAGATCAAGGAGCCACACAATTTGCACGTGCAGAATCTTAAGAAGAAAATGAAAATAAATCCTCATGCTACTGTTGTGCCTTTCCTTGTCATGGTGGATCCGTATGAGTGCAGCTCTGTGGAGGAGTTCAATGAGGGTCTATTTGAGGATTATACATATTATGTGATTGGTGGTTCACACTCTGTAGAGGCCCGCAGACAGCTAGTGAAGGAGCACCCCACCACATTATTTTTTAGGTATGTAGAGTGCAAGATGTATGTTGGTCTTACAACTGAGGAAGCCAAGCTTCTTGCTTGGGATCACAACAATGACAATGACTACAGGCAAAAAATGTCCTCCATAGAGAGAATTCGGTTCTTCCACCATGAATATGAAGATTGTCTCGTGAAGGAAGCTGGAAGAATACATCCCAATCTACGAAAGCAATGCCTTATTGAGGTTGGAATTGCACTGGATGAGAATAGAAAATCTGATGCTTTGAGAAAATATGATCCATGGTTTCAACTGGCATTCAGAACAGGTGAGATCTCGGATCTGCAGGATACAATTTTCACAATGTGGGAGAACAAGGAGGTCAAGGGCCAGAAGCAATGGAAGTCGAGGCCAGACCCACAGGTTGATCTGAAGGGAAAGGGAAGGAAAGTTGACCTCTCAATTGAAGAGGCTCTTGAGGACATGAAGCTGACACCATGGAGGGCCCTTCAAGGAATGAAGGATGATACATTGATTATATCAACTTTGTCAAGGGTAATCTCCAAGGAGTTAAGCCTGGAGGAGATGGTGACTGAGCTCAATAAGTATGTATGTTATTCTCACATCCTTTTTCCCTCCTCCCATGTTTCTGGTCTAACCTAGTCTCTTTTTCATTTCTTTGACTGTAGTCATAAAGTATACATGAAGATTCAGGAGGTGATGATGAAGAGGCTGGGTTGCTTTTCTTGGATAGAGGTCCAAGCAGACTATCCAACCACATCATCCTACAAAGCTTTATCAGAATATTTTATCCTATTTCGTGATTGGGTAGGTTCTCTTTCAAAGAGCATGCCTGGTTTGCTATTAGACTAGATGCCTTGAATCACCTAACCAATTCGATGCCAGAATTTTAGTAGGAACTCGATGCCTGGCATCGACTTACTACTGAACGTCGATGCCTAGCATCGACCTGGTGCCAAAAGTCAATGCTTGGCATCGACCTCGTGGCATAAGTCGATGTCTGGCATCGACTTGGGGGCATAAGTCGATGCCTGGCATCGACCTGGTGGCGTAAGTCGATGCCATGCATCGACTTATGTCCCCAAGTCGATGTCTGGCATCGACCCACACACGAAATCGATGCCATGCATCGATTCCTTATGTTTCATTTGCTATATTGAAGAGCTCATTTAATTGTCTTTCCACTTTATTCTGTAGAAACCAAAGAAAAGTAAGTCTACAAAGCTAGTAGATGATTACCCCCCTGCATTCCTGGCTCACATTCAAAGAGCAAGGCATGAGATCCACACTGAAAACCAAGGAGATTGATTTTGATGATGAACATGATCTGAAATGTTTCTCCAATCCCCTAGACCCCCTTAGGCTTGTATATTACAATGTATTCTATAGTGATGTAAATAACATTTGTTCTGTTGTGCCTAGAAAGCATTTCTCCCTTCTCATAGCAGACATACCCTATGGATTTAGGATGTTGGGATCAGTTAATGACGATGAACCCTTCAAACACCCTCAGATTCGGAAGATGGTCACTGATTTTGCAGAGTTGACTATATCTCCTCTTTGGAGGATAGTAATTTTCCATAGCAAAGACCAGTCTTTCTCTGTTTTAACTGCTCTGAAGTCAAGATGTCATGCTTTGGAGTGCCTCACATGGTAAGTAATCTTCTTTCTATCTCCATGGCTTTAATGATACTCTCTGTCACTTATAGTTCTTGTTGGCAGGGTGAAGACAAACGTCAATCACACTCCTTTGCATAGGTTTGTGAGCTCCACTGAAGGCATTACAGTTGGCTATTATGATGAAGTAAGCAAAAGGAGAGTCAAGGAGTATTGCAATGAGAATGGGATCTCAAATGTGCTCATGTTCCCAGCCGTTACCAAGAAACTTCGTCATGTAGTTGGGGACAGGACATTGGTTAATCCCTATCAGAAGCCACAAAAGCTCATAATGAGATTGCTTCAACTATTCTCCAACGATGATGACTGGGTTCTAGACCTTTTTTCGGGCACATGTAATTTCAATTTTAACAATTTTCATTATTCATAATGTTGATTGGCCTCTAAGTGGTTTTCTGCTGTTTCAGGAACGACTCTGGCTTGCTCCACTGCATAGCTATGGAGAAGGATGATGCTCAAGTGAGCTTCATTAGAATGAGAATCAATGGGCTGAATGAATGCCCAGATGAAGACCAAGAGGTTGGAAGGAAGCACATTGCAGACACGGAGAGATTCCAACCGGGTTCAAGGGAGCATGTTCCCCCAGTTGCAGATGAACCGGGAGACATGGATGACTTTGAAGAGCCAATCTTGGAGCAAGAGAGGCAGGAGATGTGTTCTAATGTTCCAGAGGATCCCATTATGCTTGAGCCTGAGGAAAGCTATTATCAGCTTCTATTGTAGATTCATATTACTCTTGTAAAACACATGAAATGTAAAACATCATTTTAATAGAAATATAATGCCGAGTTCTACTTCCACTTTGTGTTAAGCTCGACTTATCTTGAGCATTTCTCTGATGAATGTGTGAATGTTTCTTAGTATAATTTTGTTGATTATAATCTTCTCTTGGGAATGCTTTTGTGAAATTTATTTCATATTCTATGAATATGGCCCAGCATTCAATGAGGATCTTAACTATACAAAGGGGATGATCTTAATTGCCTTGTTAAAATGTTCCGATTTTTGCAACACATGTACAACGATGTTCGAGTAGCTTATAATCAGCTATAATCTGTGCTTGTTGAGGTTATAGATGTAATGAAGGAGCTTCCCCAATTCTTACTTGTACCTTCAACTCTAATCTCTTGTCAAAGATCATGATGTGGGATTCTTGATCGTGCTGAACAACTAGTTTTCAAGGCACCAAGTATTTTAACATATCTATCTTGACTACTTGGGATATGGGATCAAGCTTCTAGTCAATATTTACAAGCAAGAACAAGTGATGCTTTCTAGATATTGTAAAATGCCCACTTTATTGCTTGATATCATGGTCTTTAGGTAAAAAGGAATAGAGAACATGTCTTTGTTCTCCTTTGTTGTGACTCAGTGTTTCAACAAGAATTGCCGGTAAAATCCTCCTATTATGACACTTTGATGCTTTTCTTGACCAATGGATGTCCTCCCGGCACGACCTCTCCTGCTGCTCTCCGGAAACTGGCCATGTATAGTCACCAATTTTGGCTAATTGTAGGGAAGTTATATTACATGGATCACTTGGGAGTGCTGCTAAGATGTGTTCCACCACACAAAATTGATTCACTAATCACAATGGCTCATTCTGCCCCAACTGGAGATCATTTTGCGGTTGACCTGACACACCAGAAGATTTTGCAGAGTGGCTTATGGTGGCCTACTATGTATCATGATGTGACCAAGTATGTGCGACAGTGCGATGAGTGTTAGCATTCGAGTCAACCTTTACAGAGACATTTCTTTCCGCTCCAACCCGTTTTGTCTCTCGAACCCTTTCAAAAATGGGGCTTGGATTTTATCGGACTGATTACACCTCCAGTGACACTTATCAGAAACAGGTATATTCTTACATGCACAGATTATGCGACGTGGTGGGCTGAAGCTTGGGCTCTATAGTTAGCCACAGCTGCTGCGGTAGCTAAATGTTTGATGAAAGATATTTTTCCACACTATGGTTTACCCTTGGAGATTGTGACTGATCAAGGTACACACTTTGCTAACACAATAATGCAAGTGCTTACTCATACCTTCCAGATTGTCCATAAGTTCAGTTCTCCATACTATCCATGAGCGAATGGCCTCGCCAAGAGCACAAACAAATCTCTGTTGAACATCTTAAAGAAGCTGGTATTGGATTGCCCGGAGAGATGGGACCAATTCCTACCTATCGTATTATGGGCTTACCGTACAACATATAAAGTGGTGACTGGAACAACTCCCTTCAAGTTGGCCTATGGTTTGGAGGCGATTGCTCCTATGGAACTAGTGGTTCCTAGTCTGCGAGTGGCATTAGAGCAGAAATTACTACTAGAAAAATCATTCCCTTTCTGATTGGATGCTTTATGGTCTCTGGATGAACAGTGCCTTGAGAGTTTTTTGGTGCTACAGGAAGTTCTCCTGGCCTTTGCTGAATTGCCTTGGCATTCAATGGAGTGTCATCCTTTTTTTGTGTAGATAATCTCTGTCATTGCGGCTATGCTTGCTACAGAACAATGCTGACCGCTTGCATGTCTTAACCCCCGTGTCGTCATCACACTTAGTATAGTCACTGAAGGATTCCATCTCCCTCATGAGGGTGTGGTCGATGGACCTCTCCTTCCTATGTTGACAATGAAGGAACTCTTTCCCCGACACTCGTCTAACGAGTTTTCCATTTTGTGTCGTCCCGAATCGGAGCGCACAGCACTCCAGTTCCTTTTCACTACCTTGAATATGCAAAAACGCACCTATGGCATCTCTCGCCCATGAGGGCTGCCTCAAATGCCTTGGTTGCTCATACTTCTTCCATGGCTGAAATGGATCTTTGGCATGCTCGTTTTTCTCACTTGAACTTCAATAGTTTGCTTTACTTGCAAAAGAAGGACATGCTTATTGGTTTTCCAACACTTGAGTCCATTGAAAATCATGCATGTGAAGATCACATTCTTGGAAAAATGCATCATGCTTCTTTTCCAAAAGATATTCATATATGCACTACAAGAAAATTGCAGCTTGTTCATAGTGATGTATGTGGTCCTTTCAAAACTCCATCTTTGTATGTGGTCCTTTCAAAACTCCATCTTTTGGGAAGCATGTATATTTTTTTACCTTCATTGATGATGCTACTTGCCATACATTCGTGTATCCTATGAAAGCAAATATTGAGGTATTTTCTTGCTTCAAACACAAATTTAACTATGGTTGAAATTTTTTCTTCAAACAAGCTTTTGAATCTATGCATAGATTGTGGTGGTAAATACATGTCACATGAGTTTAATGTTTTTCTTCCTAAAAGAGGAATTTCACACCAATGTACAGTGCCATATACACCTCATCAAAATTGTGTTGCTAAGCATAAAAATAGAACACTCCTTGAAATGGCACGATTTATGGTTAAAGGAAAGCACCTTCCTGACAAATTTTAGATGAAAGTGGTCATGTGCACAAACTATGTGTTGATTCGTTGCCCTACAAAAGCATTGAGATTCATCACTCCTTATGAGGCTTGGAATGGACATAAACCTATGGTTATTCATATGCCTATGTTTGGTTGTTTGGCATATGCTCTTGTGCCATCACAACATCCCAAAATTGATGATAAGGCAAAGCAATGTATATTTTTTGGTTATAGTGTTGAAAGTAAGGGATATCATTTATACCATCCATTGATGAAGACAATTATTGTGATTCAAGATGTGGTATTTGCTAAAAATTCAGTTTTTCATCTACTTGAATACAAAAAACAGACAATTGTTAGCTCACAATATGTGTTTGATACACTTATACCTTTGTTCCAAAGTGGTGCACTTGACTATGGCCATGTAGACCAGCCAACTCAAGATCAAAGGGCTAAAACATTTGTGCAAAATAGAGCTAAAAATGCAAGCTAAATCTTCCAGCTAAAAATGGATGGAAATGCTAGAAATTTCCAGCCACAGATGGCTCAACATTCATGTCAAAATATGGATGAAAATGAGCATAAAATTCAGCCCATGCATGATATACATGTTGATGATGTATTACGTAATGAACACATGTCTATCAAGAGTTCACAAACTATGCCAAAGGAACTTAAACAAACTTGCATGATAGAAAATTGAGCGCACCTTCACTTGGTAGAACAAGATTAAACTCTCGTCATGCATCAAGTAATTTTGTGGAATATTCTCTTATTGCAGTAGCATAATGAAGAGTCACTCACTTTTGAAGATGCATGTGAGGATCCACAATGGATGAGTGCTATGCAATAAAAAATGGATTCCATACATAGAAATGGTACTTGGGAGTTATATGAATTTCCAAAAGGAAAAAATGTCAGCTTTCTTGAATGGTGATTTGCAAGAAGAGGTCTATGTGAAGAAACCTCCTGGATTTGCCATGAAAGGGAAAGAGATATGTTTGTCGCTTGCATAGAAAGTTGTATGGTTTCAAGCAAGCTCCATGTGCATGGTATGAAAAAATCCATAAGTGATTGATTGCTCTTGGATTCACATGTAGTACAATTGAAATCACACTCTATGTACTCAAAGATGGGGCTGATCTTACAGTTCTTGTTTTTTATGTTGATGACATACCCTTAACTGGGTCATGTGATGCAAAACTTGACATTCTTATGGTTGATTTGTAGCATACTTTAGATGTCACTTAAGTTGTTCTTTTGTGCTACTATCTTGGCATCCAATTTGTATCTGTTGAGTGGGGAATTGTTATGCATCAAGCAAAGTATGTTGAAAAACTACTTCAGCATTTTGACTTTGAGTACTGCAAGCCAATTTCCACACCAATTTAGATAGGATTTAGGTTCTTTCTTTGGGATTCTAGTGATGCATTTGACACTTCTCTTTATTATCAAACTATGGGATGTCGTACATATGCATGCAACAAAAGGTCGAATATACAGTATGCAATTTCCTAGTTAAGTCGATTCATGCATAGCTCTAGCATTAGGCATGGGTAAGTGGTGAAACATGTGTTTAGCTATCTTGAAGGCACTTTGAGCTTAGGTCTCTTTTATGGTAGAGATATTCAACCATGCTTGCATGCATTTATAGATTGTGGTTGGGCTGGTTGTTATGATACTTGCGTGTCCATTAGTGATGATTGCTTTTTCCTTGGAGGATCATGCATATCTTGGTTGAGCAAGAAGCAACCTAAAGTGGCGACATCGAGCTCTGAAGATAAGTACATGGCAATTTTCAAAGCTAGAGTGGAATGTATATGGTTGAAATGCCCATTGGTGAATCTTTGCATGCAAATTGATGTTGTTGCACATATTCTCACTGATAGTCAAAGTGCATTTGCTACTGCACAAAACCTAGTGTTTCATGAACAGCCAAAACATATTGAGGTGCATTATCACTATGTGAGAGAGCACCTTCACACAAGAGATATTGATTTGGTATATGTGCTAACACAAGATAATTCGGCATACATATTCACCAAAGCTCTTCCACAGGAAACATTTGAAGCTTTTTGCAAAGTTCTTATTGCCTAGTTGGGGCTGATCTGTCACTCCCTCTATGTGTTCATGTCATTCGCTTCAAGGGGGGTTTGCTACACTTATGTGTTCCTCGAGTAGCTTTGATGTGAATCTTTTCCCTATACATGGGCACTTTTTACTTTAGTGTTGACTAGAGGCTTTTTCCCCATGTTACCACATACATGATTCACTCATATGTGGTGGTACCTCATGCTTAGGGATATTATTCAACTCTTACTTCAATTCTGTTAATCATCAATAGAGAGAGTTATTCTAGCCATCTGTCTTCTCTGTTTTTCTTGTTGCATTTGTGCTCTTTGTGTGTGCTTCTTGTGTGTCTCTCACACTTCTACACACACCCAACACAATGAGTTCATGAAAGTATATACGAGTTAATGAAGTGAAGGAAGGATCCTTGGTCTTGGTGCATCAGAGCCTATCAGTATCTACTAAACTTGCACCTAACTGGACATGACCTTACAAAGTCAAGAAGATACCACCTCAAGGAAAAATACAAATAGAAGATTTGAAGGGTGAGAAGTTACCCTTGGTTAACATTTTGAAGGTGAAGATCTACTTCAATTGAACCTAGCATGATGGAATTCATTCACTCTATTTACCATCAGATCATTCATTTTTTCATTGTAATTCATCTTTGTCAAAATAAGGGACTTTCATTTGAATCAAATAATTCTTGCACAAGGACTTTCAATTCAAAGGTTTGATGCACGAGTCTGTAGCTATGTAATATTCCACTCCACATTTTGAAGACACTCATGTGTGTTGGCCTGCTAGCCTTGTTCTCCTCATTCATCTCTTGGAACCACAAAAGAAGATCGTCTTGACTTCTTTCATGCATGTTGGGGCACCACATCATCTTTAATGGAAATTTGGACACCTCTTAGCCTTATGTAAAAGGTTGGTGGGGCAAGTATTTGCCTTGGAAGGCCTTGGAGCAAGTGTTTAGGTGCCAATTCCTCTTCTATCTTAGCTTGATGTAAATGGAAAAGGCAACCCACCTCCTTGTAATACAAAAATAAGCCATCAAGGGCGCTCCCTCACCCAAATGGAACTTGGAACCCATCCATAAGAGACCCTTGACCCAACTAGGATTTGAGGCCACCCATGGGCAATCCCTCGCATTGTGAAATAGCTATGTGGTTCCAATCGAGGGTAATATTGTGCCATGATTTTTTTGGGAGACTTCTCACCTTGAGAGGAGACTTGGGGTGACTCCTACTATATCTTCTAGCCTTAGAGCACGTGTGATCCTTTAGAGGACCAGCATGGGTTCCCTCTCCATCATGGATGACTGCTTCACCATAGGCAACCTCTCCACCATGGGTGACCTCTCCACCATAGGTGATCTCTCCACCATGTTTCACATGGGTGACTCTCACTCCAACATCTACTAGGGAAACTTGCATAAGGGGGGTGACCCTAGCATAGGGCATCCCCACCTCCAAGATACAACATACTCCTTGGGAGACTCTTTTATACATGGGATGACCCCACCATCACTTAAACATGCATTGGGTGACTCCTTTTTATTGGCAAGAGATCCAAGGGTGACTTCTTATGCAAAATCCATGACTCGGGGCAACCTCAGGCCAACCAAAAACTCTTGTAACAACACCAAGCTCAAGGCAAACTCAACTAATTTGTGTAGCCTAAGCAAGTATGTACATCAAATGAAGGCAATAGGGCACCCTCTTTGCAATACAGAGACTAACCAATGACCTCTGATATGTGCAATAAAGTAGAGCAACCCATGGCTTGGAAAGGGACTCATCATCAACATGGTCTAGGCAATGCATCATCACCATTATGCATGGAAACTCATTTCCAAAAGTAATGAATTGAAGGAAACTGCCCAGAGTACTCCTCACCTCTCTAGATCAATTAAGGCTTCATGAAGTCAAAAATAGGTACACACTAGAAAATAGGGTGTCACCTCAACTCATGTTTGGCACTTCCAAATTAAGGTGTCTCCTCTACCTATTTTTGGAATGACCATCATGAGGTGAGAGTGTGACCACCAAACTATGGGCAATTGATGTGACATGTGATAAAAAGTGATATCTTCCAAGACTTGCCAGTAAGAGGTAAAAGGATCAATAATTACAAGAGAAGCCACTACAAGTCCATGTGGATGTTAGAAACTCTAGTGAAAGGCCTAAAAATGGGTGAGTGATGGGTGCCAAAAATAACTCATCTTTGCCACCAATCACATCGTTTTGAAGTGTGCAATAGTTAAAGATTAGAATCGACAAGGCCACTCAACTTGGTCCTCTAGAATCTATAAAAGAAGTAGCTTGGGCACTTATTTGCCACTCTCAGGTCTCTCATATAGTCATACTCTCATTCTAGCATACATTCATAGAGTCTCGTATATGTTATCTCTCAGTATTCTCACTATGCATTGTGGAGACTATGTGGCGATTATATAGAGGTTGGGCTACTTGCCTGTCTGGAGGATAGCTTTTCTATGTACCTTGGAGGTCTTTGGCTAGTTTTATTTCAAGCTGTAGATAAGATCATGTTGTTTCAAGTACTTTTGTTGTTGCTTTCAAATGCTCATTAATGTTTCATAGTAGTTATTGGCTTGCTTTGTAATGTTCATTAAGTTATTTGATCCTATTGGAACCTTTTTGAGTCAATAAGGTTTTTTTATTTCTTTGTCATTGTAATCTTGATTCGCAAATGGTCTTCCTGCACATAAGCATGTTACATGATATACTCTCCTAAGGAAGAACCTTCCTTGAGTAGAAGGATTATTGGGAGTTGTTTCTAAAAGGTGATTGCGGATACCACTTCTAGAGAAGTTTTAAAACTTCATAAGAATTGGGGAGAATACAAGAGTACCTAAGATGGCCTCACATAGATACACCAAGAATCTGAAGAACGAAGAAAATTAAAGGAGGTAAGAAGTGTACTTTGGTGTTCCCTTTGTGCTAATCAAGGACACACCTCCCAAGAGTGGCCACGATGAATGACCTGCCAATTCTATAAGAAAGGAGGCCACAAAACAAAGGATTGGTATTTTGTGAAAGGTCTAGGAAACCAAAATATAGTACTAGGACAACCACCACTACCTATTCAATGGATAAGTGCAACTCAATCTTCTCTATTAGGGCAAGCACCCATAGAAGCACCTCCATTTACTACTTTTTACACCATTCAAGGACAATAGATGCCAAAAGGAAGATCTTATCAAAATGACCCTCCTAGGACCTGAATGTGATTTTGTCAGGGGGATTATGGAAATTTCCAGAGTAAGTGTTACCTATCTGAAGATGCCCCACCATGTAAAAGGTTTTTGGAAACTAGGGATCATTATACTATCGAATTTCCAAAATATATCCCATCAATGAGCACACAAGGGAACCCCTATCCCTTGCACATGATTAAGGTGACTAAGAGTGAGAACAACACAAAATCGCTAACTATTTGAGTGTTCCAACTCAAGGAGCTTGCGGGAGTAATGATACACACACAAAAACACAAGGCATCAATGAAGGATTTAACAAAGGAAACCTCACACTAAGTCGGTCCTAGTAAAGAAAAAGGAAAAAATGTAATAATAGAAAGGGAAGATGAAGTAAGTGGAAAGAAAAAACCCAACAAAGGAAGGGATCAAGCATCGAGGGAAGGAATGAGAGAGAAAGGAAGCTTTCTATAACACCACATTGACAAGGCGAGTGCACTGTCTAAGGAGAACATGAGGCGACTTCATGGTGGAACTACCTCCCAAACCAACCGTGAGGGTCATCTCACTACAATCCAAGTTTTGCAAAACACTTACCAACAAGTATCTCTCCACAACTTGTTGGCCATGAGTCTTGGGTTCAAAGGAGAGGTGGTGGCTTCTATCAACAATCTAGAGCCTAGTGCCACATTAAGTCATGGGCAAACACAATTTTCATATCTCCACATATGCCTACACCCTCAACTTATAGCTCAAAACTATCCCTCATGGCACCTCTTACAAGCTACAAGAGTCTATGGCTAACAATCAAAATTAATGGAATCTCCTTAGCAAGAATAATTGTAGATAGAAGATATAGTATTAATCCCATGCAAGAATACACAATGACTTTGTTAAACCTCCAACTAAACTTGCTCATTTTTACAGTTTCCTTGGCAAATGAGAGCAAGATAGTTCCATTGGGCATAGTGGAAACAGTGGAGATCATATAACAAAAATTGATCTTCATGTTAGATTTTATTATTATTATGCTTTCTAAAGTAAAATGTGAATTTCGACCCCTTATAGGAAGGTCATGGTTGTGTCATAGTCGAGCAGTACATGATTGGGGCAGTGACACCATGTGCATGGCAAGACTAGAGAGAGCCATGATGTAGCTTCAAATGGAGGAAGGAATTGATGAAGCATTGGGAACCTCTCAGGTTGTTCTCCACCTAGAATAGCATGTCTTAGAGGAAATAGATGTGCAAGATTCTATGATAAAATAGGATAAGAATAGAGGCATTGATAGAGAAGATGAAGAACTAGTTGAAGAACAAACTTGAGAGATAACAAGCATTTGGGCCATACCACCACCATCATGGACCATGGAGCGTGGAGAATCCTCCATGCAAAAATGGGCGAGTGAAAACTAGGCAAGTGAAAATGGGTGCCTTCACCTCCTGAAAAATAGGTAAGTGGAAACAAGGCACCTTCACCTCCTAAAAACTTGAAAAGTGAAAATTGGGCACCTTCATCTCCTAAAAACTAGGCAAGTGGAAACAAGGTGTCATCACCTACCTGGGCACTTGAAAACTAGGCAAGTGAAAATAGGGCGCCTTCACCTACTTGGGCACATGAAAACTAAGCAACTCCTAAGGCTTATGCCCCATTTTGGGCACATGGACCTCCAAGTTGGGCATTTGAATGGAGAGCTTATCATTTGGTTTGGGAAACTCCTATGGCTAGTTGGGCAGCCCAATGGGCATTTGGTGAGCTCCACTTGGAGTTGCTGCATGCATCAAAGGATACGTTTTTCGAGGACATAAAATTTGAAATAAAAGAACACAACAACAAGGAATAGGAATTAACTACGGATGATCTGTATGAAATAATGGACTGGTAGACAAAACTAATCATGTTTCATGTTTTACAATCACAATCATAGAAGAAGAAGAAGAACCTATTGTGGAGTCATTGGTTGTAGGACAACCTGTTAAGGACCATAGTAGAGGTAAATCTACAAAGGACAATGAAGTCAACTAGATAGAGGACAAAGTGATAGAAACTATATTCTCGAGGGAGGAGGTTCCATCTAGAGGGATGCAAGAAAAGAAGCAAGTAATAACAATTGAAGATAGTCCCACCTTCACAAAATAAATTTTGTTAAAAAATGATACATCCAACAGAGGGGAAAATTCAGAACCAGTTAAGGAGGTCAACATAGGAGAAGAGGAAAATCCACAAAACCTTCACCTAGCAAGTTGTTCATAGGACTACCCATTACTTCTCACAAATGTAACCACATTTATGAGTAACTTTAAAGGTGTGTTTGCATTGAGTGGCAAGGACTTGACATGCATACCGAGAGAGTTAGGCATAAACACCATTCCTTTTGTAGCTCATGCACGACCAATTAGAGGTAAAATTTGTCAATTAAACCCTAAACATGCAGAAGAAATAAAGAAGACGATACAAAAAATGGAAATCATAGGCATCATTGTACCCTATAGAGCATTGAGAATGACTATCTTCAATGTTCATTGCTCCCAAGAAATATTCCAACAAAATTACAATTTTTTTGAATTCCATGCATTGAATAAGGTAGCTATCCCTAATGGGTTTTCCACCCCCTTTTCCAAACAATTAATTGAAGATGTGGTTGGTCACGTGCTGTAGAACTTTATGGATGGCTTCAGTGGCTACAACCAACTAGAAATCCATCCTTAAGATCAACCAAAGGTGACAGTCATCACTCCTTAGGGAACATACATATACACAAAAATGTATTTCAAGATTCAGAATATGTCAGCCATATTTAACATAACAGTGTACCTTATTTTTAACAAATTACTTTTGAAATTTTAGAGAATTTTTATGGATGATTTTTCAACATTTTTTGGGATAGCATGTACCGCTACTATTGAAAATTTACTAGAGCACTTAAAAACAATTGGAATAGGTGTTTCAACATTGCAAGAAGATAGGTCTAAAGCTAAATCCTAAAAAATATCACTTGGTGACTGACGAAATACTATTAGGATATTGATTTTGGCTCAAGGAATGGCAACTGACCTTGACAAAGTGATATCAATTCAATTCTAAAGTTACCGAGACTAGCCAACACATAGGAAGTATAGAGCTTTTTAGGACATACAAGATATCATCAAAAGTTCATATGCATGCATGTGGAAATCGCATGATCCTCTCATGTATCACTAGTAAAAGTTTCCTTTTTAGTGGTCTCACAAAGAAGAGCCTTCATTCAAATATCTCAAACAAAGGTTGGCCTCCGCTCCTATACTTTTTTCTCCTGATTGGTCTGAAATGTTTCCCATACATGTAGATGCAATTTTATGTGTTGTAGGTATCATTCTTACCAAACCCAATGAAACAAAAAAACTGGACCAAGCAATTCATTATGCAAGTAGACTTCTTTCCAAAGTAGAGAAAAATTATAGAACCACAGAGAGAGAGGCACAAGCTTTTGCTTTTGCACTTACTATTTACTGGGAACAACATTCACTGTGATTACAAATCACAAATCATTGAAGTATTTATTGAACAAACCCCAAGTGGTAGGAAGAATATGGAGATGGTTGCTCTTATTTCAAGAATTTAACTTAGAAATCATATAAAGAAGTGGAACACAACACCTCATGGCATATCATCTTTCTTGAATTCAACATCCTCCTCAAGTAACCAAGGGAGTAGAAGATGATTTTCCATATAGTCACATATACAAGGTAAATGTAGCACTAGCCTGGTATGATGGCTTAGCACACTTTCTATCCAAAGTTCTGTTTCCTACCAATTATACTCCATTAGAAAAACATAGAATACTCTTAAAAAATAGGGTTTTTACATTGGCAAATGATACTCTCTATAAGGTTGGACTAGATGGGATGTACCGAAAATGTCTTAAACCACATGAGACCAAAAATGTACCCAAATTATCTCATGAGGGCAAATCAATTGGACACTTTCTAGGAAATATTTATGCATTAAGGATCCTTCAAAGTGGATTGTGGTGGCTATATCTATTTAGAGATGCAACCAACTTCCTCAAGGCTTGCAATGTATGTCAATGATGTGTGGCAAGTCCAAAAAATAGAGGAATCATCCCCTCAATATCTCTATGGCATGGCTCCAGATTTTGTGGGCCCAAATTCACCTTGTTGCATGAAAATCCTATGCAAATTATCTTTTGGTGGGCATGGATTATGCCACAAAATGGGCCAAGACTGTGTCATGGAGACAGTAGACTGATTTTTATACAACTAAAACTTTTGCAGGTTTGGGTGTCCTATTGAAGTTATCATTGACTAAGGATCACATTTCATAAATTAGATACTTACACTCATCTTTGAAAAATACCAAATTTTCTACCATAAATCATGTGCACACTATCCTAGAGCCAATGACCAAGCAAAAAGCACAAACAAAATTATCATGTTGTTACTTATGAAAACTTGCTTACAATTCCCTACTACATGGAGACAAGCATATCTAGGAACCCTATGGGCTTACAAAACTTCATTCAAGACCACTACTAGACACATTCCCTATGAACTAGTATATGGCATGCACACTATTGCTCTATTTGAATTTTTTACAAGGATATAATAGTATATGGGCCAATAGAATTTCTGGGTTCACTGCTACCCTTACATCAAATTTCATTAGGATGCAACTTCTCAAAGAAAAAAGAAAAATCAGCAACGACAAACTTAGAGTGGTGTAAGAAAAAAGAAAGCAAAAGCCTGATGCAAATCTCTAGAAATATCAAGTCACAAAGGGAAGTTTGGTTTTACTATATCATCCTAGAATTTTTGAGAAAAAGTCCAAAAATATGTCATTACCAAGATGGAATGGCCCTTTTTGAGTATTTGAAGTTCTACCTAGAGTTGGAGTTCAAATTTCCACCATGGATGGGCAGCACTTTCCCTCATTAAAAAATCTTAATTATGGCTCTATGTGGAGCCATGGTAGTACTGTCAACAAAGAAACACTAGGTTATGTATAACTTGTACAAAACATTAAACAATTTTTACTTCTATATCCTTATGATTGCATCATTTGCCCTATTTTTTTAAAACCACCCACCTTGCTTGCTCAAGTTTATAATTGCAATTGTTTCACATGAATCTCCAACTCTCTTTTTGTCCCTCTCTTTGTGTTAATATAGGCTCTCTTTAGGTCTATCTCAGTTTCAATAGTTTCTTCATATGAGGATATATCTCCCTCTATCTTTCCCCTTCTATCTTACTATGAGGATCTCTCTACATCCAATGCTTCCCTCTCCCTCCATTACTAGCCCTTCTGCCTACTTTCTATGCCAACTTCTCTCTCTCTCTCTCTCTCTCTCTCTCTCTCTCTCTCTCTCTCTCTCTCTCTCTCTCTCTCTCTCTCTCTCTCTCTCTCTCTCTCTCTCTCTCTCTCTCTCTCTCTCTCTCTCTCTCTCTCTCTCTCTCTCTCTCTCTCTCTCTCTCTCTCTCTCTCTCTCTCTCTCTCTCTCTCTCTCTCTCTCTCTCTCTCTCTCTCTCTCTCTCTCTCTCTCTCTCTCTCTCTCTCTCTCTCTCTCTCCCCTCTCTCCCTCTCTCTCTCTACAATGCCATCACCCTCTCTCTCTTCATATGATCCACTCAATCGTAGAAATCAGAAAAGTTCTCAATTCACAACAAAATTTAGGGCAACCTCTTTCCTCTCATTCACCAAAAACTAGGGTGACCTCTTTCTTCTCATTCCCCAAAATAGAGCGACTTTTTTTCTTCGTTGGGCAACTCTTTCCTCTTATATCATTCCCCAAATAGGGGGACCATTTGTCTCATCCCCCAAAAACTAGGAGAACCTCTTTCTTCTCATTCCCCACATATGGTGAGGATTTTTCTTATCCCCATAGGGCGACCTCATTCTTCTCATTCCCCAAATAGGCTGAACTTTTTTCTCATCCCCCCCTAGAACTAGGGTGACCTCCATCCTCTCATTCACCAAATAGGGTGACCACTTTTCTCATTCCCCTAAGACTAGGGCGACCTCTCTAGGGTGAATGTTTTTATCTATTATTTGGGTGACCAATCTAGGGTGACTCCCATTTTGTTTTCTCACTACACAAAATTGGGCAAATATTTTGGGCAATTTTTTTTTTCAAATTGAGTGGCTACTTTTCCTTATACTATTTGGGCAACTTTTTTCTCATCCTCAAAAATTAGGCAACTTTTCTTTAAGTTGGCAACTTCTCTCTTATGTTTCGCAAATGTAGGCAACCAATTTTTTCTATATCCCCAAACTTGGCGAATTTTTTCTCCATTTTTTCAAAAGTAGGATGACTTTTCTCCTTCTATATTATAAATTCGGTGATTTCTTTGTTATGGGAATTTGTCTCTAGGCAGCTGATTTATAGCTTTTTTAGATAACTTTTTGCATGCAACTTGTTTTTTGTCTCAACCCAAAAGTAGGTAATTGCATTTTTTTTGCCTAAATTTTGAAAAAGAATTTGCATATTGGAGGATTCATATAATTTCCACCATCTATAGATAGCAATTCACACTTGCTTTTCACCAACAGAGCTATGATATTCAGCCTTATATGTCCATTCCCATACCTTTCTCATACCAAGCCCAAGGATTGAGAACAAAAGTTGTGTGAGGGGGAGGCTACCTTGCAAGAAAAAACCTACCTTCTACCATTACTTCTCTGAAGTACATCACTTCATTGAAGTCAAAGCTCTTAGGGTTGCTGGAAAACTACCTATCAACCAAGAAGTACCTATCAATTTGCCTTTCTCCTCTTGTGTCTTTCGTCCTCTTTATGCACAACACAACTTGACCTTCAAATACTAGCAATCACTTCTACATATGTAGAGATGCTTTGTGTGTGCTAGGTGATAAATGAATCATAATGGCTCTATCATCTCATAGGATAAATTGAAAATCAAATACATTTTTGTGGGAAAAAGCGATAAAAATAGAGTGTCTAGGACTTGATTTCTCTCTCACATGGACCAAGGAAGAAATTGCTAAACTAATTGCTAACTTGTTTCACCATCTTTATAGCTCATCAACCTCATCTGTCAACCTCCCTTGGCTATACCAAGCATCCTTTGAACATTGATACTCCATTAGTCCCATCACTTCTTAGTCATGAATAGTCATTCTTGCACGTAAGGCATCAGGTTGATTTGGTTTCCCACTTGTTTAATAGCATGAGATAATAGCCAAACTATGATTTTTTGTGGGGTTGTATATTTGTGCATGTTGGGAAAACAAAAATATTGGTAAAAATTTATGTCTTTGGGTATGTGGGGGTGTTAGTATTGAGTGCTCAAAGCTTATAGAGTTTAAAACTCATTTGTAAAGTAAGTGTTAGTTGGTTCATAGAAAAATTAAGTCTAATCCTATCCTAAAGGTGCAATTTACAATCCTATCCCTTAAGGGGAAAGTGCACCACTAAAGAATCATTGCAAAGCACAGTGCCAAATGCAAGTCTTTGAGTGCAGTCCTATGCACATACTCAAGATGCATTTAGCTCATTTGAGTGCAATAAGAAACATTTGATGTCTTGAAGGCCTTCATGTACACCTCAATGGTTTGCTTGGAATTTCTTCATTGTTGATATGGTGCTCCTCTATTTTGTTGTCTAAGAATTCTTCCCTCAGTTGGTGAACTTTTGATGGCTTTGATATGTATGTGTTTCCAAGGTTGCTTTTGGATTTGACACCTTGCCCATTCCTCCATAGCATAGATATTCATCATCTTAACTTTAACTAGTTGTGTTCTTTGGTGGGCTACTTACTTTGAGTTTGTTTCTTGCATCAATCCATGTCCCTCTCATTTTTTTTAGACTTCTCCTCAAGATCCATACTCGTACACACTTTCATTGAGGATCCATTAGTTTTTTGGTACCCATAATTGTCGTTCTTTGTTATTGGGAATCTTTGATATAAACTTGTCTTGAGAATCCCATGTCCTTCTATCTGTCCTTGTCGTTCTAGTGTAGTGGCCTTTGAATGAGTTGAAATCTCTGCTTTTGGAAGCCACACTAGCCTTGTTTGATGTGTTCTTTGATGCTTCATATAATTCCATGGAGGCCTATTACTGAAAAATACAACCTTCACATACATGTTTACAAGGTATCTCAAGTTTGGGCAGAGAGGACACCATTTCATATTTTTGTAGGTTGTTGGCAGTAGCCAAGGAGGTCCATGAGGCTTTTCAAGACAAGGAAGCATGAAGAGCTCAAGTCAAAGAGATTCAAGATAGAGAGAAGGTAAAACAAGACCAACTCGAGAAGGAAGTCAAAGAAGATCCAATGAATAGGTCAATAAGTTCCTTTTTCAAATTGACAACTATTAGTAGTGATTTTTATCACTTCACCTCATTGTAAAATCCTGTTTTTTATAATTTCAAATCCATTTTGTTCAAGCTAAGGAGTCCTATAGGTTGAGGAGTGCTAGCTCTATGGACATACCAATTTTCATAATTTGTAGAGCTCATTTGATCCTCCAAAATAGCCTAAGAACCTAATTTTTAACTAGGTCAGACACTAGGTCTATACACTCTCAAAGTTTAGTAAAAAACTAGAAAAGGAGCTAGAGAGCTCATTTTGGGAGAGGATTCTTGGATAGAGCACATTGTAAACTTGTATTTGACTAATTAAAGATTCCATTGCACCATATCTTTGTCTCATAGTGTGTATGTGTGTGTGAATGTGTGTGCATGTTGTTGTGCTTCTCACTCACACACTCGTACTCTCACTTGCTCATGGTCGTCATACCTCCCTCATGTCTCCTTGGATTAACAAGTATGAGGTGGATCTCCTCATGTTGATACTCATCATTGTGTTAGAGTGACACCAAATTTGGCATTTTTTTTAGGGATCGAGCTTCGAGGACGAGCATGTGATGGTAAGATGTAGATAGTTGACATTGGAATGGTAAGTAATTAGGTAATTTCTTTAATTTTCTTAGTTTTTACATCATCATCACCTTCCTCACCATCTCCCACCTCCATCTCCTTCTTTGCTAAATTTTCAACTTTTGACCATATCTCCACCTCCACCTCCACCTCATTTCCCCTCATTGTGTGTGTGTGTGAAAGACACAGAGCAATTTTGTGTACTATTTTTTTACGTTTTTTGTAATTCTTTTGGTAGGTGTGATCATGTACAATAGTAGTAGTAGTAGCTCTATCAGCTATGGAATCTTTGTGCATGCTCCTTGGCACAAAGGCCTCTATCAATCGTGACAGACAATGAAATTCATCATTTGTAAAAAGGAGTGCACCATGGTAGAGTAGAGCACTTGCACATTATGGATATGAAAAAATTTACAAAAATTCATTATTTTTCTATATTTCATGACAGATAGGGTCAATCACAACTGACACTATCAATCATGATTGACAAAACACGATGGAAACCTCTATCCATCATGACAAATAGGTGTTAATCATCAAGTTATGACGGAGACACCATCCATCATGATGGATGATGTGTCCATCACGATTGACACTCCCATGATAGAAAATATTTTGGGTGATCACAACAGATGCTATCCATCATGACAGATAGGTGTCCATCACAATGGACCCATCCATCACGATTGATAGCCCTCGATAGATAGCCTATCCAGCGTGATAGACAAAGCCATAAATCATGATAGATAGCCATTTTTGGTCAAAAATTAGGGCTTTTAGTTTTGTGAATTATTGAGCTAAAATTTGATGTTTTTTGGTATGCACTTGGAGCTCTTGAGCAAGCAAAGGGCTAGCTAGCATATGAATCGCATTTGGGGATCTCACTTCTTGAGCATTGGAGTGCTTCTAAGAGAACTAGACTTGAGGTTAGAAGAATTCCTAACCCCTTCAGTCAATCTCTAGCCTAGGCTAAGTGCAAGGAGAGGTATTGATTGATTAAGGTTATGCTAGGCATGACTCAAGTACAAAAAAACCTAATCACTCAAGTTCAAGTGTAGGTAGAATCTTAATTTTGAAAACTCTAAGTGGAAAAAGAACATAAATTCATTGATCACACTTCAAATCGCAATATCACTCAGGTATTCCTAATGGCACGACTAATTGGACAAGAGTATACACCCAAAAAGGGAACCTAGAAAGAACAAGTAAATGTGACAAAAGAACATTGCAACATGGTTGTACTTGGGAATCATTGGGTTAAGAGATAAGGCATATGAAACTTAGATCAGGAAGACACCTAGATCGGGATAGACAAAGCATTAGATCCTATGAAGCCAGTGTCAGTCACAGAGAAAGGTTGTGGGCTTAGTAGTTTAGTGACTATCCGTACATGTTAAGTTTAGAGACTAGTGATTTAGAAATGTCATTTAGCATGGAACCACTGGTAGGTAGTTCAGGCACAACCTATTTACGGACACCAGAAGCTACTTATAAGAATCAATTGGGAAATTATTAGAACCAACTAATTAGGTGCTCGCATCTATGAGGATGGTCTGCAAAGATATCTATTGTCTATCTCTAAAACCCTGATCGAAATTGAAAACCAAGTGGTCAAATTCAAAGAGGGCTCTTACATTGATACACAAGGAACTATGGATAGCAAGGAGCATGATCATCTCAGATTCATGGTACCCACAAGGAGAGAAATAGAGAAAGACCTGAAGTGATTTTTGCAAACCCCTTAGGTAGATATTGATCAAGAATGGAGACTAAAAGAATATATTAGGAGAGGAATAGAAATCCAAGACATCAAAGAGTCATGGATGAGTTTCCCTTGCTAAGACCTAGAGAACTCCCTATGATCTTGAGTCCTACTCAATTAGTTAAGTCCATGAAGACCTACTTTGATGGCACCAGAGATCCATACGATCATGTACCAGATTTTACACAAGTATTGAGAGCTAAATAGGTTGATGTCTTGTTCAATCAATATAATGCCTTTGGTCTAACTCTCAAAAACACTACCTTGACGTGGTTTCAACCATTACATCAAGGAAAATTCAAGAATATAGGCCGTTGCTAGAAGCATTCATCACTAATTCTCCAAGAATGGTATCATGCACAATACCTCATCCCTAATACATAGCTTCAATCAAACACCCCAAGAAACTATTTAACTAGTTGGAAGAATATTTAGACAATACTTGGAAAGATGCCCTATTTTGGAATCAACCACACCATCCAAACAAGTTGCATTGTTTTTGGATCGCTTATGAAGCACCAAATTACCATCTTATGTATACTTGAAGGAAGTTAGGACCATAGAGCAGTGTGTGCGCATGTGTATAGACTTTGATTACAACTTGGGTGATAATTTAGAGATTTCAAAAATTTACAAAGACTCAGATAGTGTTACTAGTTTCACTTCTAAGCCATCTACTACAATAGATGAGTTGGCAAAGAAAGTAGCTCAGAATTTAGGAGTCTCAAGCAAGCATATCCCTAGGATGTTCTTAATGAAACAATGTTACCACTGTGGAGCAAACCACATGGCCAATGTCTATCCAATTATGGATTAACCCCAAGGAAACCATAATAGCCGATAGTACACCATTTAGAGGAGATATACTAACAATGCTACACAAGATTTCCCTTACAACAAGCAATTGGTTATGCATAATTATCCATAACCATATCAACAACAAGGGAGATACCAAAATCCATACCAACCATAGCAATACTTTATGCCCCAACAACCATATCAGCCTCCATATCAAAATCAACAAAGACCTCAATCTGTGTTAGGCCAACAACCTCCAACACCAACCAATGTGATCCCAACCAAGTATGCATCAACTTAGGAAAACTTGAGTAGAGCCCGACTGCTTGCTTCCCCATTTCAGAAAGTGATCCAAATGCTCAAAGCTTCCACTCAATACATGTATATAGCCCACCAACTTACTAGAATAGGAAGCATTAGACTATACTCTTACTAGAGATAACATGTACAAGTTTGGAAGAGATGGATATCTTAGACTGTGTGTCCATGAAAGTGAATATCTTAAGATCTTAGAAATTTCTCATCAAGGTGTTGTGTGAGGATGCTTTGGACCAGATATGGTGATCAAAGCAATAATATTTGTAGGACTTTGGTGACCAACCCTTCACATGGAGGCTCATACCTACATGAGGTAGTGTGACACGTCTCAATGCACTTAGTATCCAATACACAAAAATGAGATGCCATTGAGACCCATGATGGGAGGATGTGCATTCTCCAAGTGGGGAATAGAGTTTTTTGTTCCTATTAATCTCCAATCTAAGAGTTCACATGTTGAGAATATTATTGTTGCCATAGACTCTGTAACCAAATGGATAGAAGTTAAAACCACTACGAAGACTGATTCACAAACTACAACAAAGTTTCTATTTGATAATGTATTTATGAGATATGGTTTGCCCATAGAACTGGTCAGTGATCCTGGTACCCACTTCTTGCACGAGTTCATTGAATACTTGTTACAAGAATTCTTGGTTATTCATCAACCTCGTACCATCCACAAGAAAATGACCAAACAAAAAGCATGAATAAGCTCCTTTGCACTATTCTAACGAAATTGGTAAACAATAAACGCTCATATTTGGACAGGGAGTTGCATCACACTTTTTCGGATTATAGACTGTCCTATAAAATGGTACTCAACACCAGAAACTTTCATATGGTATTTGTTCATAATGTAGTTTTGCCCTTAGACTTCTTGATACCCACTTTAATGGTAGCACAAGAGCATCAATGGACTAGCCATGAGCTCTCATTTAGAATTTTTTATTTAGAACGATTAGGAGAAACTTGATTAAGAGCAATTGTGGGGGTCTATGCATCCAAGAATGTTGAGATATCAAGCTCAACATGTGATGATCCAGGATGACATGTATCACTTTTTCATTTCTCTAACATGTATAGTGGTCATGTTGGTATATGTCAGGGATAGTTCATTTAGCTTTACTAGATTTATCTATCAAGAGTGATGGCACATTTGTTTCTTGCCAACTCACTCTTTTGCGGATTTAAGATTCTCTTGATGTACTATTCTTAATATATTGCACTTTTTTTATTGTTGTTTTAGGTCATTCTTGTACATTCCTTTTATGTCACAGAAGAAGAAGAAGAAGAAGATGATGATGATGATGATGATCATTCTTCCTTTCCTCAATCTGTGTGTGCTCCTTTTTAATTGTGAGAGTATGTGTGTGAGATGTCTTCCTTATCTCCTTCCTCATGACATGGTATCAGAGCCAATCTAATACCATGGCTATAGAGATCTTGTGGAGAAGGCTTATAGTGAAGAGTATGCGAGAAGGCACGAAGAAAGCGCGATTCATAGACGGCCTCAGATTGCTACAAAAATTGGCATGAAGGTAGAAAGAGTCAAAATATTTTTGAAAGTTAGCCTTTTAGAGTCATTTGTTTTGCCAAATTTCTGTTTCAAAGCCATCTACACCTTGGTTTCGAGCCTGCAACATGGGGCCCATAGAAAAACCAGGTCAATTTGCAAAATTGAAACTTCTGTCCTCTTTGAGAGCACTCATATATTCTAGATCCAGAGTTTCAACTGATTCTATGTAATATTCATACATGAAAACTGTGTTTTTCTGAGATCAAACTATCACATCATAGTGCGATAGTGTTCAAGCATAATTACTACTTGTAGTGATTTTGCAGTGTTGCGAATTGGCACAAAAATGGCAAACACAGATGGAATGAGTCAGCTTATGAGTGATAAGCTAGACAAGAACAACTTCCATGCTTGGAGATTCAGAATGATGAATTTCTTTATGGGAAAAGGCTAATCAAAGTACATCGAAGGAGAGAACAAGAATGTTCCATAGTTACCAGAGAGGAATTGGACTGTAGACCAGTTAAGAGCATATGAGGAATGGAATCAAGGAGCACAAAACATAATGTATTAGCTATCTATTAGCATATAGGATAGCATGATTGGGCACATACAGGATGCCAAGACTCCAAAAGAGGCTTGGAATAGTTTGGTCACATTATATGAGACCAATATAAAGGCATGAAAATTGCAACTCAAGAATGAGTTGCATACAATGGAGAAAAAGGGCATGTTGGTAAGTGAGTACACCCTAAAACTCAAAAGCGTATGTGAGTCACTTGCATCTATTGGCATGAATGTAGATGACAATGATAAGGTGGAAGTGTGCCTTCGTGGTTTAGGAGTTGCATATAAGCAGTTCAGAACTTCTATACAAACCAAGGAAAGTATTCTGAATTTTGTTGATTTGGTGTCCATGTTGATTATTTAAGAAAAGAAAATTGGTGAGGACTCAAACTCCCAATGAAAACTTAGTTTTGAGTAGGTATTCTACTCTAGCAGAGGTAGAGGTTTCACAAGTGGAAGAGGAAACAATAACCAAGACTAGGGTCAACATCAAAATCATGAATGAGGTAGAGGACAGTTTTGAGGAAGAGGGAGCCAAAGAAGCCACATAAATTCCAAAGAAATGATTCAAGAAATGATAGTAAAGGATGTTGGAATTGTGGTAAACCTAGACACTTTGAAGGTGATTGCAGGTTGAAGAATCAAAATAACAGAAGGCACCAAAACAAAATATGCATCCACAAGTGTCGATGATTCTAAGAAGCTGTTCATGGTTCAACATCATATGATGAATATCGTGTCTATCGATGTTTCAAAATAAAATGGTAATGTATGGTATGTTGATTCAGGTGCTTCAAATCACATGACCAATCATGTGGAATGGTTTAGTAGTTTGCAAAAATTGCCAATTCTTGGATATGTTGAAATAGGTGATGACACATCACACCCTATTGAGCATACAGGAAACATAGCATTGTCTATAGATGAGGGGAAGGTAAAACATCTTGCTCATGTGTTGCATGTTCCAAATATAACAAAGAATCTATTTTTTGTTGGACAAATGGTTGACGAGGGGTTACAAGTCAGCTTCAACACTGATGGGTTATATGTAGAAGAGTACAAACAGGATGTATGATTGATTGCCAAAGGACACAAAGTGGGTAGGATGTTCACCTTAAATGTGAAAATTCCTGAAATGAATGTAGCCATATTTGCAAAAGGTGCACATGTTATTGCTAATATAGAGATCTGGCACAAACAAATAAAAAATGCAAACCTGTAGAGGTTGAAATTGATGCATTCAAAGGAGATTTTTAATGGACTACCAAATTTCAAAATTGCAGAAATGCAAAAAGTTGCATTTCAATTTGGTAAATAGTTAAGAGCATCATTTCTTCATGACAAGCATGTTAGTGATAATGTGCTAGAAATAGTACATAAATATGTTTGGGGTCCTGCAAAGACCACATCTATGGGTGGTTGTAGGTTTTATGTTACTTTTATTGATGATGATACATGGAAAGTATGGGTATATTTTATGAAAGAGAAGATTGAGGTGTTCACTCACTTCTAGAATTTTAAAGCTATGGTGGAAAGGTAGACAGGGAAGTATATTTAGACATTAAGATCTGATGGAGGAGGTTAATGTATGTCAAATGAGTTCAGAAACTTTCTAAAAAGTCATGGACTTCAACATCAATTTTCATGCAGGTATACACCACAACATAATGGTGTTGTTGAGTGCAAAAATAGACATATTATAGAAATAGCAAGAGACTTGATGGCTAAGAATAATATGTGTCATTGTTATTGGGCAGAAGTTATGCACACTATTGTATACATCATGAACAAAACTTGGATTGCTATTGTACATCAAGTTACACCTGAAGAGAAGTTCACAGGTAAAAAGCCAAACTTATCACATATGAAATTTTTTTGTTGTATTGCATATGTACATGTTCCAGATGAGTTGAGGATGAAGCTTGATCCAAAAGCAAAAAAATGTATCTTCATTGGATACTCCCTTGAGCAAAAGGGAAATAAATGTTATAACCCACTCACATGATAGGTGAAGGTAAGAAGAGATGTGGTGTTTGATGAAAATATCAAGCTTCTAAACAGATGCCAAAGATGGACTTAATCTTGAACCAAATGACACAGAAAATGTTGAACAATCAAGTGCAAAATCTCAAGTTTTGAGTGGATTGAATGCACCACCAAGAAAGAGTTCCAAATTAAATCCATGGAGTGGAAGATTGCATGGAAATTTCAGTCCATCAAATTCATCAAATACATCCAAGAAAGGTAAAGAGAAGCTTTCTACTGGTAGTAAGACATCTACAGTTTTTGAAGACATTGATGGCAGTTCAAGCGGTTCAGAAAAGAGCCTTCATGAGGAACTTGGATTGCCAACTATAAATACTCCATGAGTAAGAAAGGCACATGTAAATGATACAAGGAAAAGTTACCCAAGACCAAGAAGATCTGGGAGGATGCAAAATTCAGTGCAATGATTGACATGTGATAGTTACATGGCTCATCATTATGCCCACATGACAAAGGTAATGCAAGATGTTGAACCCTCTTGTTTTGAAGAAGCAATTGGAAATGCAGATTGGAAAAAGCTATGGATGAGGAGATGGCTGCACTTTATGGAAATGATACATGGAAGCTGGTTCCATTGCTGCAAGGAAAGAAACCCATAGGTTGCAATTGGTTTTACAAGGTAAAGCACAATGCTGATGGTAGCATAAGCAGGTACAAAGCACGATTGGTAGCAAAAGAATATGCACAAGCATATGGCATTGATTATGAGGAAACGTTTAACCATTTAGCTAAAATGCCTATTGTCAAAACACTTGTTGCAATAGCTACAACAAAAGGATGAACTTTGCATTAGATGGATGTAAAGAATGCTTTCCTACATGGTGAATTACAAGAAGAAGTATACATGGACTAGACACAAGGATATGAAGATTTAAAGCACCCAAAATCTATTTGCAGGTTGCAAAAGGCTTTGTATGGACATAAACAAGCCCTATGGTGCAAAACAAGGAAACTCATGAAGGAGTAGAAGAAGTTGACATGGAACCCCCTTCTTTTCCAAAGATGGTCGAGGCAAAAAAACTAAGGAAACTCAAGAAGCAAATTGACCACAGCACCAAATCTCATGCTCAAAAACAAGCTTGAAATGGGATGACTCATAGAGAGCAGCAGATTTGGAGCCGCAAGAGTGAGCAACTTGCTACCCTCAACAGGACCATGAGTATGTACCAAGAAGATGATGTAGTTAAAGAAGACCAAAGTTGAATATCTAAGGATTCATTCTCAACAAATCATTTCTATTTGGATACCTAAGCAATCTATGAAGCCTGACCCCAATGCCAAAAAAATATGGGTGCCTAAGACCTACTTACAAGGTTCGATAGCTATACATAAACTCTTAGGGTTAAATCAGTGCTCACAAGCACTCACTCCACCAACATCAAGGATGAAATCTGTTATCACCACACCAACATGTAAAATTACACCTAGAATTACTTAGACATGAGTACCTGAAAAGTCCCTTATTCAAGTAGAGCTATCCATGATACCCACAAATGTCATGAAAGGCAAAACATGTAGTCCCATTAGGGAAATCTGAAGAGTCAAAATTTGAAATAAACTGTTGACCCAACAATGTAGAAATCCCCTCACGGAAGGGTAGATGCATTCATAATACATTCCACATCTAGAGTATACATCTAGGGAATTTACTAACCACCTAACACCCACTCAGATTTCCACCACACATCAACCTTAATGACTCACTAACCAAGATGAATATCATGTTTGTATTGTAAAGGGGACAAGGTGTCATCTCTTTTCCAATGCAATGCTAATATCATCTTCTTCTTATAGCAAATTCAAGAGCAACAATCATTGCCAGCACTATGGCAGAGATGGCATGAATAAATTTGCAAGCAAGGACTAGTCATCAAAACATCAACATTGAGATCCTACCCATATTAGATTAACTTAAATACACATACACATACACATACACATACACATACACATACACATACACATACACATACACATACACATACACATACACATACACATACACACACACATACACATACGCATACACATACACATACGCATACACACATACACATACACATACACGTCCATGTCCACGTCCATGTCCACATCCATGTCCATGTCCACGTCCACGTCCATGTCCACATCCACGTCCACATCCACATCCACATCCACATCCACATCCACATCCACATCCACGTCCACGTCCACGTCCACATCCACATACACATACACTTACACATACACATACACATACACATACACATACACATACACATACACATACACATACACATACACATACACATACACATAAACATACACATATAGGATCTTTGAACTATGCAACTCTCACTAGGCCATACATTAAGCATGTAGTAGAAGTTCTCTCACAGTTTATGAAAACTCCCAAAAAACAACATTTAGTGGCAGTCAAGAGGGTTTTTAGATATCTCAAGGGTACTACAAGTGAAGGTTTATCCTATTCATATGATGAATTTTTTCAAGTTAAAGCTTATTCTGATGCTGATTGGGCAAGCCCAAAGGATGATAGTAGGAGTACAAGTAGCTACGTAGTCATGATTAGAAACAAGAGTATCTCATGGAGCTCCAAGAAGAATCCAAAAATAGCCCTATCTTCCACTGAAGTTGAATATAGAGCCTTAGCCCCTGTCACTTGTGATCTCCTATGGCTGAAGAAGCTCTTTAAATGCTTGAGCTTTCAGGTGAAATAGACTCCCATCATGTGTGACAACATGAGTAGTGTACACCTAGCTTTGAATCCAATTTTCCATGCTACATCCAAGAGCATTGAAGTACACTACTACTTCATCAGAGAGAAGGTGATTGCAAAGGAGGTCAAGGTGGATCACATGAGTCCAACGATCAATTTATAGATATGTCTACAAAAGGATTGGAAGGAACAAAGCTACTAAAGAAGCATTAGAATGGTAGATTTAGGTTCAAGGCTTGATAGGAAGTGTTAAAAATCAAGCCTTAAACCTTAGCATGGATGAAAATTAGATCGAATATGTTTCTAGGATGTTCTAGTGCTCTAGTTTTCAGGAGTTCAAGTGTTCGATGTTCAGGAGTTCAGGTGTTCTGGTGTTCATATGTTATGGTGTTCCACTCTAGTGTATAGTTGTTTTGAAGATTTGCCTTAAACCTTAGATAAAGGCCTAAAGGCATGGATGAAAAGTGGACCTATCATTTAGAGGCTTCATATCACAAATTTCAGCTAACAAGAAGTTTCAACCACTTTCCTAAATCACAAGTTACGAAAAGAGATAAGTGGTTGATTGAGAGATTCTTGCAAAATCTTAGGAGCACCTTTTGGTAGCATATATATGCATGAATCCAAGTCTTATTGTAATTCCACCACCTCTACTCTCTTCCTTAGTTATTTTAGAGTCTAAGGAAGTTGTTACACATAGTCCCCTTGTTCAATTAGTCATTTTGTTAGCTTATACTTCTCTATAGTTAGCCATTGCTCATTCCTCCTAGGGGGAGTGACCTAGTTTCCATCACAATCTTGTTTCAATTGTAACTCCTTCTTCCAATGTCCAATCGATGTGATTGCACTTATAATTGATTTCTTATAGTGTATTAACTATGATATAAATTTTTTGATTATTCTCTGAGTGAGCTTCAATTGAGGCTACAAATAGTGAAGGTGTGTCTCTGCACATAAGTAGACAATCGTAAGGACATCTAGTCTAACTTGTAGAGGTTGGTTCTCCATGATGGAGTATCCAAATCAAGTTTTTAAAAGTTTTTTGGATACTTGGGAGTGTCTATATGTTGTTACACTCATGTGTTCCTCGAGTAGCTTTGATGTGAACCTTTTCCCTATACATGGGCACTTTTTACTCTAGTGCTAGCTAGAGGTTTTTTCCCCATGTTACCACATACTTGATACTCTCATATGTGGTGGTACTTTGTACTTAGGAATATTATTCAGCTCTTCCTTCAATTCAGTTCATCATCAATAGAGAGAGTTATTCCATCCATCCATCTTCTCCATGTGTCTTGCTATGTTTGTGCTCCTTGTGTGTGCTTGTGTCTCTCGCACTTCTACACACACCCAATAGTGGTATCAGAGCAGATCCAGCTCCTTCTCAAGTTTTGGTTTTTTGCATCGTAGCACACGTGCACTTTTAGTAGTGCAAATCGACTTTGAAGCATAGAATAGTGAATTTCAGAAGCCAAGAAACATTTCCACCAGGTACCCTTAGGTTTTACCTCATTTTTGAAGCCATTCATGTAGCCAAAATCACCATCAAAGTGATGGTTTGTGAGCTGAAATTTCAGCATTCATTTTAGCTTTCATCGAAGTAAAGTTTTGGTCACAATCTTGTTCTTCAGTAAAATGGCAGGCAGCAATGACTTGTTTGACATGCTTCAAGCTGAAGATAAGCTTGATGGGACCAACTATCCAATGTCGTCTTACATGATGAAGCATGTTCTTGTTGCAAAAAAACTTTGGAACATTGAGGCAGATGTAGATCAAAGACCTGCAGGTTCTTCTACTTCACAGTCTACTATCACAATGGAGCTTCTTCTTCAAGTACAGTGGTTTCTCCTTCTCCACTTCATAGGAGCAGCTTAGATGGGATGGCAAAGATGCTCAATCTCATGCATTGATTGCAATTTCTGTGAAGCATCACATAGTTCCACACATTCAGTCATGTTCTACATCAAGACAAGCATGGGACACTCTTGCTTCTTTGTATGTCGTACGTAATGAAGCATGTGTTGCATACTTGAGGAAGAAACTTGAGGATGTATGTATGCTTGAAAATGAGTCGGTGGATGTGTATGTGACACACATCAAGGACTTGAAAGAGCAATTGGCAAACATAGAGGAGATTATTTCGGATGCATCACTCATTTCTACATTGTTGAAAGGATTACCGAAATCTTTTCAAATCTTTGCTACTACACTCCATTTGGTTGCAAAAGGGAATCCTAATATATATGCATTTGATGAGTTGTGTCTCTTCTTTTGCAAGAAATGCAATCTAAAGTGAATAAGAGTGGTTTGATTGAGGGAACGCAAGCACTTGCTATCTCATAAAAGGGGAAAAGCAAGTATGGTTCAGCTTTGGGTTCATCAAAACCAAAGCCTCAACCTTCCTCTTCCACTCATTCCTCTGATGATGGTGATTTGCAAAAGAAGAAGAGATGCAAATATTGTTGAAAGGGTGGTCATACTATTGATGAGTGTAGAAAGCTTGTTAAACAAATGAAAAGAAGAAGGAATCTGGCATGTCTATTGCTAAAAATTTAGCAAATGCAAAGAATGATGAAGCCAACATGGCTCAAGATTTTTGTGCATGTGTTGTTACATGTCATTATGATGCATCTTTGCATTCTAAATGTATGGTTGTGAGTGCGGCTGATTCAGATTGGTTCTTTGATAGTGGTGCTTCAAAGCACATAACATCATGCAAAAGATTTTTTGCATCTTTGAAAGATGCACCCAAAGAAGGACATGCTTGGAAAAATGCATCATGCTTCTTTTCCAAAAGATAGTCATACACACACTACAAGAAAATTATAGCTTGTTCATAGTGATGTATGTGGTCCCATCAAGACTCCATCTTTTGGGAAGCATGTATATTTAGTTACCTTCATTGATGATGCTACTCGTCATACATGGGTGTATCCTATGAAAGTAAATAATGAGGTATTTTCTTGCTTCAAAGCATTTTTAGCTATGGCTGAAAATTTTTCTTCACAAAAGCTTTTGACTCTACAAAAGGATCGTGGTGGTGAATGCATGTCACATGAGTTTAGTGCTTTTCTTCATGAAAGAGGTATTTCACACCAATGTACAGTGCCATATACACCTGGTGTTGTCGAGCATAAAAATAGAATACTTCTTGAAATGGCACGATGTATGGTTAAAGGAAAGCACCTTCCCAATAAGTCTTGGATAGAAGCAATCATGTGTGCAAACTATGTGTTGAATCACTGCCCTACAAAAGCATTGAGAGTCATCACTCCTTATGAGGATTGGAATGGACATAAGCCCATGGTTAGTCATATGTGTGTGTTTGGTTGTTTGGCATATGCTCTTGTGCCATCACAACAACGTCACAAAATAGATGACAAGGCAAAGAAATGTATATTTGTTGGTTATAGTGCTAAATGTAAGGGATATCATTTGTACCATCCATTGATGAACACAATTATTGTGAGTCGAGATGTGGTATTTGCTGAAAATTCAATTTTCCCTCTACTTGAATGCAAAAAATAGCCAACAGTTAGCTCACAAGATGTGTTTGATACACTCATGCCTTTGTTCCAAAATGGTGCGCTTGACTATGGCCATGTAGGCCAGCCAATTGAGGCTCAAATGGCTGAAAAATTCCAGCAAAATAGAGCTGAAAATGTAGAGAATTTCCAACCAAACATGGATGAAATTTTTCATCCAAAAAATGTCAAAACTACTGGAAATTTTCCAGCCACATATGGTCAAACATTTGTGACAAAATATGGCTGAAAATGAGCATGAAATTCAGCCCACACATGATGTACATGTTGATGATGTATTACATAATGAATGCATGTCTATCAAGAGTTCACAAGCTATGCCAAAGTGGCTGAAACAAACTTTGCAATACAACAAATTGAGTGCACCTTTACTTGGTAAAAAAAGATCAAGCTCTCGCCATGCATCAAGTAATTTTGTGGATTATTCTCTTATTGCTATAGCATGTAATGGCGAACCACTTACTTTTGAAGATGCATGTGCGATCCACATTGGATGAGTGCTATGCAATCAGAAATGGATTCCAGACATAGGAATGGTACTTGGGAGTTATGTGAATTGCCAAAAAGAAAGAATGCCATTGGTACAAAGTGGGTTTACAAAATTAAGAGAAAGTCTAATGGTAGCATTGATCGCTACAAAGCTAGATTGGTTGCCAAAGGATATGCGCAACAATATGGCATTGACTATGAGGAAACTTTTTCACCTACTTCATGAATGACTACCATTCATATCGTGGTTGCATTGGCTACTCATCGAGGTTGGAAAATACATTAGTTGGACATAAAGACAGCGTTCTTGAATGGTGATTTGCAAGAAGAGGTTTATGTGAAACAACCTCCTGTATTTGCTATGAAAGGGAAAGAGCATATGGTTTGTTGGTTGCATAAAGCCTTGTATGGTCTCAAGCAAGCTCCACGTGCATGGTATGAAAAAATCCATAAGCACTTGATTGCTCTTGGCTTCACATGTAGTCCAATTGAAAGCACACTCTATGTACACAAAAATTGGGCTGATCTTACAGCGATTATTCTTTATGTCGATGACATACTCTTGATTGGGTATGTGATGCCAAACTTGACATTCTTATGGCTGATTTGTAGCATACTTTTGATGTCACTTATCTTGGTCTTTTGAGCTACTATCTTTGCATCCAGTTTGTATCCATTGAGGGGGGAATTGTTATGCATCAAGCAAAGTATGTGGAAAAACTACTTCAGTGTTTTGACTTTGAGGATTGCAAGCCATTTTCCACACCAATTGAGACAGGATTCAAGTTCTCAGTTGAGGATTCCAGTGATGCATTTGACACTTCTCTTTATCAACAAGTTATGGGATGTCTTATATATGCATGCAACACAAGGTTGATATATAGTATGCAGTTTCCCAGTTGAATCGATTCATGCATAGCCCTAGCACTAAGTATTGGCAAGTGGAGAGCGTGTATTTAGATATCTCTGAGGCACTTTGAGCGTAGGTCTCTTTTATGGAAGAGATATTCAACAATGCTTGCATGCTTTTAGAGATAGTGATTGGGCTAGTTGTTATGGTACTTGCATGTCCGCTAGTGGTAATTGGTTTTTCCATTGTAGACTCATGCATATCTTGGTTGAGTAAGAAGCAACCTGCAGTGGGGACATCGAGTTGTGAAGCAAAGTACAGGGCAATTTTCATAGCTAAAGTGGAGTGTATATGGCTAAGACGCCTGTTGATGGATCTTTGCATGGAGATTGATGCTACTTTACATATTCTCACTGATAATCAGAGTGCATTGGTTGTTGCACGAAACCTAGTGTTTCATGCACGGACCAAACATATTGATGTGCATTATCAGTATGTGAGAAAGCACCTTCATGCAGGAGATATTGATTTGGTATATGTGCCTACATAAGATAATGTGGTAGACATATTCACCAAAGCTCTTCCACGGGAAAAGTTTGAAGCTTTTCACAAATTTTTAGGCTTACTACCTTGTGGGGGCTGATCTATCACTCCCTGTATGTGTTCACATCATTTGCTCTAGGGGCGTTTGTTACACTTATGTTTTCCTCAAGTAGCTTTGATGTGAACCTTTTCCCTATACATGGGAACTTTTTACTCTAGTGATGGCTAGAGGTTTTTTCCCCATGTTACCACATACTTGATACTCTCATATGTGGTGGTACTTTGTACTTAGGGATATTATTTAGCTCTTCCTTCAGTTCAATTGATCATCAATAGAGAGAGCTATTCCAACCATACATCTTCTTTCTGTGTCTTGCTATGTTTGTGCTCCTTATGTGTGTTTCTCGTGTGTCTCTCGCACTTCTACACACACCCAACATATGTATCCTAAAAAGTTTGATTATTTTTCCCCATCCATATTTTGATTTACATCCAAAATAGTGACTCTCAATGTTGGCATACAAGTCATATGAAGAGCATACAGGCACAACGGAGCAGTCATGCACAATAGGGCAACAAGGCCTAATCATTTTTTCCATGAACTATTTCCAACTTTAGTGCCATTGTAAATTCCGTTTTTGGTAGAATAGACTCCATTTTGTTCAAGCCGAGGAGTCCTTGAGCTTGAGGAGTATTAGAATTAGCTACATGACAATTTTCATCATTTTTAGATCCGTTTGAGCCCTCAAATAGGCTCTAGGACCTAATTTTTAACTAGGTCGGACACTAGGTCTGGACAAGGCCAAAGCTAGTCAAAAAACTATAAAAAGAGCTAGAGAGCTCATTTTTGAGGTTAGATTATTTGTGAATTGAGCTTATGTAAGAGAATTTTTGACTAATGCAAAGAACTCCATTGTTCCTCTCTTTGTTCTTGCCTTGTGTGCATGTGTGTGTGTATGTGTGTGCATGTTTGCGTGCTTCTCACTCACGCACTTGTGCCTTCACTTGTTCATAGTCTTCATACTAGTCCTCACGTCTCCACGGATTGACAATTATGAGGTGGATCTCCTCACATTGGTACTTGCCATTGTGCTAGAGTGACACCAAATTTGGTGCCATTGCCGGGGAGAGAGCTTCGAGGACAAGCGTGTGATGGTAAGACATAGAATTGGGACATTGGAGTCTGTTGGGGGATTCTTTGACAAGAAGGAGTTTGAGGGTTTGTAGGAGAAAATGAAAAGACCAAAAGAGAAAATACACCTTGGAAGTTTCTGCCGTTTGATTACAGTAAGAAAAGTACAATGTTTGAAATACAAGATACACCAATACCTCTGTGCACAATCCCACAGAGTGCCCAATTACAAAATATCCAATATTCCAATGTCCTCTTGCTGTCGACCTCCTCTGCAACAGACCTCCACCTGCTTCAAGCTTCTCCTTGTGCACACCTTGCACCAAGCTTCCACAAAGGGGGAGGAGTGAATACCTGCTGTCGGCAAGCGTGCACTGCCAAAGGACCTTGAGATACTTGGGAGAACTATAGCTTAGCACTTCTCTGCACCAAAAATCCCTGGTCACTCTCTATGCACCTTGCACTTCTACTTCTGTGTGACGTACTCTGGTGACCCTTGCACTTCTCTCTCTTGCTCCCATTTAGCCTATGCTCTCTTGCTTACTCTAACCTTGGTCCAAGAATGGTTCTTCCTTGATTTGAGTGTGTCGATCACGTACGCTCCTAACTGCAAGTGAATCTTGGTGCTCACTTTGATGTCCCAAGATTGCTCTCACAAGTGGCAGCCAACTACTCACTGTTTTGTCCTGTAGTGACTTTAGTCTAAAACCAAAAATTTTAATGGGGGGCCATACTTTCACCTGTGCGTACACTTTGCCGCTTCACATGCCTTCACATTTCCTTTTAATTCTTCACTTTTGCACATAAGGGGGGTTCACCTGAACCTTCCAAAACACTTTAAAACACACTTTGAACCTTAGGGAAATTAGAGAAAGTACCTCTGCAACCTGCAACCTATTTTCTCCAATTTACCCTTTGTGGACAATTCATTGTGCACTACCTGTGCACTTTGACACCTGCACTTACGCACTTTGACTTTGCACCTGTTGACTTTGACCTTGACCTTGTTGACTTTTACCTGTTGACTTTGACCTGTTGACTTTGACTGCAGTTGACTTTGACCAACATGACTTTTATGGGCTCAACAGTTGCCCACCACCTAATGTGCTCTCCGTCCCGGAGAGCGATAGCCAAAACGCTGAACATAGAGGACATCAAATAATGTAGGAGTAGAAACTGGAAGAGGACCTCAGAGCAGCAACGAAGTCCACCAGAACATCATAGAAACCCAGCATCAGAGAGGGGGGTGGGTAGGAAGAAGGGAGGGGGAAATGACGGGGGAGGGGAGTGGGATGCATAGGGAAAAAGGAAAGAGGGGAACAGAATTTTATTAAGGGTAAGGAAAGACAACACTCCAGTAGAGACCAAACTGGACACAGGCAGAGAAATAACCATCAATAATAACCCAGAAAATGTACAAGTAACACACCATGAATACTGAACCAGAAGATCATATAAAAGCAGAAAGTAACAAGGAAATAGCTGCCATGAGAAATACATGAAGTGCCACTGAAATGCCAATATCTACCTAGCAGAGATAAATAAGGAGCCAATGAGGTGCAACGAAACCAAAAGATAAATATATGCATCCTACACGGAGCCTCAACAACAAAAAGGGCGAGGAGAAAACAAAGGAACTAGGGAAACCAACTAAGGCATCGGCGGTGAAGGCGGCCTCTCCCCAGGTGGAACGTCATCCCGAGGTAGAGGTAAGTCGGGAGAGGCGAGAGGAATGATGGCTGCCTCCTCAGTCCAGGCAGCAATCCGGCTCCTATATCGTCGGAGATGATCGCGCTCTCGTCGGACCAATCGACACGCAGGACTATCACAAATGCCTAATGCCGCACGCTGGCTGATCTCCATAAGAGCTCGAGTCGCTGCATCAGCCTCATCGCGGTAGCGGTCGCGGTCCTGCTGCATGGCCCGCAAGGCCTCGCGTGACGTCTGCCACTGAACTGCTGCAGCCGCACGAATACGATCGATCGTCTGAGCATACTGCTGATGAAGCGCAGCTGTCGCGGAGACAGAATCAAGGGAGTGACGGGCAGCATCGGCCCCATCACTCGCTACGACGCTCGCATCACGAAGTAGGCTCAAGAAAGGTGGATCATCGTCTAGGGTGGCCGGGATGGAAGGCTGCGAGGTGGGAGGTGGTGGGGGTGGTACAGGAATAGGCTGGGGAAAAGTCGGAGAGGCTGGAGGCGAGTGATGCGGATGGGAGGTGGAGGCAGACTCAATGGAGATGGCCGGAGATGGAGGAGGCTGTGAGGTACCCACCGGGGGTGGTGACTGGATGGGTGAGGTAGGGAGTGAAGTGGGAAAGGAATCCATCAGCCGGGTACGTACGCGCCGAGCTGGAGGAGGAGTGGAGGCTGCCATGGAAGGAGGTGGCTGCGGAAGAGAGCTAGGAGTCGAATGCATGGCGACGGACGGCGGAGCATGGGGATGGGGAGAATGGGCAATGGAATGTATAAGATGAGAGGGGTCAATACGAGGGCTGGATGCAATGGTGTGCGTACTAGGCAGATGAAAAAGCCAAGCTAAAACTGGGGCAGAATAAACAGAAAAGGAACGAGTGCCGCGATGGAGGGCTTCGTGGAAGCGTCGAGAACGAAGAAGAAATGACTGGAACATGAGTGAGCCATAGGGAAAGGGTCGGCCATGTAAAAAACAGAAAAGCGGGTCGGCTATATGGATATCATGCAAGGGTAGGTCGGAGGATGGACTACGAAATAAAAACAAGAAAATGAATGAGTGAAGGACGGCGAGCTGGTAGGGAGTGGGGATGGCATCTGCGCCATATAAAGATAGGCAGAAAGCGATGGTATCTTCTCGAGATAACCCCGAGTAGAGTGTCTGGGGAGCGGGAAACGAAGAAAGGCTCGAACCTATACCTGCAGCTACGACCGCAGGGGTTAGTGAACCCGATGGAAAACTAGGGAAGTCCAACAGCGTCGTGCGAATATCTGACCCCTCTGCCTCGGAGAGGAGGAGGGAGGCCAGGCGCCAAAGACCGGCCTGACGGAGGCAACCCTCGGGAAGGAGATCGATGAGCGGGATGGTAGGCAAAGCTAAATGCAGGCGGAGGGAGAGGGTCGAAGATGGTGCTCTATAGTCAACTATGGAGGACGACGGGGGACGGGGAACAGTGGATGTGGAATGACTTCCGGAGCTGCGTGTGGGGTGGCCACTAGAACCATCGGATCGCGTCGGCACGGCTATGTGGGTTGCTGCAACGGGAAGGTGGTGACCAGGGGGGAGAGACCCAGGGCTATGTAATGAGGAACCCGAGAGGGATAAACAGGGAAGTGAACCCGTGAATGGCTGACTACGTGGTAGATGGATAGTGGTGGGGGGGTTTGCAGGGCGTGCGAGTGGTGCGCGAGGGACGGGGTGAACAATGGGAGGAAGGGGGGCCCTAGGGGTAGGATAAACGTTGGCGACAGGGATGGTCGGGCTGTAGGCCAGGGGGGCGGACAGGGATGTGGTCCTAGGGAGAAGGGGGCCTACCTCAGGAGGGAGTGGACCGAAAGCCAAGGCCGAAGGGGCAAACTCTGAGTATGCCTCAGTAGCCATGGAGGAATCCGTCTGAGGAGTAGAAGACGCCATAGGTGCAGAGCAAAATGCTGTCACAAGGTGCTGCAACCACAGAGAACAAGGGCTGAAAACGGCAACTCTAGAGGAAATCTGAAAAAACTCTAGAAAAACACTGAAATGGAGAACGGAGGACCCAAAATTTGGATCCGGCATGCTGAATTACCCTAAAAATGACTGTAAAAACAATAAAAACAGAGAGGTGTAAGGCAAAAAAAAAGAAAAAAGAAAAAGAAAAAGAAAAATAAAGAATAAATAAATTTTTTAAAAAAAAAAAAAAATTAAAAATTAAACATAAGAAAGTAAAAAATAAAATAAAATAACTAAAAGAAAAAGAAAGGGAATACCTGGAGTGGTCCACGCTGGGTTGCCGGCGGAGGGGAAAAGGAGGGGTTTAAATAGGGGGGGGGGGCGGGGGGGGGGGGGGGGGTGGGGGGGGGGGGGGGGGCTGTCAGAACGGGGGGGGGGGGGGGGGGGGGGGGGGGGGGGGGGGGGGGGGGGGGGGGGGGGGGGGGGGGGGGGGGGGGGGGGGGGGGGGGGGGGGGGGGGGGACGGGGGGGGGGGGAGGGGGGGGGGGGGGGGGGGGGGGGGGGGGGGGGGGGGGGGGGGGGGGGGGGGGGGGGGGGGGGGGGGGGGGGGGGGGGGGGGGGGGGGGGGGGGGGGGGGGGGGGGGGGGGGGGGGGGGGGGGGGGGGGGGGGGGGGGGGGGGGGGGGGGGGGGGGGGGGGGGGGGGGGGGGGGGGGGGGGGGGGGGGGGGGGGGGGGGGGGGGGCTGGGGGAGGCGGGGGGGGGGGGGGGGGGGGGGGGGGGGGGGGGGGGGGGGGGGGGGGGGGGGGGGGGGGGGGGGCGGGGGGGGGGGGGGGGCGGGGGGGCGGGGCGGGGGGGGGCGGGCGGGGGGGGGGGCGGGGGGGGGGGGCGGGGGGGGGGGGGGGGGGGGGGGGGGGGGCGGGGGGGGGGGGGGGGGGAGGGGGGGGAGGGAAGGGGGGGGGAGGGGGGGGGGGGGAGGGGGGGGGGGGGGGAGGGGGGGGGGGGGGGGGAAGGGGGGGGGGGGGAGGGGGGGGGGGGGGGAGGGGGGGGGGGGGGGGGGGGGGGGGGGAGGGGGGGGGGAAGGGGGGGGGAGGGAGGGGGGGGGGGAGGGGGGGGGAAGGGGGGGGGGAGGGGGGGGGAGGGGGGGGGGAGGGGGGGGGGAAGGGGGGGGGGGGAGGGGGGGGGGGGGGAAGGGGGGGGGGGGGAGGGGGGGGGGGGAGGAGGGGGGGGGAGGAGGGGGGGGAGGGGGGGAGGGGGGGAGGGGGGGGGGGGAGGGGGGGGGGAGGGGGGGCTGGGGGGATTTTTTTTTTATTTTTTTTTTTTTTTTTAAATAGCCCAATTTAGAGAAAAATCAAGGAAAAATCTGAAAAAAATGCCAAAAATTGGCCAAAAAATTCTAAAAAAATTCTGAAAAAATTCTGATGAAATTTTCTACATGTTGAGCTTAAAATCCTTCATCAAACCACAGAGACCCTCCATTTATTCCTCAAATTGGGCAATAAAAAGACATCGGAAAGGGATAAAAATTGCTAGAAAAATGCTAAAATTGCTAGAAAATTTCCAAAAAAGAGCTTGCTTGGCTGTGGTTTTGAAATATCTTCTAGGTTTTCTAAAAACACCAATAACAAAGATGAAATTGATAAGGAAAACTACTAAAACTGAGCAAAATATGATGAGAAAGTTATGTACAACCTGGACATATTTGGCAGTTCCAGGTGATCCATACGTCATTAAGTGTGTTGATGATAGGCCTTCAACCTTGAAATGTTGACCAGTGGCAAGGCCTCTCCTTTCAGCGTCTCTAACTCCACAGCACCCAAGTTTAGCATTGTTTTGACTCTATAAGGTCCTTCCCAATTTGGAAGCCATTTTCCTCTCAGTTGTGTATGAAGGTTAGGTTTATGGAGAAGAACCAACATGCCTGCTTCAATGTTGTTGTTCCACAGGTGTCGATCATGAGCCTCTTTCCTCTTCATCTGAGTCTCGATCAATTGTTTTGTTGCTAGGAGACGAATCTCCTCCACTTTATGTAGTGCCCCTATTCTCTGAGAGACATCACAGTCTTTTTTGCCCTGCATGAATGCTATCTTAGGTGAGCCATGTAAAAATTCAAAGGGCTCAATGGGCAATATGCCATAAACCAGTTGGAAAGGAGAATATCCGGTGGCCTCTTTGTATGCTAACCTGTATGCCCATAGTGTACCTTGATAAGCAATGCCCCATGAAGTGGGCTGTAACAGACACTCTTTTGTTAACATTGAGATTAAAACCTTATTTGTCGATTCAGCCTGTCCATTGGCTCTTGGGTAATAAGCACAAGAGGTCCTATGTAGAATTTTATACCTGGTGAAAATTTCCTGCAGGACCTTATTGACAAAATGTGTACCTTGATCTGTACCAATTTCAAGTGGACATCCAAACCTGCAAATGATGCTAGTGTAGATAAAATCAGCAACAGTTTGAGCAGTGCAGTCGGGGGAAGCAATAGCTTCAGCCCATTTGGTGGCATAATCTGTAGCTATTAAGAGATATTTCTCTCTTTTTGGAATTGCCGGAGGGTAGATGGGCCCTACGAAATCCAGCCCCCACTTCTCAAATGGTTGCCAGGACTTGGAAACGACTAAGGGGTTATGCCTCTGCTTTGTTGGCTTAGGTCCACACCTCTGACACACATCACATGTTTTTCTCCAATCATTTGCATCCTTAAAGAGTGTAGGCCACCATAGACCAGCATCTAGTATTCTCTGGCTCATGATATGCCCTGGAAGGTGCCCACCACCTGTTCCTTCATGTGCAAATTGCAGTATTTCCCTCACTTCATCTTCCTCTAAGCATTTCCTCATCCTGTCATCCTTGTCCTGTCTGTAGAGTTTATCTTCAAGGAAGGTATATGGTCTGCTCTTGAGTAGCAATCTCTTCCTTTGCACAGCACTAGCCTTTTCTGGATACATCCCTGTTTTAATGAAATTCTTGATATCATAATACCAACCTTGAGCCTGGACAGCAAACAGATGAGCATCTGGAAAATCATCATTGATTCCACTAACTTGCTCCCTCATATTGATTCTGGAAAGGTGATCCGCCATAACATTTTCTTTACCTGGTCTGTGGACCATAGAAAAATCAAATTCTTGGAACAACAATAACCACCTCCATATTCTACCAGTGGCTTGTGGTTTGTTGAGCAAATATTTCAGTGGTTGGTGATCTGTTATAATAACAAATTTTACTCCCAACAAGTAATGACGAAATTTTTGGACAGCAAAAACCATTGCTAAGGCTTCCCTTTTTGTGGTGCTGTAATTCCTTTCAGCCTTAGTCAAAATTCTACTGGCATACTGAATTGGTCTATCCATCTTAAATTCTTCACTAGGTTGTGTCAAAACGGCCCCCACTGCATAGGCACTGGCATCTACATGTATGTGAAATATTTTTGACCACTCAGGTGTGATCAAGATGGGAGCAGACACTAACCTTGACCGCAATGCTTGATATGCTTTTTCCTCCTCTTCTTCCCATTTAAAAGGCACTTCCTTACCCGTAAGTCTAGCCAGAGGTCTAGCTATCTCTGCATACATTTTAATAAACCTTCTATGGTATCCAGTATGCCCCAAAAAACTCTGGATCTCTTTAGGGGATTTAGGTTTAGGCAACTTTAAGATAGAAATGATTTTGTCAGGATCCGGGGCCATACCTTTAGCTGACACCACATGTCCTAAGAGAGTTCCTTCTGTCACAAGAAAATGACATTTGTTTGGATTGAGCTTTAACTTAGTCTCCCTGCATCTTTTGAAAACATTCTGCAGCTGCCTCAAGTGGTGGTCCAAACAATCTAGAGGAGTTTCTTTGTGAGATCCTGAAAACGAAGAGAAGTCATCCATGAAGATTCTAAGTGATTCCAGCAATAGGGGGCCAAAAATGAGATTGACCGTTCTGTTAAAGGTGGCTGGAGCATTTCTGAGCCCAAATGGCATTTTTACATACACATATGTTCCCCAAGATGTGATAAAAGCAGTCTTTTCTCGATCCTCTGGGTGTATTGATATTTGATTATAGCCACTGAATCCATCCATAAAGCTATATAATGCATGCCCAGCCACTTCCTCAATGACCTGTTCTGCAAAAGGCATTGGGAAACCATCTGGAATGGTCACCTTATTGAGTGCTCTAAAGTCAACACAAATTCTGATTTTATTAGTATTCTTCTTTGGGACTATAACCATAGGAGAGAGCCACTCTGAGTGTTCCACAGGAATGATGATTCCTGCATCCTCCATCTTTTGGATTTCCACATAGACAGCTTCAGCATATTTTGGGTTAAGTCTATAACTCTTCCCTCTTATAGGTTTGGCTCCATCAACCAGAGGGATTCTGTGCTCTCCATAAGTTGCAGGCACTCCTTCTAAGTCTTTATAATGCCAAGCAAAAACATCTATATATTGGGTCAAGAATGATTTTACCTTTTCCAGGAGCCCTGGGTGGCTCCACAACCAAGTGGCCACCAAAACTGGCCGATCATTGTCTTGATTGCCTAATTGTATTTCTTGGACAGGATTGCGCTCTACCAGAGTATCTTCCTTCTCCTCTCCTTCCTTGTCTTTGTCTTCTAGCTTTTCTTGCATTGCTTCATAAGCAGGGGTGTTTTGGATTTCAATCTGTTCTTCCTTATCCTGCATCCATCCTGCAAGTATTTCTTGAATTGGAAAAGAACACTCTTCACTAGAATCTTTTACCTTGCCTTTAGCTTTATTAACTTCATTTTCTGTAGTAGTCATATCCTCCTCGAAAATGCATTTGAGGGTTGTCTTCCTGCCCCTTCTGTGGTTTGTAATGGGCTCTCCCAATCCATCAACCTGGACTTTTTCCTTATCTTCATCATAACCTTCAATTGTACAACCATTATTAATGAAAACTCCAAAACAAGAGGAAGAGTCGCCTGCTTGGAGCCAACTTAAAATATCCTCTTCTTCCTCAAAATCTATTTGGGGTTGATCCTCCGCTTCTGTTTCCATGCAAATGCTCACTGTTTGCATCATACTAGTGTTTCCTTGATTGTCTGGGCCTTCTTCTAAATGAATTTGTGTCAGCTCCTGCCCTTTCTTTTGTACCCACATGGTGTCCTTACCCCAATCATGAATGACACTGGCATGCCTCAGCCAAGGTCTTCCAATTAAGAGAGGAAAGCCTCCTTCAACCTGGGGCAATCTTAAAACCACAAAATCCAGGATAAATAGATTACCTTGTACTTCAAGTGGAACTTTTGGGATTACCCCTAAGGGTCTTACTTTGCTCTGATCTGCCAAAGTAACCGTGAAATTTGCAGGTCTTGAAGGGTGGAGTCCAATTTTTTTTCATTGTATGTTCAGGCATCAAGTTAATGCCAGAACCACCATCCACAATAACTCCTTTAAATTCATGACCCTTGATAGATACTGTCAGCCGAGGACTTTTATAATCTGTAAGGGGTGCTTCCCTTACAATTTTTCCTTCATGTACAACAGCAGTCTTTGCCACCAAACTTGTAGTGGAAGCTTCATCAATTATCTGCAAGAGTTCTGACCTGAACTTCCCATCCATCTTTATTAAATCAAAAATACTAACCTCCTTTTTCATGGACTTGAGCAGTCTGGAGGCTTCTGATTCCTTAAGAGCTTGGGCTCCATTTGACTTATCCAACTCCTCATGAGCCCTGCTGAATGCATGTCCAATGGCATCACTGGTACCTGTGCAATTTTTCTTTTGCCTTGTGTCTGCACTTGTGGTGGCTAGGTCTTCGGACACACCTTTGTCTCTGTTTAATCCATTAATCAATGATTCTTGACCCATGTCCACTGGAGCCTTCCCCTTGCTTCTTGTCTGCACAGTAAAAGATTCTATTTCTTCCAATTGCACCACCCTGGTAGATGGTGATGGCTCATTACCTAGATCACACACTTCTTCTTTGTGCACAGAAATCATTTGGATATGGGGCCCTGATGAAGAGGCTTGAGTCTTGGGGCAACCATATGTATAATGGTCTCTGGCCTCAGGGCAGTTCCTGCAAGGAGGTGCATTCTCTGGTAGGGTGCACCTACTTTGGTAGTGCCCGCATTCTCCACACCTAAAACAGATGATTGGCCTCCTAGGCCCATTTCCAAAAGTATTCCTTTGTCTAGGATTATAGTTGTTACCTTGATTTTGTGCAGCAGCCATCACATTTGTGGTTGTTGGGGGTCCTCCTTGTGTCCAGTATGTCGTTGCAGGTATTCCCCTTGATTGGCATTCATGGGCCTCATGGCCAACCTTCCTGCATAATTGACAAGTTACACTTAGCAGAGGACACTCACTTACTATATGCCCTTGTTTGCTGCACATGGAACACCAAAGACCACTCTTGATGCCCCCTCCTTTGAGCTCCTGCAACTCCTGTCGCAGCTGAGCTAATTCCTCTGCTTGGGCCTCCTCTTCCTTTTGAAGCTTGAGTGCTTCAATCTCCCTTCTCAATTGAGCCACAGTAGTCTCCTCCTCTTTGTAGGGCTTATTTCTCTTTAAGCCCTCCAACTCCCTCCTCAGCTGGGTCACTGGATCCTCCATCTCTGTACCATATGTTGGTGGTGAAGAAGTTGTCCCATATTGGTGCCTTATTTGCTCCAGTCTTGTAGCCGTGGTGATGAACTCCTCTATGGAGGCTGTAGGTAGCACTAACTCTTTTATTTTGCATTGGGTGACCACAGGTAAGGGTTTGGCTAACCACTTCTTGACAAAGAAGTCGTGTGGTGGATCCGGTAGTTTAGCCATTAATGCTTTGGCCCTGGTCACGAATTCGGGGAACTTCTCTCCTGGACCCAATTTTAAGTTTTCCAATTCTTCTATAATGATCTCAGCCGTGTTGCCATGCTGAAATTGATTCTTAAAGGCCTCTTTCATCAAATCCCAAGAGGTAAAGTGATTTTCAGCAAACTGGCTAAACCACTTGTCTGCCAGTCCTTCCAATGTGGCGGGGAAGAGTATCAAGAAAGCATCTTCCCTACCCATTAGCCCCCTAGTCTTACATAATGCAAGAAATCGTCGAATGTGCTCATCTGGGTCCTCCTGGGCTAAACCCCTGAAGGAGGGAAATTTTATGTTTAATCTGGAGAGCAAGATTTCTAGGTCCACCTGTCCTGCCATGCTTCCTACCGATGAAGTCGATGAAAGTGGACTCGATGATCTTCTGTTCGTCTTTCTTCTTGTCTGCTTGCACTTGATTCTCAAGGTTTGTGACCGGGTCGCGGTCATGAGCTATTCATAGTCCACTTAAAATGAGACACTTGATAAAAGTATGTACCTTTTGGCCTACTGGAGTAATGTTGTCGACACTGGAATATTGTCCTCCAATGGCAATATATAGTCTCCTATGCTCAAATCTCCTTGGAGTCCCACCGTGCGTGCCAAATTTGTTGGGGGATTCTTTGACAAGAAGGAGTTTGAGGGTTTGTAGGAGAAAATGAAAAGACCAAAAGAGAAAATACACCTTGGAAGTTTCTGCCGTTTGATTACAGTAAGAAAAGTACAATGTTTGAAATACAAGATACACCAATACCTCTGTGCACAATCCCACAGAGTGCCCAATTACAAAATATCCAATATCCCAATGTCCTCTTGCTGCCGACCTCCTCTGCAACAGACCTCCACCTGCTTCAAGCTTCTCCTTGTGCACACCTTGCACCAAGCTTCCACAAAGGGGGAGGAGTGAATACCTGCTGTCGGCAAGCGTGCACTGCCAAAGGACCTTGAGATACTTGGGAGAACTATAGCTTAGCACTTCTCTGCACCAAAAATCCCTGGTCACTCTCTATGCACCTTGCACTTCTACTTCTGTGCGACGTACTCTGGTGACCCTTGCACTTCTCTCTCTTGCTCCCCTTTAGCCTATGCTCTCTTGCTTACTCTAACCTTGGTCCAAGAATGGTTCTTCCTTGATTTGAGTGTGTCGATCACGTACGCTCCTAACTGCAAGTGAATCTTGGTGCTCACTTTGATGTTCCAAGATTGCTCTCACAAGTGGCAGCCAACTACTCACTGTTTTGTCCTGTAGTGACTTTAGTCTAAAACCAAAAATTTTAATGGGGGGCCATACTTTCACCTGTGCGTACACTTTGCCGCTTCACATGCCTTCACATTTCCTTTTAATTCTTCACTTTTGCACATAAGGGGGGTTCACCTGAACCTTCCAAAACACTTTAAAACACACTTTGAACCTTAGGGAAATTAGAGAAAGTACCTCTGCAACCTACAACCTATTTTCTCCAATTTACCCTTTGTGGACAATTCATTGTGCACTACCTGTGCACTTTGACACCTGCACTTACGCACTTTGACTTTGCACCTGTTGACTTTGACCTTGACCTTGTTGACTTTGACCTGTTGACTTTGACCTGTTGACTTTGACTGCAGTTGACTTTGACCAACATGACTTTTATGGGCTCAACAGAGTCATAGGTAATATCCTTTCATTTCCTTATTTTTCTTTATTTTTTCCAGTTTTTGCATCACTATCATCACCATCATCATCCTCACCATCTCCCACCTCCATCTCCATCTTCACAAAAATTTGAGTTTTTTTATCATATTCCACTCCCCACCTCATTCTCCTCATTTCATTTGTGAGAGAGAGAGAGAGAGAGTTTGCATACTATCTGTTTTTGTATGTTTTTTGAGATTTTGCTACAGGATCTAGCAATACCACCATCTCCAGCAGCATGCGCAGGTACGATAGAACTCTACACAGGTCCCGAGATGATGACCTCTGTCTATTGCGACAGACAGAAAAAATTAATATTTGTTGAATGCATGCTTGGTACGATAACCTACACCATTAGAGCACTCCAAATCACTAGAAGTTTCTAAAAAATTTGCATTTTTTCAGTCTATCGTGACAGACAACACCCCACGACAGAGGCCGTCTATCGCAATAGACATGCCCCCGATAGACGATAGACCCCGTCTATCGTGACAGACACCTTCCATTTACGGAGAGCATGAGAGTGCCCAATCTCTTGGAGATTAGACTTCGAGTCCAATTCCTTACAAGAACTACCCCATTTCATAGGCCCATGGAAGGCAAAGTCTACTTGTATGAGAGCACCCACGATCATGATAAGCAACGAAGACTCAATCATACCTAGGAACACAGAGGTAGTGAAGAATACTAAAGTGTAGTGCAATCTCACTTTAGAAGAGCTACTCAAGGTTAAGCCTGAATTGTGGAAACATGTAGCCAAGCAAGTGCCAGACATATCAAAACCTCGTTCCCAGGCAGGATCTCACAGGACAGTGCCAGAAATACCCTTGGACAAGATAGGGGACATGAGCGAAGGAGAAGAAGGAAACACCTATCTCCCTATCACTCATCAGGGTTACACAATCAAGGCAATTTTGGACTCAAGTGTAGGAGTTGCAATTGCTACCACTTCCCTATGGAAGCATTGGGGCAAGCCAGCACTCAGGCCCACGAGAATGAAGTTACAAATGGCTGATGGTCACATTGAGAGACCCTTAGGACTACTAGAAGGAATAACTCTCACCACTTGTGGTGTAGAGTTTGAACATACTTTTGCTATATGTGACTTTAGCAAGAATCGAGCCTACAAGATGATCATGGGAAGACCCTTCTTGAGGCAATTGCAAGTAGTACAGGATTGGGGGACAAATTCTTTGTATTTCAACACTTGGGTGTCACGACCAAAGTGAATCTCAAAGATTTCTCCCATAGAGATGTGCCCCCTATTCAATGGAATCCCATCCATAGAGCTAAGGATGATACAGAGTCAGTGCATTCCATAGGATCAGGATCCTCATGGATGCATGAAGATACTCACTTATGGATGTGTAAAGTGGCAGAAGAGGAAGAGAAAAGGGAAAAAGCAAGAGAGGTAGGTGCAAAGGAAACTCATAGATCATTCAAGACCCAGCCTATGCACCCGTAGTATTTCCTGATGAAGAATTTGAACCTCATGGTTGGGTAGAGATTTTAGTGACCATGGATGTAGCCATCAATGAAGAACAATGGACACCCCACTGTGATGAGGATGGCTATGACATTTCAGTCTTCACAATAGAGCCGATCATGTGTGATCCAATTGTTGAAGAATGTTAACCTAGCACTGATGCATTCGAGGATGCAAGTGACTCTGTTCTAGATTCAATCATTATGGACCCATCCTTTTGCATCAGATGAGGAATATTTTTATGAAGTGGAAGTTCAGCCTCAGAGACATGAAGAGATTACCAATGATGTGAGATTAACCACACAATTGACCACTAAGAACGAAGGCAAGAAAAGGAAGAAGAGAGAAGTCATACCAGAGAAAGAAGAATCTTTGTTTGAGGTCCCAAAAATTTTCAAGAAGTATGAAGTTAAAGATAGGAGAGTCCTGGTAAGAATGCCTAAACGTGAAGCCGTCATAGGAGAGGCCTACGATAACAAGGAAACTACAAAGAAAATCATAGTGATCGTAGAGGAAGGTGAAGAGCAATGCACATACATAGGACACAACCTAAGTGAGGATGAGGAGCAGGAATTGATAGCCTTACTTCAAGAATATAGAGACGTGTTTGCATGGAGTTACAAGGACGTGAAAGGTTTAGACCTTGACATATGCTCACATACGATCCCCATGACCTCAGAGGCCAGACCCTCTAAAAAAAAAGCCATACACATACAATGACAACTATGCTACCAAGATCAAAGAAGAGATAGATCGCTTGGTGGAAGCTGGATTTATCTATGAAATCGAGCACACTGAGTGGGTATCCCCAAAAAGAATGGCAAATACAATCAAGTAGCCATTGCACCAAAAGATCAGCGTAAGATGGCTTTTGCCACAGAGTGGGGCATATTTGCTTTTCGGGTAATGCCATTTGGGCTTACCAATGCTCCTGCGACCTTCCAAAGATTGATGTGACATGTATTTAAAGAATTCTTAAGGAAGAATTTGGAAGTCTACGTGGATGATCTTTGTGCTCATTCCAACATTAGGCAGACCCATATACCGGAACTCAGGCAAATCTTTGATAAGTGTAGAGAATATATCGTCTTCTTGAACCCAGAAAAGTGTGTTTTCATGGTCAGGCAAAGCAAGATTCTAGGATACATAGTGTCAAAGAACGGCATATCCACTGATGAAGAGAAAGTGAGAGCTATCACAGAACTACCTAGGCCAAGGAATGTCAAGGAAGTGTAAGCTTTCATGGGGCATTGTGGCTATTACCGACATTTTATACACATGTATGCCATCATAGCAAAGCCTCTGTACGGACTTTTGACTAATTTTGAGTGGATGGATGAATGTGAGAAATATTTCAATGAACTTAAATGGCGATTATGTTTAGCACCAATTTTGAATACACCGGATTGGAACAAACCATTCCATGTCCATGTGGATGCATCCAATTATGCTATTGGATGTGTGCTTGCACAACCTACCGGTGAAGGTAATACGGATCTTCCAATTGCCTATGCTAGTAGACAGTTGAATGCACCTGAATGAAACTATACCACCACTGAATGAGAAGGGTTAGGCATGGTATATGCAGTTAAAAAGTTTAGAAACTATTTGCTTGCAAATAAGTTTAAATTCTTTACTGATCATCAAGTTCTCCTGTACTTGGTAAACAAGCCATGCAATACAGGTCGATTAGTAAGATGGTTCCTCTTACTAATGGAATATGACTTTGAGGTAGTGGTGAGGAAGGGCAAGACTCACTTGAGAGCATATCATCTCTCGAGGCCCACATTCGGAGAGGCCCCACAAGGAGTATCAGATGACCTTCCTGATGCTTACTTGTTTAATTTGGAAGTTGTACCACAATGGGCCAAGACCTTATTGTCAATACTAACATATGGGCCTAAACATCCAGTGGTAAACACTCAAGATAGGGAGGTAGTAAAAGCACAAAAGTACCATATCATGGCAGGGAGTGTGTACAAACATACAGATCAAGGAATATTAGCTTGTTGTGTGGAAGAGGATGAGTACGCTAAGTGGTTGCAATTAACACATGTGGGTGCATTAGAGCAACACTACTCGAGGCAAAGAAATTTACAAAAACTAAGGAGACTCGGTGTGCATTGGCCAACTATGGAAGCAGATATCCATATGATGTGCAAGGAATTCCCAATTGGTAGCACTAGACCGCCTGTGGAACATGCCACTCTTTATCAAGTGTCTTTAGTGCCAGATTGGAGCAAACCATTAGTAGCCTTCCTAAGAACGAAAACATTCCCTCAGGAGATGACATTGGCTAGACAAAGGAGCTTAGAACAAGAAGCTTTAGATTATGCTCTCATTGGAGATAATCTATACAGATGAGGAAAAGATGGGTATCTTAGATTGTGTGTCCACGAGAGCAAATATATGAAGATCTTGGAAACTGCTCACCAAGGTGTAGCAAGAGGACACTTTGGACCATATCGGGTGATCAAGGCCATACTATTTGCAGGTCTTTGGTGGCCAACCCTTCACATGGATGCACATACCTATGTGAAGAGGTGTGATGTTTGTCAGCAAACTCAGTATCCTATATGCAAAGATGAGATGCCATTGACGCCTATGATGGGTGGACGTGCATTCTCTAAATGGGGAATAGACTTTGTTGGTCCTATTAATCCCCCAGCTAAGGGTTCCCATGCTGAATACATCATTGTGGCCACGGACTATCTAACCAAATGGGTAGAAGTAAAATCTACAATGAAGAACGACGCTCAAACGACAGCAAAATTCTTATTTGAGAATGTGTTCACTAGATACGGATTTCCAATAGAGTTAGTGAGTGATAGAGGCACGCACTTCTTGAATGAAGTCATAGAAAACCTTCTCCAAGAATTCTTGGTGATACATAAGAAGTCGGCCCCTTATCATCCACAAGCTAATGGACATGCTGAGAGCACAAATAAGATTCTATGCAATGTACTGACAAAATTGGTTAATAACAAACGCTCTAATTGGGACAAACAGCTACACCATGTTGTTTGGGCATATAGAGTTGCCTATAAAACGATACTCCAAGCCACACCCTTTCAGATGGTGTTCGGCCAAAATGCAGTGCTACCATTGGACTTTTTGATACCTACATTGAAAGTAGCACAAGAGCATGATTGGGCAGGCCATGAGCTCTCTCTAGAATTTTCAATCTGGAGCGACTAGGCGAAACAAGATTGAGGGCAACAGCAGGAATTTATGCAGCCAAGAAGAGACAAAAAGCATATTTTGACACACATGTGAAGGATAAGAGCTTGAAAGCAGGAGACCTAGTCCTAATCTACACTTTGAAGCAACGTGCATGGAAATTAGAGAAGAGAGGCTATGGGCCAATGATTATCAATAGGATCTCCACAAGTGGAGCAGTTCAACTAGCCACTCTCGAAGGCGATATTCTCCCAAGCTACATAAGTGGATGTAGAGTCAAGTTATATCAGGAACCCCTCACCGAGGAGATGATAAGTTGACTCAATACTGCAAAGAAACGTAAAGAAGAGGAAAAGCGAATTAAAGAAGAAGCACAAGCAAAAGCTTTAGAACGCATCCGATGAATGAAATTGAGGAGACAAGGTAGAGATCAACCTATGCCTGATACTCAAGAATCTCTAGGTTATCACATGGCCATGTGCGAGGCTTCAGGTGAACGTTCCCATAGGATAGTCGATCGGCGACCTTTTGTGACCCTAGGGGTAGGACAAGGAGAGAGTGCAAGGACTATGAGAGCTTTAATTGACTCAAGAGCAGCCACTAGTGCAGTTCGAATTTCTTACTCCAAGACTTGCAACTGAAGGTCAATCCTATAGAGGCATATCTCATAGGGTTGGGAGGTGTGGAAACCCCTTGCATGGGGCAGGTGGAACTTCCCCTCTACATTCAAGAGGTTATAATGGAAGTCAAAATGCTAGTATGTGAAGACGAGGATCTTACCGAACCTCTTGTCTTGGGCCAAGACTGGATCTATGACCATGCAGTCAACCTCAACCTAAGAAGTGGACTTCTTCAGGATTGGGTAGGCCAAAACCGCATCACGATGGGATTAGAGAATCAAGCACTTAGGCCACTAGAAGAGGCACTAAATCTTGGTCCCTCCAAGAATCCACATGAAGATAACAATGCTATTCTTGTCCAAAGTTCTATGCTGCATAAGATTGTCACTGTTGATGGAGGTGTAGAAGCCAATGAGGAGTTCCCTTCTTTTCCAAAGAGATTCCCAGGAAAGCAAGCAAGAAAACATACTTCAAAAAGAAGGCCGATAATCAAGAAGCATGAGCTATGACCAGTGCAATATAAAATACCTCTTGGCATGAAGCAGATCTCAGTACGCAAGGGTAAACTACCCTCAGCTTTGGAGATAGGATCCCAAAGATGCACCAAACGAGCTACATCGTCGAGGATCACAACGAAGGAGTATCCAAGGCATCAATCTAGACAAACCATTTCTATTTGGGTTCCGAAGCAGTCAATGAAGGCTATCCCAAATGCTAGATAGATATGGGTGCCCAAGACTTGCTTACGAGCTCAAATAGCTTCACCGCCATTCACAAGATTGAATCAACACTCACAAGCATCCTTGGCACAAATCCTAGGGCAAACATCTACACTCCACACCACTACATCTTCGGTCACACCTAGGAGTGTCGAGAAATGGGTACCCAAAAGGTCCCAAATCGAACACAATCCAGTCCACAAATCTTTACGTGTCATGACCAATAAAAGCTACAATTCCACCATCAAAGTTTGGAGACTTAAACCCCGTATCAAAGCGCCTGACCCAATTTCGTAAATCAGTCCCCTTTGATGTAGGTGCATTATAAGTACATTGCAAATCCAAAGTATGCATCTAGGATGAACACTAACCCACTAACCAACATTCTCACACATCACAAACACTCCACCCTCTAACCCCTAACCACTTGATATGTCATGTTAGTATTGTGGAGGGAACACCATAACATCCTGTTTCCTATGCAATGCTAATGTGCCTCTCTTCTTCTAGTAGATAAGCATCAACAACTACACGTAGTCTCATGGAAGAAGCAGCAGGTTCAAGCTCACAGGTAGGAGTAAGTACTACAGGGATTGATGTGGACAGTCTACCTATTGATGTGCCACCAACTGAATGACCTGTAGAGCTACAACACCTCCAGCAAATACCTATACCGGATCCTCCCACAGGAATCACAGAGAGTCCATGCAAATTCTCATTGGTTCAATGGCATGCCAGGGCCCTTAGGAGAGGCCAAGTATATCTGGGAGTCCAAGTGTGAGTATGACAAGTCATGGTTCAGATTCCAGTTCTCTTCCAAGGAGTTTGAGACTCTCCAGAACACACAAGATCTGCAGACCATATGGCAGCGTGCAGGGACCTCCCCTAAAGACATTAACAATTATTGATTTTCTTCAAGATTCAAGGATGAGAAAAATCCCTAAATTGAATACATAACCAAAGCTACGATAGTTCTCATTATTTTCACGTTCCTTCAATATGAAGCTAATTTCAAAGATATCATTTAAATTGACTTGTGTCTATTTTGCAACAATAGATGGCTAAGATACACAACTCTTCAAATTTAAATGATTAAATTGCAGTGCAAAGATCACAGACACATAACCTAAAAAATATATTGAATAGTGCATATAACTACATAATGTTTATTGTTTTTGCAAAATGATCAAAATCATAGTAAATGGGTCAACCTCCCACAAGGTGAAGTCCAATTCATAGGTCAAATCAAAAGTGGACTTGGTCAAACTTGATCAAAAAGTGGTCAAAATTTGCAAGTGAAGATTTTCACATATTTTATAGTGCCCAAAGAGAGCAATCCAAATGTATGTAACACTTATGCATTTGGAACCATTTTCCCCTTCAAAAGCCAAAGCCTAATTTTTTGTCAACATATCTAAAAAATGAGAAGCTTACTTCTACACTTATGAGGATAAGATTGAAAGCTAAAGAAACAAAGACCTAAGGCTAGAAAAGCTAGGCACCTATTTTTAGGCTTGCCACATCACTAAAAATTTCCAAATGCAATTAAAGATTTGCACAAAACTTGCTTTTCAAGTACCTTTTTGCATGAGATTTTGGACTAACTTGGATTTCTATATAAGGACCTGTCTTGGGTGCTCATAGATATTATCTTTTGGAGTGCCTCATCTTCAACTTAGGCTTGGTTGATCTTCTTATGAGTATATGTGTGTATACTCGGATTGGAATTACAAGCTTGCAGAAGATTTTTACCTCAACCATTGAAGAATTATTGAAGTACATGGACAACTCGGACCTCAAAGCTATCTTGTAGCTATCTATTTGTAACTTCATATATTGAAATATAATACAAAATTTCTATCTTGTAGCTATCTATTTGTAACTTCATATATTGAAATATAATACAAAATTTGGAACATGGCCCCTTACATCTCTCATGTGTGCTTTCTATACTTCATGTTGTCTCTATTTGAGTATTGTTTCTATATTAATTGTAGCTTATTTCCTAACAATTTAATATCAGAGCAAGAAAAGATAGAACACATTGAGAATACAGCCATATATACGAAGATGAAATCTTCAAGGTAGGTACAAATTAAGCTCAGCTGAAGTCTCAGCTAAAGACATCAGGTTATAAATCTATATGAAATAGTTGAATATTATCTTGAAGACTTGGACTTCAAGAGTGGTGATGAACATGGATATAACAGGTTTCAACTTTTACAACAGCAACAACATTATGGACACATCATACACACAAAACAATGCAGAAATTTCAGATTATCTGCTGAAAATTTCTTCACAATTGTTAGAAGTTGATGTTGGACTTGACAATTAGCCATCTAGTGCTATTTTGAGTTAGTGTTGTCAGGCAAATCTTGTTGATATAGGGCAAGGAGGGGCTAGACTTTTACATGAAGAATCTTGAACATGAAGATCGATGTGTGGTGAACAATATCTAGTCTTTGTATACCATGTGATGTTTGTTTTGTGTGTGTGTGTGTGTGTGTGTGTGTGTGTGTGTGTGTGTGTGTGTGTGTGTGTGTGTGTGTGTGTGTGTGTGTGTGTGTGTGTGTGTGTGTGTGTGTGTGGGGGGGGGGGGTGGGGGGGGGTAGGTGTAGATTAGAGTATATAGTCTTAGATTTAAAAGTAAAAGGCCTTGCCAATCTTAAGAAGCTTGATGGTATATTTTAGCCTATATGCTATTTTGAATGTATCATCCTTTTGTTGTCTCTATCTTCCCAAGTCGAAACATGGTTGAAAAGAGTACGGAATGTGAGAGTACTATTTGCATGTGTGAGTTGGAGTGCTCTTCATGCGAAGGTCCTTGTATGTGTTACTACAAACACTTTGCATGATAGGTGAAATTTATATTTGTAAAAGTACCAAAATTTGTGTGTGCAAATCTTGTCTGTGTATAGACCTTGTGTTGTATACCATGTTTTGTATGTGCACGATACATCTGATATGGAGTTTGTAGGGCTTGTAAGGACAAGAATAAACATAAAAAAAGCAAAGACCTAAGGGTGGAAAAGCTAGGCACCCATTTTTTGGATTGCCACATCACCAAAACTGTCACATGTCATGCACTTGAAGATTTGTGCAAATACTTGCTTTCTAAGAAAGTCAAAGTTGACTTTTACACTTGTAAGGCTTGTAAGGACAAAATAAACATAAAGGTAATGATCTAAGGGCAAAAAAGCTAGGCACCTATTTATTGGATTGCCACATCACCAAAACTCCCACATGTCATGCAATTGAAGATTTGTGCAAATACTTGCTTTCTAAGTAGCTTTCCACATGAATTTTTTTTTACTAGGCTTAGATTTCAAAATAAAGACAAGTCTCGAGTGCTAATAAATATCATTGTGGAATGCCTCATCTTCAACTTAGGCTTGCTGGTGGTCGTCCTCAACTTGGAGGTGGTGGCATCCTTTTTCACTGTTACACAGTCTTCTTGTGAGTATTCTTGTGTATATTTACTTGGAGTGAAATTACAAGCTTGAAGGAGGTTTTCACCTCAACCAGTGAAGAACTAGTTAAGTACACAGACAGCTTAGACCTCAAAGCTAAACTTGTCGCTATCTATTTGTAACTTCATATAGTGGAATATAACACAAGATTTGGAGCATGCTCCTAACAGCTCTCATGCGTGCTCTCTGTTCTTCATGTTGTCTCTATTCGAGTACTATTTCTATATCAATTGTAGCTTATTTGCTAGCACATTGACATTAACTAAACTGAAACTGGAGTTGTAAATGTGAATTAGCAAGAACCTTGAAACAAGAACCAGAATGTTTTTCCTGCAATCATCTAGCAATTTTTTTTATAATATTCAACAGGCAATCTCCAAAATTAATGGTACACTGGGTATGCCATAAACGTGAGAGGTTTACTAACATCAGAATTAGCAAGAACCTTGAAACAAGAACCAGAATGTTTTTCCTGCAATCATCTAGCAATTTTTTTTATGATATTCAACAGGCAATCTCCAAAATTAATGATACACTGGGTATGCCATAAACGTGAGAGGTTTACTAACATCAGAATTGATGTGCATGTAGCAAACCTTTGTTCTCATAAACCACTGAATATGTCTATTCAAGTCCCAAATAATAGACCATATATCTTTTAGATGTTTGAGATCTAGCATCTCGACTTTGATAGAAGCAATCATAAACAAAGCATATTAATATTTACCTAAACTAACAAATTGAAATTTGCAGAGACATGCAACAAGAATATCACTGCAAGATGAAAGCTAAACATGAAAAACATGAGAATAAATTTGTTTCATTTCCTTTTTTACATAGAAGCTTACTTTGTTATTGATCAAGATGCAGATTACAACCAATGTGCACGAAGCACATAGGAGGCCTGCAAAGTTCTCATCCCCCAGATGGGAGATTCATTCATGTTTCATACTATTTTCTTACGAGAAAATTCTTCACCTTGGTGGCAAGCGATCATTATGGGACTAATCTTCTGCAGTCCCTTCAGGCCTCTTTATCCTCCTACTTTCTTTCCATATTTTAACATGAAGATTCTGTCAAAAAAGAAGTCCTGAAATTTTTTAAATAAAAAGCGAATATTCCCTCAACAAACTGCATTTTCCCTCAACAAACTGCATTTTCCCTCAACAAACTGCATTTTCTTGAGAGAAATTGAAAAGACCAAATTTGATGGTTTTTTTGTTAGGATATAAACTTTAGACATCTACTAGATCTGACTGAACCTTATGAATAGAGAGAACCAACGCCATCTTTATGCACAATTATACATTAGTCAATCCTCATACAAGCTACCAGCTCTGTTCACCTTTGCTCCTAATATTCTTTGAGCATTGATATGAACTGACCAGCAGCCATGGCAAATGATAGCAAGCCAAGATAATGACTTCATTGAATTGCAAAAGATAATACATTCAGAAGTTGAAAGTGTGTTCTAGTTACTTCTTCTGCTCCCTATTTACACTCGCGTAGAAAATATTCGTTATCAATTCTCAAGCTCTTCCCCAGTTACAACACTAGCTACTCTATGCATCCTTGGTTTGGCCATGTAAGAACTCCAAAATTGACAACCGCTGCATGAAGAAAAGCAAACAAAAATCTTGTTAATTGAGCTGAGCCATCCTTCTATGTCAATAATGAAGATGCAGCCACATTGGCAGGGCTGGAGCAAAGATAGACATTCTCTAAACGTGTGTATGTATGCAACAACGCGGAGGCAAAAAGATGTACACAAACACAGACATGCATATATAAATAATACAAGTGCAAATGCAACAGCACCCCAATTTTACCTACTACTTCACACCCATGCAGACGTGTGCGTGTATGCATATATGCATAATGCATGTGTACACGGAATGGACACTTGCTGTGCCACCAACGAGCATGCAGTCACATTTATGAATGTATGTAAATGTTGAGTACCCCTAAATAAGCAGAGAGAGACAAAGAGAGAGAAAGAGACCCGTCGCTCAAGGGAACCACTTTCAGCAGTATTCCCTGACAAATTCTCAAGCATCTTTATAGCTTCTTGAAATCCCTCACTTGCAGGTCCATTATTGCCAAGAGCTCTATCTACATCGGCTACTTTAGCGAGAGAGACTGCAATGTCCAGTACCTGTTAAGCATAACCTTTTAGAAAGTATATCCATAAGAACAAGAAAGGAAAAAGCACTTGACAGTCACTAGGAATAAGAATGTAACCTGTGATGAAAGCTCTGAGTAATCCTGCAATGCACTACGACGGACATCCAAAGACTTTGCATAATGTGCTCTAGCTGCAGTCAGGTCCCCTGCATAGTATTCGAGATCCCCCATCTTATTAATTGACACAGATAATGCATGAACTACCTGTAACAAAAATCAAGATATTTATGTGTCAAAAAGCTTTTTTTCTTTTATGTTATTAAGATTCACCACCTGAAGAACACAAGTTATTTTCTTCATTGTTCACTTTGACTGTCTAATATACTGAAAGTAACAAGCTTTTCGAGAGGGTGATAAAAATCCATCCATATGTAGATGACCACTTTACACTATAAAATCAAAACCCATTCAAGATAAGAATGCTTCCAGCAAGTACCTCCGACTGAAAAGAGAGTACCATTATTATTCAGCTCATCTTAAAACCATTCCATTTCACTCAATCCCCATAAACGTTTCTGAAAATGTGGTACTTTCTCTTTTTTACTTCAATACCAAGCAAAAGAGTTGAAGCATTTCAGAGCAAAAATCCATACATCCCCTGCTGACCTACTTCCCCCAATCTGATGCGTCGAAATGACAAGAATCTACTTCCACTAGTTACCCTAAAATCAACCATGCCATAAATGATGACTACCAACATGGAGAACACATTAAAATGTCCAACAATCTATACCTTTGAAATACTTTTCCCACTCAAGCATGCCAAATGGGGCAGTCGCTAACTGAATACCTTATTTGTGAAGTAATAATAACGCATGGCAAATAAACAGGTAAAATACAATCGATTATGTGAATCTGAAGAAGTGTAAGGGTGAAATCTATTATGCTCTTATACTAGGTAATTAAATACTCTTCTAAATCCAATTTCCTTCGGCCTCCATTAGAGAATGATATCAGGCACTCCACCTTCCTATAGAAGATAACCATATTCTCCATGACTGACGCTTGCACATTTAACATTCCTACACAAGAGCAGTTGCAAAGAAATTCACATCCAAACAAAAATTGATGGAAAAGAGTACCTCCGAATCCTTTACAGGAAGCTTGGAAAGCATCTCCACACTTTCATTGTAATAACTGATTGCAGGACCAGTGCTACCCATCGACCGACTGCATTATAACCACAAATACTTTCTTTCAAATCACTCAATCAGTCCTTTTCTCCCTCTCTTAACAAAACATAAGCCAATCAATATAATAAGCACTAAACACAAACACGAGCTCACCCTGCCTACACCCACCCAACCCATCCCCAGAAGAACAATTCCCCTCTGTGCCTCTCCCCATCTCTTTGTATTTTGCAGGAAAAAAGTTGTAAAATTTGTTAGGATTCCGTAGTGTGGGAACAAGAGGAATATATGAACAGGAGGAGAATTCCACCCAAAAAACTCTTACAGCCGAATGATTAACCGTAGCAGTGAAAATCTCACAAATACAAAGGTTGAGTGAACGCTAGTATGCCAATTACATAATTGGCCCAAATCATATAAAAATATGCTCATGTCAGTCATGCATCCAAATCAGTTGATGCATGCACTCAATGCCCAAGTAAGTGTCACCACACACAAACTATCCCACTGGCTCCAGACCCTAGCCATCACCTCTGTTCAGATTTGAAATAGTGTACTGTGTGTGGCATGTGCGCAGTAGCCTCCAAGAATGGTAACTTTCTATTTGCATCACTATTAGATCGAAGAAAGAGTAGAAGATCCAGTGTCTTTAGCAAGACCATCTAAAGTGTCCCCTAAATGGATGGGAGTGTATACATTCGTAAGTTCAAATCGTTAAGAAACGTCTACACATACAGAAAAAATCAGTATAAATAGAACAAAACCTATAAAAGAAATTGAAAAAATGGTAGCCGACTCATTAAACCTTGTGTGATGAAACCAACACAGAATCATCACCTTATGAACCAAACCACCATCATGCTACTGTCAGATTGGGGGAACGATTAATGCTATGACACAGGCTCTACAGCTTTAGGTGTGTAATGTTGAAAAGTGTTCTCTAAATTGTTCAAACACAGTCCACATTCAATTGAGAAACAGCCTTAGTGTTAAACTTGGTTAGAAGATGAAAAACTTCAATACGCTGAATCTAAACAGACCCTTTTTTTTTCCAAAGGAAGTTCGATCTTGCAATCTACTCTTGATAGCTTGAATCAATTGAAAGTACAATGTGAACGGCATAGTACCCATGGGATCCCCGAATTCCAAGCAAGCAAGAATGCCTAACACCTACTAAGAATGAACAGAGCCCAAAGGCCCGCTAAGGGTAGGGACTGCCCTAAGGCCAGACAAGGAGACAAATGAAGCCCTACGAACTAAGTTTTTATCTGTTGGTTTTCAGGCCAACACTTAATAAAGGGACAAAGTAAGAGAGAGAGCGAGCGCGTGCGCGAGCGTGAGAGAGAGAGAGAGAGAGAGAGAGAGAGAGAGAGAGAGAGAGAGAGAGAGAGAGAGAGAGGAAAGATACATTATATATGGCTAAGGAGCCGAAATTGCTCCAAAAATAGCTAAGTCACAAAGGAACTTGCGATAGCTCTTAGGTAATCAAGTCCAAGAGCATGCAATATGGTAAAGTGATGATATATGACCAATGTGATGGGTCTTTGTATAGGCAAGCTGCCCCCTTCAAATCCTAGGCATGAAAAAACTCAAAGCTCCAAAAGCTGATTTCTATTATTTTGCACCACAAATCGCGGGCTGCAGTTTTTGGGGTTTTTTTATTGCCAAATGGTATTACTATGAACAATGGAAAAATATGCTCTAAGATTTTGACAGGTGTCACTACTTTTGATCATTTAAAAATCTGATTTTCTTCTTTGACCTGAAATTAGGGTTTGACTTTTGATCTACATACATTTGTCAAACATCCTATTGCTGTATATGGTTGGATAGCTCTCAAAGAGTACTCATATTTTCCAAAAATCCCCTCCTAACCTGATATTGAGAGAATATGTCAGGCAGAAATATTTGTTATTTGTAGTAGTTATTAGAAATTAGGTACTTCTATAATTTTTCACATATCATACAAAGTATCCTACTTGTGTACACAAGGAGCTTTGGCGTGCAGACACATCCTCTACTCTTCTCAACCAAGTACTATTTGGAAGGATATAGACAACTACAAGATGTTATGTAATTGAGATAGAATATAGACTCAAACATAATCCCAAGATTATCAAGATTGATCAATCCAATCAAATCAAAGTTATATGCTCTCATCTACACCTATCAAAGACACACACACACACACACACAAAGATGATACAATTTGGCATGCACCCAACTAGTTGAGCTAGATGGCTCTTAAATTTATTGATATTCTTTGCCACTAATGTTGAGCATAGTAAAAAAAACCGCGACCTTTATGGAAAATAAAAAACGTTTAGCACTCTAGAACGTTCTAAACGTACTAATACGTTCTTTTGACAGGTGTTCTCATTTTTTATCATGTGAGGCTCTTTTGGGAGTTTTTTTTTCCTGTTTTCAGCATGTGAGCAATGTTTTAGTGTGTGCACCCCCTTTAGTACTGTTGTTTGCTTCCCTTGAGCATTTCTTTGAGCATCTTTGGTTAAGCCTTGACCTTTTAGTATTCACTTTTAAGCCTTCAAACTTCAGCCCTTACAGAAGTTAGGACTCTTCTTGGGGCACATGAAGAGAGAGATAAAAAGCCATCATCTTCTTTTCACTATCCATTAGTTTTCATCATGGGTAGAGCTCCTTTTGTCATCATAATTACTTGAAAATAACCCTACCTCTTGGCAATGCAATTAGTGCATGGGTGTTTATGGTGGTTCGGCATCCCGCATGCGACATGAAAGCTCATCTCCTTGGGTTTAGAGATAAAGACATTGAGAAATGCCCTTGCATATCTCAAAAAACCATGACATAGTTGATTGCTCAACTTTAATTAAGTCGAGGAGAAGCTAATATGCATATGTCTCCATCATTTGAGAGCATTGTAACCATGATCCATGCTAGCAAACCTACATGTCGACGCTCGTAGATCGTGGCAATACTATCTTCAATAAGGTAGCAAATCAAGTTTTTATGTGTTTTTAGCACTAGATATGTAAAGGAATGTTAGATGTACATTATTCATGGATTATTTTAAAAATAAAAATAAAGATGTTGCGAAGAAATATAATACTCGTTTTTTATTTCCATTTTTTTAGAGCCCTACGTACTAAACGTTTTAAACCCCGTTTTTTAAACTGGTTTTTAAAACTCTCTTTGTACTATGATGTTGAGTAACTCATTTCCAATCGAAAGAAGGAAATACAAAGTGATATAAGCTATTGAGTCCTTGTACCAAATATCCAGTCCAATTTGATCTAAGCTTTCCCTACACTTCTAATACCTACACGGTGGTTGTATACATTCATTACTCAAACTCATACCTATGGTGGACAAAGCTTTTCTAGCTCCATTTGGGCCTTGACTTGATGTTGAAGCCCCTCCTGGTGTTGTAGGAGTAGTTGCCCTCTTGTTTGGATACTTCCAACTCCACTAGATGAAGATGACAAATCACTTTGAGCTTGGGACCTATAAACTCTTGGGCGGTTGTTGTGTAAAATCCAATTCTTCCTTCTTCTAGTTGCTTCACTTCTACTTCAACCTCATCCCATAGATCCGTGATCATGAGATAATACAGCAGACATGTTTGTCATGCGTGGAAATTGCTTTCATTGAAACAATCTACTCATACCATTGAGGAAGTTTCCATAATCTCTCAAACTAACACTTAAGCAAGTAGATTGCTCAAGCAAACACTCTCACACTCCTTATTTTAATATCAATTGTTGCTTTTTCGGTCCATAACTAATATAGAGACAAAATAAGAGAGAGAGAGAGAGAGAAAGAGAGAGATAGAGATAGAGACAACAGAGAGACAATATATATGGCAAAAGAGCGAAAATTGCTCCATAAATAACTAAACTACAAAGGAACTTACAATAGCTCTTTGGTGATCAAGTCCAAAAGCATGCAGTAGTATACAAGTGATGATATATGATCAACATGACGGGTCTTTATATAGGCAAGCTGCACCCTTCAAATCCTAGGTGGGAAAAAACTCAAAAAAGCCTCGAAAGCTGAAATTTGTAATTTGGAAAAGACATGCAGCCGTTTTTAGGGTTCTTTTTTAATATGTTTTATTGCCACATGGTATTATTATGAACCATTGGACCATATGCTCTAAGGTTTTGATAAGCATCATTGCTTTTGGTCTTTGAAGGGCTGCTTTTCAACTTTGACCTGAAAATAGAGTTTGAGTTTTGATCTACGTACATTTGTCAAAATACCAAGTGTTGTATATGATTGGATAGCTCTCAAAGAGCTCTACAAGAATATGTAATAAAAAATTTCCCAAAATTTGATCATCTTTGGCTTTGTTGACCAACCTTTAACCAAACTCTTACCTGCAAATTGAGCTCTCTTGTGGATGCTTGCTCACATTTTCTAACACACTCACTTAGAGTAGCAATGGGCAAACTCAGCCATAATGAAGCCTAGCACAAAATGCAAACAAAAGACAGGCAAAATTACAAAAAATGCAAAGTTGATAGGGAATACACACCTACCAACTGGTCGCAACTCTAACAAAGAATCCACAAGTGAAAAATGCATGCCCACTAACATGACAATCATATGTACCAAATTGAATCCACGTAAACCCCAAATGCACACTCAAATGGGAGTGCATGGTAGTCAACCACAAGACTATTATTCACTACCTATCACTTTCTCTCTAGGATCTATTGCACATATTTCTATAATAAAAGTATTCGTTTACAATGACATTGCTTTATTTATGGACAATGGTTCACTTCCCAAAGGCACCAAAACATTTAGTTTCAGTCATTCTTACCGAGCATCATGGCTTCTCTTATCTACCAAATATAACACAATCCACTTTGCCTTCGCGTCCAGTAACAACCACCTTGAGTTGGATTGGAAATGTTCACACTAGAAAAACGGTTCAATGCCTAACCACCACCTTGAGTTGGACTCATTGAATTGTGTAGGTGAAAGAGAGTATACTGTTTTGTACACTTTGAGCAAATTATCCCAGCAGGCATAGAAAGCCAAAAGGAGAGATTTGAAGAGAGGTGTGGCATTTAAACAATATTAGTCTTAGCATATTCCTGTGAGAATTTTCAAGGTCTAGAAAAATGAAACTATTACTATTGAGAGTAAACTGGAGCTGACAACAAAGTTTTCAAAAGATTTTCTCTACAAGCTTGTATTACAACATATTCAAAAGGTTTTAATCAGCTTTATCAGTCTACTATGAACATTAATGTTTTCGGGCTGTTTCACACAAGGGAACAGTTCTCAAATGGCTCATGCAGCTTCTATTAGTTTTTCTCACCTTCAAAACTCTTAGGAAATCTACTCTTGAACTTATATTAAAAATTTGCAAAAATAAAGAATCAAAATCATTCTTTGTGTTATGATTTACAGAAATGGGAACCCTTTTTTTTTTTTAATAATCTATCAAACCTATGAACTTATGAACTTGCATCAGTTATGATTCAAAAACATCAACCTGAACTCAAAACATGAACTCAGCACACATCGACATGGGGATATAAATGGAAACCAAGAAGCATGTATACCTGCAATCACCCAGCATACCAAGTACAGCCCCCAACTGTGAGCAAATTTCAGGAGTAGGTCCATGTCTCTCGAGTTCTTCTTTAATGTCTGCTGCACAGAGTTCAAGTCTGGCACTAGCACTTTCCAGATTCTGAGCTTGGAATGCCTGTGAAGCATGTTGATTAAAATCAAAGTGACATATCAAAAATATATTAGATGAAAGATCATCAAGAAATAAAATTCACATAGACATACTCGCATAGCTTGCTGTACAAGGAATGATCCTCTCTCTAGAGAGACATCCTCATACATCACATTACTTGTTTCTTTCTGCCCACTGTCTTCATTGACACATGGTATTGACCGTTTAACTCTGGCATGGCCCTCGATAAATTGATCCACCTGTTGTTGAAGCTCATCATGAGCAGTCAGACTTTCTATCCCTGCTCCACATAATGGACAGTCCTCAAAACGAGAGATGCACAATCTGTTCAATATTCAGATATCATTTATTAATCAATTTGATGAACACAAATATATAATCGAACTCCAAATAAAGAGGTGGATAAAAATTATCTATGTCAACATAAGGCATACAAACATCAAATTTTTTTATATACTGTGTCTTCACCCTGAGTCTGTTTCTTATATATTCATACTTCATCCGGGAAAACATACAATCAACCATATGCTTACCTCATCAAAGAGCTGAATAATGGGCATTACATACATGGTCTGTACAGCCAGTTGTTTGAGGGGTTGAAATGCTTGCCATCTAAGCCATCTACTAAACAGCGCTATGCTAACAAGGTGCACAGTACACCTCATGTCATTTTCACATTAAAAAACAAGGCAGAGAGAGAATATATTCTGTTTTCTGTTTTGCTCAAGCAATGATTACCAAAACTGGGAGCTACAGCTCTGTGAAATTCAGCATGAAACCTCAGTAAATTGTGTACTAATTGAAATTCATGATAAAAGAAATAAATTCAGCATGAAACCTCAGTAAATTGTGTACTAATTGAAATTCATGATAAAAGAAATTGAAATATAGGCAATTTCTCAATTAACACTAAAAAGAAGGATGTTATGTCTTCTTCGGCAATTATTAATAAAACTGGGAGCCAGTTAACAGTGGAACTGAATCCAAAATCTCACTAAGTCAAATAGACCATGCTAGATTGAATTCATAACAAAAGAAAAAGGGAAAAAAAAAAATCACGTTTTATTTGGGACCTTACTACAAAGGCCAGAAAGAAGATGGGACAAGTTCTAGATTGATCCTCCATTAATGCTTATTGAAAAACAAAACTAGCCAGATAAAATCTTTCATGTAAGAAGATTCAATGTAGAAACAAGCACTCGATTTTTATCGTGAAAATCTTCCTTGTGTAAGAAGATTTAATGTAGAAACAGGCATTTTTTACAGTGTAAAGTAGCAAAGAGAAAATAAAGGCCCTGATGATTCAAATTTTACAAAACACTTGAGTTCTGACTACAGACAACAGCAAATATAACTATTACCATATGAGAATCAGGAGAAACAAAGAGTAAAGATATAAGAGTATGTTGGGTGTGTGTAGAGGTGCGGGAGACACATGAGAAGCACACACAAGGAGCACAAATGCAGCAAGACACACGAAGAAGACGGATGGCAAGAATAGCTCTTTCTATTGACAATGTTCAGAACTGAAGTAAGAGCTGAATAATATCCCTAAGTACAATGTACCACCACATATGAGTGAATCATGTATGTGGTAACATGGGGAAAAAACCTCTAGCCAGCACTAGAGTAAAAAGTGCCCGTGTATAGGGAAAAGATTCACATCAAAGCTACTCGAGAAACACGTAAGTGAAACAAACCCCCCCCCTCAAGCGAATGATGTGAACACATACAAGGAGTGACAAATCAGCCCCCACAAGGTAATAAGCCTAAAGCTTTGCGAAAAGCTTCAAACTTTTCCCGTGGAAGAGTTTAATGGAGGGTGAAGCACTTCTTCTTGGAAAGTTAAGAGGTTATTTTCGTATAATACTCTTGGAGTTTCTTCACCTTTGTTTGATGAAGGTTTTGGCCTATGGCTTTCGTCTATGCTTGGATGTTTTGCTTTAGCCATACTACTCTTTCGAGACTCATACTGCAATACATGTGAGAATGAGGAAATCGATCCTCCAAACGAATACTTATGTGTAAGATAAAAAAAAAAAACGTTTCTACTTTTATAAGCATAAAAGCCTACAAAAAAGTAAGACCAATACCATGCATGAAATTTGAAAACTCCATGTCTACCCAACTACTAATCTTATATGACAATGTTGGTATTTAGGCCCACAATCATTCTAGAGACAAAGACAATAAGGACATATTGGAGAATAAACAAGAGATTAGAAAGAGAAGAGGAGTCATGCTCCACATATAACATTACATTCCAATACGAAGTACATGAAGTTATATTATATAAGATAGCATAAAAGATCCGCAATGAATACAAGCTGTCCATAACTCCACAATCCCCAAAGTTGAAGATAATCTCCTCCAAATAGATAAGCTCCAATATGCTTCACACTTGATAGATGATGAAGAAAACACAACTCTACCTCTCTAAGTTGAAGGGACCTCCTCCTTCACAAACCAAGGTTCTGTAATTTTTTTAAACCCTCATTCCGAAAAATATGAAAACCCTAATTTTGAGTCTTTCTAATTATTTCTTTCTAATTATTTCTTTACATTTTTTTCATTAATAATATATGGTATATTGCTTTTTGCTTTTAAAAACTGTTTTTCACACATATAAAGTGCTTTTTCACACAGATTTCAAAAATTAGCTTTGACTTTTCACCCTCTAATTTGTATCCAAATTTGAATTGCTATATACCATTGAGTAGCTCTTGAAAGGTACTTTCCAAATCTGCCATTAATTTCACTTGTTAAATTTGACAATTTTTTACCATCTATTTGACCAAGTTTGACCACGTTAACTTTTTCAAATCTCAAATTTTTTGATATATACCAGAATGAATCCAGGTATACCCCAAATTCACCCTCGAAGGAAAGTGCAACTATAAGCTCATGGTAGTCAACCACATTGTTGATCGCTTGTGCAATCTCTAAGGATTGAATTACGCCCTCCCAAAGTTGACTTCCCTTGCATCCTATGCTCAACACGTACACAAAGAGTGTCTTGTTGGACCATCTACTTCATGCTTCCATCTATTGAATAAAGAATTGAGCTTGATTTGTGGCTCCCATAAGACTAACGCTTCTACAAGCTGAACTTTTCTCTATGTACACTATTCTCACTTGCTCTAATACCAATTATTAGTTTTCGGGCCCACAATCAATATGGCGACATAGAGGCGGATTCTGGAAAGGAAATGAGACATGAGAGAGAGAAAAGAAGCCATGCTCCAAATATAACATTACATTCCAATATGAAGCTACGTGAAGTTACAAGATAGCATAAAAGATCTACAATAGATATAAGTTGTTCATAACTCTCGAAAATTGAAGATGATAACTCTATAGTTGAAGACGTTCTTGGACTCCCATCAGCCATCCTTCTCATCCGTCGCTGAAGCTATACGTCTTTCGCGGTTTCCTTCTTTGTCTATCGTGACCGGTTGGGATTTCCGACTATCGCAGACGAGATCCTCTTGGTGTTTAATGTCGAGTAGCTCTCCGTCTATCGCGAGTGGGACTAGAGTCCTAGAGAAAGCTTATCGAGTGGTCTCCGGTCTGTCTCGGGCTTGAGTCAATCCATCGTAGGCGGGGAAGGGAGTGTTTTAAAAAAAAAAAGGGGAATAAAATTAATAGTTCTTTGGAAAATGGTCAAGGGTCTCCAGTTTTTGTCTTTCGAAGAAATAGCTTGTTTTTTGCATGTTGTGCCCCCCTCTTTGGCATCTGGCTTTATTCAAAGGGTTTTCTAAAGTGCTGACTTCGGGTGCTTGCACCCTTTTTGGTCTCACTCTTTGTGTTTAATGACGGGGTCCGTTCCCTCGCTTGTGATCAACAATTTGGGCGCAGTTTCGTTGGAAAAGGCCGATGGTTCCTCTCTTGGTCTTTTTGGGTTTAAATCACTGATCGTCTAAGCACGTGCTTTTGGTTCTTGAGAATGAGGAAATGGCCTTCAAAGCCCTACAGGTTGGCTCTTGACAAGTTTGGCGCTCAACATTATGTCTCTTCAAGTGGTTCCTTGACTTCGTCCCAAAGAGGTCCAATTTATGGGCCAATCAATCAAAACTCAATCAACAATCTTAAAGTTCAGAAATACAATCTATAAAGACAAATTACTTAAAAATTCAACAAAAATGACTTAATTCTTGAACATAAGTCTTCAATCTTACTACAAAGACACATCAAGTATGCATGGGCCATACCCTCAAAAGTTCACACATTAAGTCCATAAATATGAATTCTCTAAAATTTAAGCATAAATAACTTGAGTCTTGAATACAAGTCTTTATCTTTCTATAATGATACATCTTGTATATATCAGTTAATGTATGGGTCATAATGATCAAGCTTAAAGGTTCACACATTAAGTCCATAAAGATGAATTGTCTGAAATTTAACCACAAATAGCTTGAGTCTTGAATATAAGTCTTCATCTTTCTATAATGATGCATCTTGTATATATCAGATATAATGTTCCTAGAATCTGTAAAGTAGAATGCAACATAAAGCATGTTGAACTATACAAAATATAAATTTTAATATACCTCAGATTATAGATGATAAATGCGAGGCTTGAGCTAGCATCCTCTCCGATTGGCAATGCCATGTCATTTAGATGGTAAAGAAACAAAAAAGCTAATGATGCAGTTGTAATATAACATTTAAACCTTTTATTATGTAAGTCTAGGTTTAAAGATTGTAGTGTTGTCTCATTCATCCTACAATGGTGTCAATCGGTGAGGGACAATGGTAGTTTGTAGGCGAGATGAGAGGAGGATCTATGAGGAGGTGTCGTTGGCATCGTGCCTTCAGCCCAATAGAGGTTGCGGCAGCAGAGAAGTCGGGTGACATGATCAGATGGTTGAGGTGCTGTGATCATACACACATGCATGAGATTTCAAATCTGATGGTACCACAGAAATTTAAGCTACACATAGCGATCGTTCTCTTGTTTACTGAGCAAGAATTAGTTTGAACTTGGCATGTATGTTTGTGCACATGAGTAGATGCGCTTGCGAGGTATGAAAGAGAGAGAAAAAGTAGATATTCATCTCTCTCTCTCTCTCTCTCTCTCTCTCTCTCTCTCTCTCTCTCTCTCTCTCTCTCTCTCTCTCTCTCTCTCTCTCTCTCTCTCTCTCTCTCTCTCTCTCTCTCTCTCTCTCTCTCTCTCTCTCTCTCTGTGTGCGCGCGCGCAAAAGTGTGTCTGTGTGTGTACAAGCGAGTGTTCGCGTGTCTGTGCGATGTGCGTGTGATAGGTCGCGTGGTACCTGCAAAAAATATGGCCACATGGAACACATTTACTGGTTTGGAAGAGAAGCGCGCGGCAAATAACGCAGCTGAAGGGGCCGAGTTTGAAAGAGCCGGAGTCATAGCCGAGAGGGCATTTGCCCACCGCAGCCGCTGCAGCGCTCTTGTTGCTGCTGTCGTTTCGTTCGAGCGTGCCCTGGGCAACAGAAGTGTCCTCAGATTGGACGCGCGATGCTGATCTTACAAACGGGCAGGCCATCGATCACTCAAATCTGCTCCCCTCCTTCGGCGTCTAGTCGATAAGTCTTCCTGCTTGCTACTGCGTCGCCCGCATACTAGACGACTAGCTAATTCGCGATTGGTAGTTACATTACCCAACGCGTACAATACAGACACACAAATCTCGTCGATAATCGACAATTGGAACAATGCCTTAACTCATCGCCACAAGTTGACACTCTCTTATATTCTTAACACGTCGGAGACTGAAAATCACCGAAGACGTCAAGGTCTTCAAAAGTAAGAAAGGATTCACATGAAAGTTTGAAACTTAGATACCAAAGTTAAAAGAAATAATATCCAAAAGTTAAAAGGAATAAGATCCAAAGCTTTTTTTTTGAGAGTACAATGAATTGGAAATACACTCGTAGAGGCACCCATCCTTGAGAAACTCATAGATATGTCCAACAAAAACTTGAACTCAGGACTTTCTTCCAAAGACTCAAGGCATCAAATCATTAGGCTACGTAGGCTTGGACTAGATCCAAAGAAAATTAGCTCTTACATGTATCAATACTTTTGACTTGTAGCATGGCCCCTTTTTTTGGATATGGTTGAAAAAGCACGCACAAAAGCAAAGGCATACGCCTTCATTGTTTTTTCCATCAAATATACCAATATCCCATATATAGTTCAATATGGTTGGGATATGCTTGTCACATCATAACAAGTGAGGCTTGTTCTTTCTACCTTTAAAAGAAATTGGAGTGAGCATATAAGTGGGTATGATTCTATTGATAGTTTTTATGACAAAGATCGAGGGCTTAAAGATCAATCAATTGTTAAAATGAAATTTTGTCCAATACTTCACTACTATATATTGTTCTTAATGGACTACTTGATTTTGATCAAAGTTCTTCTTTCCCTCTTAGTTTGATGATGAAGGGTATTCCCAATTCCTTATCATTTGAAGAAGTTGTTTCTGTTTTACTAAAAGAAGATTAATCAAGGTAAAATAGATTCATATGTTTGTTGTAGATCAAGATTTTGCTTCTACTCAAAAGGGTGACAATAAATCCAGCTAGCTCTTCATATAATAACTATAAATTTTTCTTCTAAATTGGTTGCTAAAGAGGCAAAAAAAATAAGATTGGGAATGGTTATTCGATATTTCTTTGCTTATAAGGTTGAATCTATTAATCTTGTGTATAATCAAATGATGTTTGATAGTATAGAATCAGATCTTTGATTCTTTGATTATCTATATAGGAATCAAAATCTTTGATTCTTTGATTTTGTGATTCGTTGATTCTATATAGGAATCAAAACTTTGATTCTTTGATAGTGATTCAACTAAACATGTTGATTATTGATGTACCTCCTTCACTTCTCTTAAGATTATCCCTAATGAGAACATTATCACATGTGTAAGTAACTCCTCTTATCCTATTATGGGAGTTAAGAGGATTGAATTGATTATTGCTATCGGTGGCATTGGCATATTTATTACATGCTTTTTACATTCCAATGATTAAAGAAAAAGCTTATTATTGGTGTCACAATATTCACTTAAATCCGTTGATGAAAATTGTATGATTCATGATCTCTCTAATTGTGAAATTTTTCTTAATGCTTGCACTAGCCTATGTTGTGAGTTATACAATCTCATAAATAATGGAATGTTTATGGATGATTCAAAATGTGTGTTCATTATTCACATGTCATTTCAAACCCAAAACTTTTTCATGAACAATTTAGCCATTGAATTGGCAATTTATTATACTTGCAAGAACATGATACAATGTCTTCTTTGTCTAAAATTTAAGTAGCTTTTTAACATGCTTGTGATGTTTTCGGTTAGGGTTGAAATGTAAAACATTTTCTCCCTTGAATGTTGTAAGGTCTTGTTCATAGTGATGTCATCCTATATAGATACCATCACTTGTTAATCAAATATCTTGATTACTATTACAGATTACTTTTCTAGGCGTGCATGGGTATTCTCAATACATAAAATAAAGTTTCAACGTGTTTTCATACTCTAAACAAATTTTGATTATGATTGAAAATATGTGAACATGTAAAATGGTCACCCTTTTTTTTAATCAAGGGGAGGAGTACATGTTATCTAAATTCAAATACATCTCTAGCTAAGCATGGGATAAAACACCTATATACAGTTCCATGTATGTGTTCAACTCGAGGGATAACATGTATGAGATGGTTGAACCACAACTTAAGAGGGAGGATTAGGAAGTAATCCTCAATTATAGCTTTTGAGGCATGTGGTTTTCTTTATGGACTCCTAGCCAATAGCTTAGATCATGAGTTCAATTCCTGGTGGGTACAACAATTAGTATCAGATGCTAGGAAGTAGGCTTGGGCAAGGTGGATAGATTCCACAAAATTTGTGGGCAACAAAGATTGAAGTGTATCTCCCAATCCATATATTGAATAGACAAATAAGGTACCATTCGAAAGCTCTCAAAATGTTCTTTCCTTAGGTAGAACTTCATTAAAGGTTTAAGATATGGAACATGGGTGAGAAAAAGGTTCAAGATAATGAGGTTGAGAACAAGGGTTCAAGACACCAAGGTTATGAACAAGAAGTTTCAAGACATCAAGGTTGAGAACAAGATTTCAAGACACCAAGGTTGCAAACAAAAGAGTTCAAGACACCATGGTTGAAAACAAGAGGTTCAAGACACCAAGGTTGTGAACAAGAAAATTTCAAGAAACTACATGAGGGTGAGAACATCAAGTCAATGGAACCTAGGGAGTTTAGGAGTAGATCATTGAGGACAATGATCTCTAGAAGGTGAAGGGAGTGTTCAACTCAAGAAATTAGAAGGATGAAATAGTTTAACCACATCCTAAGAAAGAGGATTGAAAATTAATCATCAACCATGGCTTTTAAGGCATGTGGTTAGCCCATTTGACTTCTAGCCGGTAGATCATGAGTTCAATTTCCTTTGGATGCAATAATATGTCTCAACAAATGGTTTTGTTAAAATGAAAAGTAGATCTCTCGTGGACATGGAGAGATGCATGGTCAAGATTCAAGTCTTGCATCATAATTTTTGGCTTCATGTTTTTGTGTGTTGCATATGAACCTAATAGGTATCCCACTAAAAATTTGCTATAACTTCATAGGAGTGATGGCATGGATGCAAGCCATCTACTTCTTAGATGCATTTATTCGGATGTTCTGCATATGTAATGTGTGTTTAAAAGAAGACATAGAAACTTGGATGATACGTTTGTAAATATAGTTTATTTGCAAGATGCAGTTCAAACCTCTACTTTTATGTACAAGGACATATCAATGAGCTCAAAGGATATCTTCAAACCTTTGTTTCCTATTTTAGTACTAATGATTTAAATGTATCTCTTTTGTAGGTGATTTTTTAGACCTACAAATGATTTGATTGAGGCAAATGTCTTTTGTTCACTTCAATTCCCAATACAATGACCTCAAAAATGAGCTCTCTAGTTATTTTCATAGTTTTTCACTAGCTTTGGCCCTATTTAGACCTAATGTCTGACCTAGTTAAAAATTAGGTTCCTAAGCTATTTTGGAGGCTCAAACGAGCTCTAAAAGCTATGAAAATTGGTATGCCCCAAGGCATAACACTCCTCAAGCTTAAGCAGTCCTTGGCTCACTACAAGAATAACGCGGATGTGGTGATGCCCCCGATTGAAAAAAAAAGCAAGTATCGTTGTTTATGCGATGCTTCTTTAAAAAAGCATCACATAAGAGACATTTAAGAAAAAAAATCTCAAAACATAAATCAAGGCTATCGCATATGCAATGGCAAGCATCGCTTATGCAATGCTTAGCTTTAGCGTTGCTAAAAGCGTCGAAGCCTAGCAACACAAGCAAATTGCCTGTGATGCCCAAGCGATAGTATAAGAGTTGAAAAAAAAATACATTTTCCCCTGCACATTTGCGTCAGGATCGAGCAAGCGAGCAAAGACAAAGAGCGAGTGAGAGCGAGTGCACCGGTTGCAAGCAAGTCCCGAGGTAGGTACACATGCACATACACACACGTACATACATACACACACATGCACACATATGCATACACACATACATACACATATATACACACATACACATACAAACGTGCATTCACACATGCATACACACATATGCATACACACACATACATACACATATAGACACATATACACACATACATACACACATACATACAAACATATACACACACATACACATATACACACACATACACACATATACACACACATACACACACATACACACATATACACACACATATATACACACATATAGATACACATATATACACACACAAACATACACACATATACATACAGACATATACACACATATACATACACGCATACACATATATACACATATACACACATATATACATATATATACACATATACACACACATATACATACAGACATACACACATGTATACACACACATTTACACACACACATATATACATACATATTTTCATGGACAAAGGAAACCATCTTAAATCTCAGATTCCATGTGAATCCTATATCTCATGATTGGTTCAGAATTAGGAGAAACCAATGCTTCCATTACATCTAGAACATGCCAAAACCCTAAGATCGACTATCTTCTTGCTTGATTCTGACATCCAAAGACCATGCTTCGAATTGATGACATCATCAATTCGTAACTGCCCTTGAACCGCCCTTAGAAAACCTATATAAGGAGGGTTTGGCCACATTCATTCTCACTCTCGCCAATACCAGTCTTGAGAGTGCAAGGAGTCATGACCGCCAAGTAAGTACTCTCCAAGTTCCAGTTCCAGTTCTTGTCTTGTTCCTTGTTCCAGTCTTGTCTAGTCTAGTTCTTGGACATCCTGGCTTGTCCTCTTGTAATCTCGTAGTACGAGATCTTGTCGAGTTTTTTCTTGTATCTAGTTCATCTCCCAAAAGGGAGTTCTTGTAATCTAGATATCTTGTTCCATACTTACGATCCTAGGTTGAGGAATCTCCTTTATCATCTCTAGTCCAGTTTTCCATACCTATTGGTCTCCGGTTGTGGGATGTATTGTATCAATTACGTATTCTTGTATCATTTTCCCTATGTGGGTGCTTTTGTATGTTGGAGTTAGATGTCTGTGGAAGCACACGAATAGCACAAGGAAGAAGAAGAAGCTTGGAGCACAACACACAATACTGAATGTATTACTAGAGAATGTACAAATCACTCCACAAAAGGAAGTAAGCCCAAAGCTTTGCGGAAAGCTTCAAGCTTCTCCCTAAGGCAGAGCCTTCGTGAAAACATCTACAATGTTCTCCTGCATGGGCACATATGCCAAGTTGATCTCCCTAGCAGAGAACCTCTCCCTGACATAATGATAATGCACCTCAATGTGCTTAGTGTGAGCATGGAACACAGGGTTCCTCGCAACTGCCAATGCGCTCTAACTGTCAGTGAAGATGGTGGTGGCAGAAAACTGACCAACACCCAAATCAGCCATAAGGCGTCTGAGCCACACACACTCAACAGTAGCTATGAAAGTTGTCCTATACTAAATAGAAGTGGCCACAGTAGGCTGCTTCTTGCTCAACCAAGGTATACATGAGCTACCAAGCATGAAGCAAACACCACTAGTGGACACACGAGTGTCATAGCAACCAACCTAGTCTGAGTCAGAAAAAGCATGCAAATCTGGCAGTAGTGATCCCTCCTTGAGATAAAACAACCCAAGCAGTCGAGTACCACTCAAGTAGCGAAAGATGCGCTTAACCGCCTGCCAATGCTTGACACCTGGGCAATGCATAAACCTTCTCATCTGTGAGACAACAAAATGAATATGTGGCCAAGTAATGCATAAGTAAATCAGGCATCCAACAGGCTACTGATAGAGGACAGCATCAAATGCATCTCCATCCTCATGAAGACTCAATCGTAAACATGTCTCCATAGGAGTGGCAATAGGCTTACAGTCTTCAAGGCCAAAATGCTGGAATAATGTGTCTTCAACTTCTCAGCCTCTCCCCTTTCTAGCTTTTGGTCTTTTGATATGTCTTTGTCTTCACACATTTGACCTATTGTATTGCTCGAAGCCTATTTACTTTTTTCCATCGCGCGCCTTAATTTGCTGACCTCTTATCTCTTTTAAGTCACCGTTATGTTTTAAAGGCCTATTTCTGAATCTTCTTTGTCATCCTCTGGGACCTGACTCATTTCTTTCCACCGCACGCTCCTAGTGGACGAGGAGGCAGCTAGGACCTTCAGACAATTGGTTATCTTATCCGATGAAGAGTTCATGTGTTGTCTCTCTTCCCTGCTTGTTTCGCTTCACCACCTGCTCCTGGTGGATGAGGAAGCTGTGTGCAACCTTCCATGAAATGTCCTAGTTGTTATCCTTCCACCAGTCGTGCATTAAGATTCAAAGTCATTTTTACAGAAATTTTGAAATCTAATTCAAAAACTCTTGTCAAGAATGCCTCTTCAAAAGTCTGCATATAAGTACTTGGCAAAAATATTAGCCTGGAGTATATAGCCATAAGTGTTAATCTGTTAGGTATGGTTGATAGATAAAAAATAAGGGTGTCTGATCCCTGATTATGCCAATGAAGTTCAAAAATGTGTATTGGGCATGTTGGAACACTTTGATGACCGTAAGTAACATACTCAAAATCTTGTTTGTCATTTTGATAGCTAAATCTGGTATGGTTGCATATCGATCAATCCAAAATTCCATGTATTCTTCGGTCGGTAGATAGTTACGCAGTGGACTTGGCAAAAGTGGATGTTGGAGAAACACTCACTAATTGGACATATATTTGAAGGTCAAAGCTTTAGAAGAAAATCACAGGCCTATGTGAAGGGACAAATCCACAAGTGTATTATATTTGTAAAGTTAGTTCACTTTAGTTTTTTTTAAATCACGAGAATGAGAAAATCTATATAAGTTAGTTTGTATAAACTGACGTGATGAGAGAAGAAGTAGAAGAGAGTGATAGAATGTGAAAAGGAGTTCGTTTTGTATGCTGAATAGAGTCGGGCTTCTCTGAGTGAGAAAGAACCTATAAAACTTCTGAGTTTTTTCATAGCTATGAGAAGAAATAGTTAAAGTTTTGTGTATGAGACTCTCTCTATCATCTCCATGCTTGCCTATTGTGTGATGAATTCAAAAGTTCAAGTTTTCCAAGCAACTCGATGCTTGGCATCGAGTTTGTGCTGATAAATCATTGTTTACATTCTCTGAGTGTTACATGTTGTTGAATCTTCTAAAAACATGAAGTTTGTGGAGCAAGTCGATGCTTGGCATCGAGTTTTAGCATAAAGCCGATGCCTGGTATCGACTTCTAGCATAAAAGTGCTTTATTCATATCTTGTGTTTAAGCGGTCATTTCAAGTGCTGAAAAAGTGGCTAAAAAAGCTCAAAGTCGATGCCTGGCATCAACTTTTGGTTGCAAGTCGATGCTAAGCATCGAATTTTCATTTTTAGACAGTCAAACTTACTAAAATAGGCAAAATTTCCACTTTTGGAAGTCATACAGGGTCATCTTGTGAAGGCTATATCTTGAGTTCTAAAGATATGTTTCTTGCATATGATAGCTTGTTGGAAATCTCTACTCTTCTAATTTCATGGACCAAAAGATCTTGGAGAAATAATACTTGTGCTAAGAGAAATTAGCAAAATATTGAAGGTATGTCATTTCAGTGATTGGAAAGTTTTGAAGAAGTAAAATTTTTTAGTTTTGGCTATCATTTCTCAAAGTTTGGAGTGGCAATGAGTTAATAGTGACCATAGAGGTTCTCTAGTGTCACATTATTTCATTTCTTATGATGTGTCACACATCAACAAGTGGTATCAGAGCAGAAGGCGACAAAGGTACGAGAAGTTTTTGAAAAGTTTTTCATTAAAGGTTGAAAGTTGAAGAATTTGAAGACACAAGGCATTAAAAGGTTACTTCAAAAGTATCCTCATACACAAAGAACTCCAAAAGGTATTATCCTTTATCCTTTAAGCTCACAGGTTGCACCAGAAGGAAAGGAGTATGGCAGATCATATCTTCATTGACAAACTGGACATAGATAATTATCCCGAATGGGTAATGAGAATGGAAGCCTTACTTATGAGTAAGGATCTCATGATATATGTAACATGTGAAGAAGAGAAGCCAGTATTTGAAAATGAAAGCCGACCAAAGAAAGAGGAACTTGATGCTTTAAAGCATTGGCAGAAGAAGGATGCAAGTGCAAAAGCCTACATCTACAATACAATCTCTCATTATTTGCTACCACACATCAGAGGATTGGAATCATCTGAAGATATATGGAATGCATTGGAGTATCATTTCCAAAGCACAACTAAAGCACGGAAAGCAAGTCTATGGTCAGAGTTTACAACATTCAAGAAGAAGCCAAGTCAAAGTATTATTGATTATGTCACTAAGATGAAGGATCTAGCAGATAGTCTTGGATCCATAGATGAAGATATTGAGGATCACAGGTTGATTGCTCAATTATTTACAGCTTTGAGAGGAGATGAAAGGTGGAAACCTTTTGTCTTATCAACAGAACTTTCATTAAATCATTATGTTTCATATTTGAACCAGTTGATTGATTTGATGCTCACATTTTAGCAAGACTTGAAGGGAGATGGAGATAAAGGACAAAGTTTTGCAATGTACATGAAGAATAAGGTTTTGGAAGAGGAAGAGGTAATCAAAATAACAATAAGAAGGCTTGCTGGATTTGTGGATTGCGTAATCATTTAGCTCATGACTATTGGCATAATCAACAAGGATCAAATCAAAATCCAAATAACAATAGCAGAGGCAGAGATGGAAGATATCAAAGTAATTTTCAAAGAGATAGACAAAGTCAAAGAGGAGGCTATGGTAGAGGTGGAGGAAGAAGTTGGGGACAGAATCAATCCTACAACAACACCTATTACAATTATTCAAATGACACACAAAATGAAGGTCATACATCATTGATGATGAACTCAATCAGCACATCAGATAAAGAAGATCTAAAGGTATTTTACATTGACTCTGGATGTTCTAATCATTTGTCAGGAAACATAGAATTGATGTCTGAATTGGAAAAAGGTATTTCTAGTCATACAGTTCAAACAGGTGATAATACCAGACATAGTGTACATTCAATTGGAAAAGTGAAATGCAAGAGTGGAGCAAATTTGCTAACCAATGTTTTGTATGTTCCCACAATACCTAAAAACTTAATTAGTGTGGGACAGATAGTTGAAAAACGTTTTCAAGTCAAGTTTACAAATGAAGGAGTATTTGTTGAAGATCCAAAGAATGGATATAATCAGATTGTCTCTGGTAACAAAGAAGGTAGACTCTTTACTTTAAGAGTGCATAAGAGATTAGGTCATTTCAATGAAAGAGGAATAAAGCTATGGTTGAAAATCAGTCTATACTAGGATTACCAAATGTGCAGAGTCAACATATGGTTTATAAATGCGAAACATGTCAAATGGGTAAAGCACACAGGTTACCATTTCAAAAGAAAGGATTCAAACATGATGGATTACTAGAGCTCATTCATACAGATGTATGGGGACCAACAAAAGAAGGATCTATCAGTGGCTCACGGTATTATGTTCTTTTCATTGATGATGCTACAAGATGGATAACATTATATGTTTTGAAGGAAAGATCAGAAGTGTTTGGAGCTTTCAAGCATTTTCATGCATATGCAGAGAGAGTCACAGGTCAAAATCTTAAAAGATTGAGGTCTGATGGAGGGGGAGAATACTTCTCCCGAGAGTTCAATGATTATCTTTGGAATGCAAGTATTAAGAGAGAAATAACTTGCAGGTATACACCACAACAAAATGGTATAGCAGAAAGAAGGAACAGGACTTTGGTTGAGTTTGCTAGAGCTATGCTGAAGGAGAAGAATTGTCCAAATTATCTTTGGGCTGAGGCTGTAAATACAGCTATATATCTTGTGAATAGATTACCATGTGCAACTCTAAATGGAATGACTCCATATGAAGCTTGGTGGGGTAAGAAACCAACACTAGATCATTGTAGAGTGTTTGGATCAATTGCATATGCTTATGTGCCATCACAACTTAGACATAAACTTGAACCAAAGGCAAAAAAGTATGTGTTCATCGGTTATGATGAAAAGCAGATGGGTTATACGTTGTGGAATCCTTTAACCAAACAATTTCTTGTTTCTAGAGATGTTACATTTGATTAACAGAAAAGCTGGTATGCAGATCAAAGTCATACTGTTGAAGAATTTGGAGAAGAGGTAAGAAGATGTGAGAAAGGAAAATCAATTGTGCAGGTAAATAGAGATGAAGATTATATGCAAGCAAGTACATCCAGAAGTGGATTAACAAGAAGGAATGAAGAATCTCCTATATTTGATGAAGAGGTGTATCCAAACACATGTGAAGAATGTGAACCAAGGAGGTCAAGCACGACTAGAAGGCAACCAGAAAGGTATTCTTATGATACTTCTTACATAACTCAGAAGAACTATGCATATATGGTCAAAGATGATGAAGAACCTCAAAACTATGATGAAGCAAAAGGTAAGAAACAATGGGAAGAAGCAATGAAGGAATAATTCAATGCACTGGAGGAGAACAAGACATGGGAACTTGTTCCTAAACCAAATGGTAAGAAAGTAATTGGAAATAATTGAGTTTATAAAGTGAAGAAGCTTGCAGATGGAAGTATAGCCAGATACAAAGCTAGACTGGTGGTGAAAGGCTATGCCCAAACCTATGGCATAGATTATGATGAGACATTCAGTCCTGTAGCTAAGATTTCAGCTATAAGGACAATCATTGCTATTGCAGCTTCAAAAAGATGGACCCTAAGTTGATTAGATATAAAGAATGCATTCTTGAATGGATACATATCAGATGAGGTATACATGGAACAACCTCAAGGGTTTATAGATTCCAGGTATCCAAATTTTGTTTGCAGGTTGAGAAGAGCATTGTATGGATTGAAGCAAGCTCCAAGAGCATGGAACTATAGACTGGTGAAGTATCTCAATGAACTTGGATATCAAAGTTCAAAAGCAGATCCAAGTCTACTCATCAAAAGAACAGAGGAAGGCAGAATCTACATTTATATTTATGTAGATGACATTATAATTGTAATAAAGTAAGTCTATGATCTAAGGGTCCGACCAGTTCAGACATAGCTGAAATCGGATATCGTTTGGTCACTCTTGTGTATGGCCAAAGGTCTCGAGAATAGACTCAAGCATAAGTTCATGTGCTCTCATATTCAAGTAATCCACTTAGCCTAGTGGTTAAGTCTCATGGTTGTGAAGGAGGAGGTCTTGGGTTCAACTCCCATGGGGAGCATGGGGAGAGAGTTTTGTCCAAGATGCTCTAGAGCCTTCTAACTCAAGTTAACGTGAGTTAACTTGAGTCCAGTGGACTTAACTCGAGAGGCGAGTACACCAACCACTAGTGCACTCTAGTGGAAGGTATGAAAGGAGTGGTTGAGATCGCACATGCACTTGTGGACTCTAGTTACATTTGTAGTCCTCTAGTCGGGTGAAAAAATCAAGTAACTGTTGGATAAGAGTAAACCATTGTACAAACATCTAAGTTAGATGTTCGGGACAACCAAACTTCAAGTTCTCCAAAACAAATTCAAGTGAATCAAGAGTTCTTAAAGTCTTGCAAGGGATGAGAATCCCACCTTTGTTACTAAGTCCATGCACCAATCATGCCCAGAAATGGACTAGTAGTTTGAATCCACTCAGTTCACATGTTTGTGCCTAGATCGCACATCGAGAAACTATGAATTGGCTAGGGATGTTTTTAGATCCACCCTTATTATTCATTCACTACTTTGTACTTTGACCAGTTTATCAAAGTGCAAAATGAGAAAGTGTTTTGAATCATTTGGGCAGGGATGCCACCACAGAGATGCGACATGTTCTTCCAGTTCTAGAACATGACCATGTTCTTCCAGTTTTAGAACATGAGGCTCGAGGGTTGCCTACAATTACTATATATAGCTTTATTTTCGAGGACGAAAATTATTTCCAAGGGGGGAAGAATGTAATAAAGTAAGTCTATGATCTAAGGGTCCGACCAGTTCAGACATATCTGAAATCGGATATCGTTTGGTCACTCCTGTGTATGGCCAAAGGTCTCGAGAATAGACTCAAGCATAAGTTCATGTGCTCTCATATTCAAGTAATCCACTTAGCCTAGTGGTTAAGTCTCATGGTTGTGAAGGAGGAGGTCTTGGGTTCAACTCCCATGGGGAGCATGGGGAGAGAGTTTTGCCCAAGATGCTCTAGAGCCTTCTAACTCAAGTTAACGTGAGTTAACTTGAGTCCAATGGACTTAACTCGAGAGGCGAGTACACCAACCACTAGTGCACTCTAGTGGAAGGTATGAAAGGAGTGGTCGAGATCGCACATGCACTTGTGGAATCTAGTTACATTTGTGGTCCTCTTTGATTCAAGCCGCTATATATATACAGGCATAAGGTTGGGAGGAGAGTCATCTCACTAGTACATAGTGGTCGTAATTTCTAGTTCTATTGCAATAATCATAGGTACTTCAGAAGAAGGAATCAAGCAGGTAAAGAGATTACTTGAAAAAGAATTCAAGATCAGTGATCTAGGAAAGTTATCATACTTTCTTGGTATGGAAGTCACCTATACAGATCATGGCATATATGTATCACAAGAAAGGTATCGTCTGAATCTATTGAAGAAGTTTGATATGGAAAAATGCAGAGAAGCTTCAACTCCACTTGAAGTTAATCACAAGCTCAGTAAATATGATGGTGCAGAATACAAAGATATGAGGAAGTATCAATCTCTTGTGGGTAGTTTGATTTATGCTACACTAACAAGACCTGATCTTAGTTATGCAGTGCGAGTTCTATCACAATTCATGCATTGTCCAAAGGATCCACATTGGATTGCAGGTCAAAGAGTTCTTAGATATATCAAAGGAACTATAAAGGAAGGATTGTATTATCCTTTTACATCAGATTTGAATTTAAGAGCATATAGTGATTTAGACTGGGCAGGTAATCAAGATGACAGAAGATCAACTCATGGCTACATGATATACATGATTGGTGATAAGCTTGTAAGTTGGTGTTCAAAGAAACAATATACAGTAGCATTATCATCAACTAAAGCTGAGTACAAAGGACTTGTGGAAGCAGTTAAGGAGGTCATATGGATGCAGACACTGTTCAAAAGCTTAGGCATTGATCAAGGTATACCTACAATACATGGAGATAATATGAATTCACTTTATCTTGCAGCAAATCCAATATTTCATGCAAGAACAAAACATATAGAGATACATTATCATTTCATGAGAGAAAAGGTAATGGAGAAAGAAATTGAAGTGGAGTACATTTCTGCAAAAGATCAGATAGCAGACATAATGACAAAGAGCTTGGATGTTGTGAAGACCAGCAGATTCAAAAGCATGGCAGGAGTAAAAGAAAAGAAAATGATATGAAGAAACAGAGAATGTCAATTAGTGATTGAGGGGGAGCTGCTGGAGAAACAATCACTAATTGGACATATATTTGAAGGTCAAAGCTTTAGAAGAAAATCACATGCCTATGTGAAGGGAAAAATTCAAAGTGTATTATATTTGTAAAGTTAGTTGACTTTAGTTCTAGAGGTTTTTTAAAATCACGAGAATGAGAAAATCTATATAAGTTAGTTTGTATCAACTGACGTGATGAGAGAAGAAGTAGAAGAGAGTGATAGAATGTGAAAAGGAGTTCATTTTGTATGACTGAATAGAGTCGGGCTTCTTTGAGTGAGAAAGAACCTATAAAACTTCTGAGTTTTTTCATAGCTATGAGAAGAAATAGTTAAAGTGTTGTGTATGAGACTCTCTCTATCATCTCCATGCTTGCCTATTATGTGATGAGTTCAAAAGTTCAAGTTTTACAAGCAACTCAATGCCTGGCATCGAGTTTGTGCTGATAAGTCATTGTTTTCATTCTCTGAGTGTTACCTATTGTTGAATCTTCTAGAAACATGAAGTTTGTGGAGCAAGTCGATGCCTGGCATCGAGTTTCAGCATAAAGTCGATGCCTGGCATTGAATTCTAGCATAAAAGTGCTTTATTCATATCTTGTGTTTAAGCAGTCATTTCAGGTGATGATAGCTTGCTCTTCCTTCAGTTTATCTTCATATCTTGCTATGTTTTCTTCCAATACTGTGTATGTTATCTACTTCGTCCATGTGTACTTTCATTCGCGATTCAAGGGTTTTGCTTCTAGCGTTCATCTGTGTTTTGTCAGCTTCACTAGCCTCATATTTACTTTTTAAATCCTTTAATTGTTCTTTGAGTTTCTGATTTTCTGTCTCTAGTGTGTTGCATTGTTGCTTGGCTTCTTGGACTGTTGTCTCTTTCTCTACTATGCTCTTTTGTGCTTGAATCAATTGGGCAGAGAGAGTCTCACCTATCTCTTGGAATTGACATTTTTCCCGCATTACCCTATCATAGTCGGCATCAGCCTCAAGCATCAGTTGTTGAGTGTTCATGGCAGTGTTTATCATTTGTTGCACCACTGGCTTGAGCTGAGCAACATCCACATTTAGCCAAGTTTTTGGGATGCTTGGAGCTTCCCCTATTCGTACGTCCTTGCCTTGCTCCACGTGTAAGGTCTTGTTATGAGGTTGCCTTATCTATAGCTGTACTTCATGTTCTTTACTTTCTTCTCCCTTGTTAACGATCTTTGTGGCACTCCCTTGAAATGTGACGTCAATGGGAGATGGTTTTGCCACTACCCTTATTGGTGTAAATGGTTCTGATTCTTCAACTGTATTTTCCACTTGTTCTTCCTTGGGATTCTTGAATAAGACTTCTCTCGCAAGTAGAGTCTCTTGGATTTGAATATTAGAAGTTTCGTTTAGTTTGATCACATGTACGTTTTCTTGAGACGCCTCGTGTCTTGTAGTTTTCTTGCTTGTGCTATCAAGTATTCGTGCAATGGTCGTGCCTTCCACACCAAAGTCATCCGTCACTTGATTTAGTTCTTCCCATTGCCCATCGTCCTTTGAGTCACTTTTAACATCCACGTTTAGTGTCGAGGTGTCTTGTTCGTCTTGTGTGTCGGATGATGAACTTGAGTTCGTTAACCCTAATTCCCTGTATCTATGGACTTTGGTCAACCGCTTTCTTTGTTCTAAATTTTTGTTGGGCCTGCTGGTAATGATAATTGATATGTCCTTCGGTATATTGATGGGCTTCAATCGCTCTTGTCAATTCTTCTTTCGTGATTGGTCGACTATCTTCAAGTCTCGTCTTTGTGTGCCCTTTTATAGTTGGTGCATCAGCTTCTGCTTGCATCATTTCCCTTAGCCTCTTAGTACCTCTCATTCTAGGTTGGGAGCTTGTTCCTGCCTCCTCAATGATCTTGAATCCCTTCTTTTTTCTAGGGACTGTAGCAATCTTTGCGTACTTGGCAATTGCTTCCAATGACGACATCTCTTTTAAATGCTCTCTAATGCCCAAGGCATGATATATCAATATAGTCAAGGCAATACTTCCATTTATAAACTTATTGTGATTCCATTGCTTCTTTGCCTCGAATAGCCATTCTTGAATAGATGGAGTCGTATTGACTTGATTTCCAATTTGTTTTATAGCATGTGACAACATTTGCACAATAATCTTTTGAGGAGCAATGGACATGTGCATACTGGGGAAGCAAAAGTGCTGATGATGAGCCTCACTTCCTCTTCAATATCAACGCGATTTATATTTGTGAATGTCCTAGTTTTCACTCCACAGCTTTCGTCTTTCAAAATGAAATTCCCATCCTTCTCCCATCCAAAGGCTTCCTTGATTAGGTCATGCTTGAACTGTATGATGACCCATTCCCTTGCTCCATCCATGACTCTTGCTTCAGGTACCAAGGGATCATGCAATGTTGGATGTAAGGTGTTCATCACTTGAGTACAACGCTGGAAATTTGGTTTGTATATGGGTAGTTCGAAGTACTTTTGAATTCTCGCTTTCTTCATAATGTCTATCGTCGATGACAGTTCATGCACCACTTTAAAGTCTTGGGACATCACCGAAAAGTGATGATCCGTATCTATAATTTTGATGGTCACCAGGAACAAGTAATCCCCTGCTGGTTGATCTTCTCTAAACCAATGACCTTTTGCTTTAGTCACACTTTGTAGAGGGAATTCCAGCACCTCCTCCTGAATTGTAGCTTCAGAATCTTCGGAAGCCATCTGCACTCACTTCCTCTCTGATATGCTCTTCCTCTCTCTTCCTATTTTGAGCACCTACAAGTTGTGCTAACATTTGTTCCATCAATGGCTCCATGTAACATTTTACTCGACATCCACTTATGTAGTTAGGAAGAACATCTCCATCTAGAGTAGCTAGATTAACTACTCCGCTCGTTGAGATCCTATTGATTATTAGAGGTCCATATCCGCGTTTTTGTAACTTCTTGGCGTGTTGCTTCAAAGTGTAGACCAGCACTAAATCTCCTTCTTTCAGTCCTTTGTCTTTGATTTGCGCATCATAATATGCCTTTTGTCGTCTCGTGGCCACATAAATTCCGACAACAGCTTGTATTCTTGTCTCTTGTAGCTTCTCGATTTGATCCAATTGCATTTTGTCCATACACTAGATTGAATGGGGTAGTTCCAATGGAAGTCTTGTAAGTGACACAAAAGGCCCAAATTGCATGATGCAATTGTTTGTCCCAATCTGACCTTCCACTATTGACTATCTTTGTCAATACTGTGCATAACACCTAATTTGAGCTTTTAGCTTGTCCGTCGGCTTGAGGGTGATAAGGGGCTGCTTTTTAATGGATCACCAAGAACTCGTTCATTAAGGACTCTATTACTTCATTAATGAAATGCATTCCTCGATCACTTGCAATCTTGATCGGTAGTCCAAAGCGAGTGAAGATGTGTTCAAAAAGAAATTTAGATGTGGTCTGAGCATCGTTTTTTCTAGTAGCTTTTGCCTCTACCCATTTAGTCAAATAATCCGTAGATACTATTATGTATTCGGCATGTGACCCTTTGGCTGGTGGGTTAATGGGTTCTATAAAATCAATACCCCATTTGGAAAAAGCTCTTGCGCAAACCATGGGTCTCAATGGCATAGCATCCCATCGAATCGGATATTTGGCCCTTTGGCAAGTCTCGCAACTTTGTACATAGGTGTCAGCATCCATATGTAGAGTTGGCCACCACAAGCCTGCAAAGAGGATCATTTTTATAGTTCTCTCGATTGAAAAATGTCCTCCTACGGCACCTGCATGTGCCATTTGTAATATGGGTAAGTATTCTCCTTCATGCACACATAGCCCTAGGTGATTATCTTTCCCTCTCTTGAATAGTTGTCTTCCCATAATTACATAGTCCTTACTCATTTCCTTGCTAAGTTGATTCCTTCCTCATGTTCTCGTGTCTTTAGGAATTTCACCAAGGTCTTACTCCAGTTGGGTGCTATTGTAGAGAAAGGTAAAGATGTATGATCATCTGGAGTGGTTTCCTCGCATTCCGTGCAACTATTGACATATTCATGGACATCCTTAGGCATATCGGGCCAGTATATTCCTAGCCATTTTAATTCTCTTAGAGTTTTGTGTGTTCGTCGTTGGGTTCCTTTTAATACACACTTCCTGCAATAATGTGTAAGTTACGTGATTGTAGAATTTCCTTTTTACTCTCCTTATTAATTGAATGTTGTGGTCCATGAGTGAGTATTGGAATTAGCTTTTCTGCCCACTTCAGACACACTTCCAAATTAAACAGATAAGTGTCTGGAAAATCGTCTGGCACTCCGCTTGGTGGTTCTCCATGTGTTAATCTAGAGAGATGATCTACCCTCACATGGGTGTTACCCTTCTTTACAATTACTTCAAAGTCAAACTCTATCAATAACAGAAACCATCTCACAAGTCTTCCTGTGTTGCAAGGCTTATTGACCAAGTACAAGAAGGCTTGATGATCTATGAAGAATTTGAACTTGTTGGCTAAGGGATAGTGTTTGAATTTCTTTACAGCGTACACCATCACTAATCCCTATCGTTTCGTGGTTGTATAGTTTCTCTCGGCTTGATTCAGTTGTCTACTTGCATAGGCAATTGGATGGTCCAATTTTCCTTCGTCTACTGGCTGAGCTAAGATGCATCGTATTGCGTAATTGGAAGTGTCGACATGAATATGAAAATGCTTGTTCCAATTTGGTGTTTTCAAAATTGGAGTTGTACTAAGCCACCTTTTTAACTCATTAAATGCCTTCTCGCATTCGTCATTCCATGTGAATTGGGTCAACGATCCATACAAAGGTTTGGCAATTATGGTATACATGTGGATAAATCGACAGTAGTATCCACTATGACCTATAAATGCTTGTACTTCTTTCACATTCGTTGGTCTATGAAGTTCTAGAATTACCTTGATCTTGTCTTCATCTGTAGATATTCCATTTCTGGACACTATGTGTCTTAGAATCTTCCCTTGTCTTACCATGAAGACACACTTCTCAGGATTCAGGCAGACTCTAGATTGTCGGCATTTATCAAATATTTTTCGCAATTCAAGAATGTGTTCTTGCCTTCGATTTGAATATGTACAAAGGTCATCTACATACACTTCCATACTTTTCTTTAGAAATTCTTTAAAAACGTGACACATCAACCTTTGGAAAGTAGCATGTGTGTTAGTGAGTCCAAAAGGCATCACTCTAAAAGCATAGACCCCCCATTCAGTAGCAAATGCGGTCTTATGTTGATCTTCTGTAGCAATAGCTACTTGGTTGTATCCTGAGAATCCATCTAAGAAGCTATAGACTTCTTTCCTTGCAACTCTTTCCAATAGGTGGTCAGTGATAGGTAATGGATAACTATCACGAATCGTGGCTCCATTGACTTTCTTTAGATTAATGCACACGCTTAGTTTTCCGTTCTTTTTTGGTACAACTGTTGATGTGTGAAACATCACAAGAAATGAATTAATGTGACACAAGACAAACTTTATGGTCACCATTAACTCATTGCCACTCCAAACTTTGACAAATGATAGCCAAAACCAAGAACTTTATTCAGAACTTTCCAATCACGAAAATGACATACCTTTAGTAGTTTGCTAATTACTCTTAGCACAAGCACAAATATTGTTTCTCCAAGATTTTTTGGCGGATGAAAATAGAAGAGAAGAGCTTTCCAAAAAGCTATTATTTGCAACAAATGTATCTCTAGAACTCAAGACATAGCCTTCACAAGATGACCCTATATGACTTCCAAAAGTGGAAATTTTGCCTCTTTTAATAAAAAAACGCCTATCTAAAAATGGAATTCGATGCGTAGCATCGACTTGCAACCAAAAGTCGATGTCAAGCATCCACTTTGACCTTTTTTAACCACTTTTTCAATGCTTGAAACAACTGCTTGAACACAAGATATGAATAAAGCACTTTTATGCTTGAAGTCGATGCCACGCATCGACTTTATGCTGAAACTCAATGCCAGACATCGAGTTGCTCTACAAACCTCATGTTTTTAAGAAGTTCTAGTAGTGCATAACACTTAGAGAATAAAACAAGGACTTGTCAAACACAAACTCGATGCCAGGCATCGACTTGCTTGGAAAACTTCATTTTTTGAAATCTTTTCACACAAGACAAACTCTGGAGATGGAAGAAGAAGATTTATACACAAAAGTTTAATAAACTCTTTTCATAACTATGAAAACTCACAAATGCATATATGCTTTCTCACGTAGAGAAGCTCGACTATTCTTAGTCATACAAAATGAGTTCTAACTCACTCTCTCATTGTCTTCCACATCGCGTCAGTTGATACAAAGTAACTTATATAGTTTTTTCTCAATCTCGTGACTTTTAAAAAACTTTTAGAACTAAAGTGGACTAACTTTACATATATAGTACACTTGTGAATTTGTCCCTTCACATAGGCATGTGGTTTTTTTCCAAAGCTTTGACCTTCAAATATATATCCAATTAGTGATTGTTTCTTTAACAACTCCCCCTCAATCACTAATTGACATTCTCAGTTTCTTCATATCATCTTCTTTTCTTTTACTCCTGCCATGCTTTTGAATCTGGTGGTCTTCACACCATCCAAGATCTTTGTCATTATGTTTGTTATCTGATCTTTTGTAGAAATGTACTCCACTTCAATTTCTTTCTCCATTACTTTTTCTTTGAGAAAATGATATTGTATCTCTATGTGCTTTGTCCTTGCATGAAAAACTGGATTTGCTGCAAGATAAAGTGAGCTCATATTATCTCCATGTATTGTAGGTATACCTTGATCAATGCCCAAGCTTTTGAACAGTGTCTGCATCCATATGAACTTTTTGGTAGCTCTAACTCCTCGCCTAGATTATCCTCAATGTCTATGCACATGCGCAAGCATTCTTCTATAGTTCTGGGGTCCTTCAAATACACATATGACCTAAGCTTGGTGCTCAACAAGACATCTAAGAACAAAGCCACTTGCTTGGCTGGTGTGGGTAACTCAGGCATCGGGCACCTCTTAGTATTGCCTAGGGTCTCTAAATCTCTCGGTTTCTTCTCTATCTGTCCCTGTTTTCCTTCTTTCTCTTCCTTGGGGGTTGGCAAAGCTTACTTCAGGTCTATCTCTACTTCTATCTCCTTGAGCTCCATGAGCATGGGAGGTGCCAGCTCCTTGGTGACTGTAGGACATATTGGACCGTGGTTGGGGAAAAACAAATTCACCCTTCCATGTGTAGGCATGTCTGCCATGCTCGGTGCCCACGAAGATCCTCTCTGATGTATTGTCTAGGTGGGTTACTTTGCCTAGGCTATCAGGGTCTTTAAACTCATAGATTGTGAGAGCACTTACTTCCTGAGGCTGGGCAGGTTTATACCTCCAAAAAGCCTCATGAGTTTCTCGGTTTAAAAGCAAATCTATGCTTTTATTATCCTGTGGAATCCACTCTGGAGTCATGATTTTGGTCAAGACGGATTTACCACGGGGAGTTCTTGGCTCTCTCTCTAAATTCCCTTGCTCTATATCACCCATGTCGGTCTCCGCAATCACATTTCCAAACTCATCTGTTCTATGAGGAAGAATGGTGACTACATATATAGTCCCCTCTTTATCTAGGTATGCTCCATTCTCAAACTTGAGTACCGAGTGTTATAGTCCATGGGGTTGATCGGGGTTCTTAATCTGGACCACAAATCTTCTCAGGCCGTCTTTGTAGATGCGAGCACCTAGACGATTAGTCCTGATGTATTCCAATTGAGTCTTGTAAGGTCCTTCTGGCTTTTCTAGATAAGCCACCCCTGAACTACATACAGGTCTCTCCATGTTATAGGACATCTCATAATCACTTGTTTCTGATCGGGGAGTGTATGGGTAATCACTCAACTGCTGGGCCCAAGACCTAGCAGTGTGATTGACACTAGCTTCAGAAGATCTGAGGCTTTGTTTGTCTCGGCCTAAGTGTCTACCTGACCTGAGGTTCATATGCATGGTTTATCTACCCCCTTGGTCCCAAGTACACTCTCGTTGCAGGTTAATTGGCACCAATCACTTTGTTCTTTTTAGTTGATTATTATGTTATGCCCTTGTTCAAGATCACGTCGTCAGGAATACTTAAGTGAAGTTCGCACTTGATAATTGATCGATTCAAGTTTACTCTTTTTTTTCTTAGGGTTTTCGCACTTAAGACCTACTTAATGCTTGCACTTAGTTGATTAGTTCTCTTGGACTTGATTCGTGCCTGACATTGCCCTAATTAATTACCACACCTAAGTCGTACTTAGCCTAGGCTAGGAATTGACAAAGGAGGGTTGAGAGAACTTCCAACCTCAATCCTCTGGTTGCTCAAACAGCTGCACAAGCCCAGGAAGACTTCTCCCAAGCTTCGTACACACCCTTGCTAGCTTGCCTTGGAATGCCTTGCTTGCACACAATGTTTCTGCAAAAGTTCTCAAGTTAATATAGCTCCTTTACCACAATGGATTGACTGACACACATTAGCAATTACAGGCTCCCCCTTGGAGTAACTCACTGTACCCCCAAAATCTTATGACCACCTAATTCTACCGCATGGCCAACTTAAAAATACATGTTCTAAAACTCCACGAGACCAAAATCTCATCAATCGGAGTTTGTATGGTGAAGTTATGACCATCCAGGCACCTAGGGGTCAAAACAGGCTCTCAGGGTTTAGGAAATTCCTCCCTGGTTTCTAGGTCTTTTGCCCACTCCTAAGGCTCTAATGTTATCCCAATGTGTCCAAAATTAAGCCCAATTATACCTCAATTCACTCAATTAATTCACTCTAAAATTTCATGCGTTAAGCCCATGTATCGCGATAGGTCGGGTCGAGGTGTCGCGATAGGTGGAGGTGTCGTGATAGGTCGAGGTGTCTTGATACTTGGGAGTGTCGCGATAGGTGGAGGTGTCGTGATAGGTCGAGGTGTCGCGATACTTGGGAGTGTCGCGATAGGTCGAGGTGTCGCGATACTTGGGAGTGTCGCGATAGGTGGAGGTGTCGCGATACTTGGGAGTGTCATGATACCTGGGAGTGTCACGATAGGTTGAGGTGTCGCGATACCTGGGAGTGTCATGATAGGTCGAAGTGTCGCGATACTTGGGAGTGTCGTGATACTTGGGAGTGTCGTGATACTTGGGAGTGTCGCGATCCTTGGGAGTGTCGCCATACCTCGAGGTGTCGTGATAGGTCGGGATATGGTGAATTTTTCTGTTCTGTCTAGTGATCCTAGGAGCTCTAGGGCTACGCAGTGTCGTGGTCCACTCAGAATCGTGATTGGGGCAACTTTTCGGTGTGTCGTGATAGCTCGAGCTCGATGCCTCGGAGTTTGCGCAGACAGAATCCGTACCTGCTGAGCTTGCTGGAGATGATGATGAAGCTGAAACCTGCAAGAAACATGCAAAAACACACACAAACAAGAACACACACTCGCTCTCTCTCAAACTCGCACAAAGCAAATGAGGGAAATGATTTGGAAGTGGGAATATAAGGTGGGGAAGGGGATGAGGATGGAGATGGAGATGGAGATGGAGATGGAGAAAAACCAGAAATTTACCTACTACTTACCATTCCAACGCGTCCTCTCTACGTCTTACCATCACACGAATCCCCGGCAACGGTGCCAAAATTTGGTGTAGCTCAGTGATGAGTAGCACCTCCTTTAATGTCAATCCGGGAAGACATGAGGATGGTATGAAGACCTCGAGCAAGTGAAGGCACAAATATGTGAGTGAGAAGCACACAAACATGCACACACATACACACACATGCGCACACACGGCAAGAACAAAGAGAGTAAGACAATGGAATCACTTCTATTATAACCAAGTTCTCATACAAGCTCAAAACTACAAGAAGCTAGCCCCAAAAATGAGCTCTCTAGCTCTATTTATAGTTTTTGACTAGCTTTGGCCTTGTTTAGACCTAGTGTCCGGCCTAGTTAAAAATTAGGTTCTAGGGCTTATTTGAGGGCTCAAACGAGATCTAAAAAATATGAAAATTGGCAGGCAACTACTTCTAAGGCTCCCCAAGCTCGAGGACTCCTCCGCGTGTACAAAATGGAGCTACAAAAAGATGAAACGATATTTACAAGGGTTTCTAGTGATGAGAATCACTTTTACAATGATGTAAGGTTTGGAAAAATTTTAATAGGTTGCCTTAGTGCTAGATCCGCATGCATGCCCATACTTGGCTTCTTCCCATATCATGCCAACAGAGATACTTCACCAGTCTATAGTTCCATGTGACCCTTGAGGTTGTTCCATGTATACTTCATCTGATATGTATCCATTCAAGAATGCATTCTTTATATCCAATTGACTTAGGGTCCATCCTTTTGAAGCTTCAATAGCAATGGTTGTCCTTATAGTTGACATTTTAGCTACAAGACTGAATGTCTCATCATAATCTATGCCATATGTTTGGGCATAGCCTTTCGCCACTAATCTAGCTTTGTATCTGTCTATACTTCCATCTACAAGCTTCTTCACTTTATAAGCCCATTTATTTCCAATTACTTTCTTACCATTTGGTTTAGGAACAAGTTCCCATGTCTTGTTCTCCTCCAGTGCATTGAATTCTTCCTTCATTGCTTCTTCCCATTGTTTCTTACCTTTAGCTTCATCATAGTTATGAGGTTCTTCATCATCTTTGACCATATATGCATAGTTCTTCTGAGTTATGTAAGAAGTATCATAAGAATACCTTTCTGGTTGCCTTCTAGCCTTGCTTGATCTCCTTGGTTCACATTCTTCATAAGTGTCTGGATACACTTCTTCATCAAATATAGGAGCTTCTTCATTTTTTCTTATTAATCCACTTCTGGATGTACTTGCTTGCATATAGCCTTCATCTTCATTTACCTGTAAAATTGATTTTCCTTTCTCACATCTTCTTACCTCTTCTTCAAATTCTTCAACTGTATGAATTTGATATGCATACCAACTTTTTTGTTCATCAAATGTAACATCTCTAGAAACAAGAAATTGTTTGGTTAGAGGATTCCACAACCTGTAACCCATCTGCTTTTCATCATAACCAATGAACACATATGTTTCTGCCGTTGGTTCAAGTTTATGTCTAAGTTGTGATGGCACATAAGCATATGCAATTGATCCAAACACTCTACAATGATCTAGTGTTGGTTTCACCAAGCTTCATATAGAGTCATACCATTGAGAGTTGCACATGGTAATCTATTCACAAGATATGTAGCTGTATTTACAACCTCAACCCAAAGATAATTTGGATAATTCTTCTCCTTCAGCATAGCTCTAGCAAACTCAACCAAAGTTCTATTCCTTCTTTCTGCTACACCATTTTGTTGTGGTGTATACCTACAGGTTATTTCTCTCTTAATACCTGCATTCCAAAGATAATCGGATGAAAATGCTTGAAAGCTCCAAACAATTCTGATCTTTCCTTCAAGACATATAAAGTTACTCATTTTGTAGCATCATCAATGAAAAGAACATAATACCTTGAGCCACTGATAGATCCTTCTTTTGTTGGTCCCCATATATTTGTATGAATGAGCTCTAGTAATCCATCATGTTTGAATCCTTTCTTCTGAAATGGTAACCTGTGTGCTTTTCCCATTTGACATGCTTCATATTTATAAACCATATGTTGACTCTGCACATTTGGTAGTCCTAGTATAGACTGATTAGCAATCGTAGCTTTAATTCCTCTTTCATTGAAATGACCTAATCTCTTATGCCAGAGATCAAGTTTTGTAATCACGCTTTCACCATGTGTGAGCAAAGCTTGACCAATGTTCCCTTGCACTCTTAAAGTAAAGAGTCTACCTTCTTTCTTACCACAAACAGTCTGATTATATCCATTCTCTAGATCTTCAACAAATACTCCTTCATTTGTAAACCTGACTTGAAAACCTTTTTCAGCTATCTGTCCCACACTAATCAAGTTTTTAGGTATTGTGGGAACATATAAGACATTGGTTAACAAATCTGCTCCACTCTTGCATTTCACTTTTCCAATTGAATGTACACTATGTCTTGTATTATCACCTGTTTGAACTGTATGACTAGAAATACCTTTTTCCAATTCAGACATCAATTCTATGTTTCCTGACAAATGATTAGAACATCCAGAGTCAATGTAAAATACCTTTAGATCTTCTTTATCTGATGTGCTAATTGAATTCATCATTAATGATATGACTTTCATTCTGTGTGTCATTTGCATAATTGTAGTAGGTGGTGTTGTAGGATTGATTCTGTCCCCAACTTCTTCCTCCACCCCTACCATAGCCTCCTCTTTGACTTTGTCTAACTCTTTGAAAATTACTTTGATATCTTCCACCTCTGCCTCTGCTATTGTTATTCTGATTTTCATTTGATCCTTGTTGATTATGCTAACAATCATGAGCCAAATGATTACTCAATCCACAGATCCAGCAAGCCTTCTTGTTGTTATTTTGATTACCTCTTCCTCTTCCAAAACCTCTTGGTGTTCCTCTGCCAATGCCTTTACCTCTTGCATAATAAACTTGAGAAGTTGACTCTTCATCATCCTTTGCTTTACCTTTATCTCTATTCTTCTTGTTCTTCATGTACATTGCAGAACTTTGTCCTTTATCTTCATCTCCTTTCAAATCTTGCTCAAAAGTTAGCATCAGACCAAGCAATTGATTCAAGTCTAGAACATAACGATTCAAAGAAAGTTCTGTTGACAAAACAAAAGGTTTCCACCTTTCATCTCCTCTCAAACCTGCAAGTAGTTGAGCAATCAATCTGTGATCCTCAACATCTTCATCTATGGATCCAAGACTATCTGCTAGATCCTTCATCTTAGTGACATAATCACTAATATTTTGACTTGGATTCTTCTTGAATGTTGTAAACTCTGACCATAAACTTGCTTTCCTTGCTTTTGTAGTACTTTGGAAATGATATTCGAATGCATTCCATATATCTTCAGATGATTTCAATCCTCTGATGTGTGGTAGCAAATGATATGAGATTGTATTTTAGATGTAAGCTTTTGCACTTGCATCCTTGTTCTGCCAATGCTTTAAAGCATCGAGTTCTTCTTTCTTTGGTCGAATTTCATCTTCAAATACTGGCTTCTCTTCTTCACTTGTTACATATACCATGAGATCCTTACTCATAAGCAAGGCTTCCATTCTCATTACCTATGCGGGGTAATTATCTCTGTCCAATTTCTCCTCTCCTTCTGGTGCAACCTGTGAGCTTAACGGATAAAGGATAATACCTTTTGGAGTTCTTTGTGTATGAGGATACTTTTGAAGTAACCTTTTGATGCCTTGTGTCTTCAAATGCTTCACCTTTCAACCTTTAATGCAAAACTTTTCAAAACTTCTCATACCTTTGCCGCCTTCTTCTCTTTAGGACCTTTCTGATCTGATACCACTTGTTGATGTGTGAAACATCACAAGAAATGAATTAATGTGACAGTAGACAACCTCTATGGTCACCATTAACTCATTGCCACTCCAAACTTTGAGAAATGATAGCCAAAACCAAGAACTTTACTTCTTCAGAACTTTCTAGTCACTAAAATAACATACATTCAATATTTTGCTAATTTATCTTAGCAAAAATATTATTTCTCCAATATTTTTTGGTGGATAAAAGTAGAAGAGAAGAGCTTTCCAACAAGCTATTATTTGTAAGAAATGGATCTCTATAACTCAAGATATAGCCTTGACAATATGACCCTGTATGACTTCCAAAAGTGGAAATTTTGCCTCTTTTAGTAAAAAAATGTATGTCTAAAATGGAATTCGATGCCTAGCATCGACTTGCAACCAAAAGTCAATGCCAAGCATCCACTGTTTAGCCGCTTTTTCAGCACCTGAAATAGTTGCTTGAACACAAGATATGGATAAAGCACTTTTATGCTAGAAGTCGATGCCATGCATCGACTTTATGCTGAAACTCGATGCTAAGCATCGAGTTGCTCCACAAACCTCATGTTTTTAAGAACTTATAGCAGTACATAACACTCAGAGAATAAAACAAGGACTTATCAACATAAACTCGATGCCAGGCATCGACTTGCTTCGAAAACTTCAACTTTTGAAATCATTTCACACAAGACAAACTCTGGAGATGGAAGAAGAAGACTTATACACAGAAGTTTAATAAACTCTTTCCATAACTATGAAACCTCACAAATGCATAGATTCTTTCTCACGCAGAGAAGCTCGACTATTCTCAGTCATACAAAATGAGTTCTAACTCACTCTCTCATTGTCTTCCACATCGCGTCAGTTAGTACAAACTAACTTATATAGTTTTTTCTCAATCTCGTGACTTCTAAAAAACTTTTAGAACTAAAGTGAACTAACTTTACAAATGTAATACACTTGTGAATTTGTCCCTTCACATAGGCATGTGGTTTTCTTCTAAAGCTTTGAACTTCAAATATATGTCCAATTAGTGATTGATTCTGTAACGACAACCACTAATGGCGACACCCATTCGGTATGTTCTATCTCATAAATGAATCCAGCCGCTAAAAGTTTGTCTATTTCTTCCTTTATTTTAGTAGCATAGACCTCGTTATACGTGTAAGGGCGTTGTTTAGATGGTTTTGCTTCCGGTGTCATTGGTATTCTATGAGAACAAATGGAGGGCTCCACCCCCTTGAGATCGTTGTAGGTCCAAGCAAATACATCTCGATATTCTCGGATCAACTGTATCAATTCTTCTTCCTTCTATGTCGACACATCTTTTCCTATGTATGTACATCTTTCTTGTCCATCTTCTACAGTCACTATGATCTTTTTTGTTTGTTCCTTGTTGTCGTATGCCTCTCCTTCTCTTGCCTCTCTCTTAGGCATCTGTATTGCTATTTTCCTTTCTTCTACCTCATATCTCTTGAAATGCTTCGACACTTCAAAAAGATTAGGGTTTGGATTGATCTTACTCACACTTTCCTCCTGTTTTGGTACTATAGGGGCTGCTTCTATTGCTAACACTTTGGTTGTTCCATACTTTTCTTCAGCTCGAATGGCTTCTAGATAACATTCTTCCGAATTAGATTCTGGTTCCATTTCTATGCTCTCGTATTCTTCCTTCCATTCCTTTTCTATTATTTCTCCAGCTTCTACCTCTTGAAAGACTACCATGTACAAATTCACGTTGTAACCTTCTTTATCCACACATTCATTCATAGTCAAGACTTCTTCATTCACACATACATCTAAGGTTGCTAGGATCTCCATCCAACCGTGCGGTTCGAATGCTTCATCCGGGAAAAGTTGCGGCATGTACATCGGGTCCTCTATGGGTCGATAATTCGGATGTCCTATGGGCCACAACTACGTCTTGTTATCCTCTTTCTTGGCTTCTTTACACATCCATAATTGGGCATCCTCATGCATCCATGATTGATTGCTCGATCTAGCACTATGGATAGACAAATCATCTTCCTCCTTGTGTATGGGGTTCCATTGTAGTGGAGGCACATCTTGGTACGCGAAGGTATGCAAGTTTATCTTGGTAGTGTTTCCTTGATGTTGAAGGTGTAACGAGTCTCGTCCCCAATCTTGCACTACCCTAAGTTGTTTCATGAAGGGTCATCCTAATATTATCTCATAATTATTTGCTTTTCCAAATTAACAGATAACTAATGTATGCTCAAATTCAACTCCACAGGTGGTTAATTTGATCTTTTCTAATATTCCCAATGGTTTCTCAACATGGCCATCTGCTAATTGAAGCTTCATACGAGTTGGTCGTAAGGCCGACTTTCCCCATTTCTCCCAAATCTCTTTGGTGGCAATACCTACTCTTGCTCCTGTGTCTAGTATGGCTTTAGTCATGTATCCATTGTATGTGACCGGTAGACATGTGTTACTCTCATCTCCTTTGCTAATATCTCCCACCTTATCCACTGGGATTTGTACATTAGATGGGTTCTCATTTCCCTTGCTTTCCTTTTTGTTTTTCTCTTGATTTCACTCCAATTGTCTTGTTAACTGTTTCCATAATTGTGGTTTAACACGAAGTAGTTCTTCCACAGTCAATTGGCATTGTACTTGGTCTTTTTAAGTTCTATTAGATTGTGTGAATTCTTGTCTGAGTTTCCCTTTCCTTTTCCTCGTACTATGGGTGCACGGAAGATTATGGACTCTTTTTCGTATTCTCCCATGTAATTTGGTAGGGTCGAAATGCTCTGGGCTTCTTCCCTATTCCGGTATAGTCTAGAAACTTCTTCATATATTTCTTCCATGTTTGGTATTGGTTGAAAATCTTCCACATCTAATTCCTCAAAAGGAGGTTTTGCAACTCCATTCCTTTTCCATTGATCTTCTCGAATTCTATTCCAAAATTCTTTTGGATGCAGGTAGTTCCTCTGTCCGTGGACTCCTAACTTCTTGGCTACAAGCTCTGCCACTTCTACATTACTAGAGTTGGAAGTTATTGTGCTTTTAGTGTCTTCCGATTTAGTAGGACTGGTTGCACTCTTGTGATCATCTGCTAGGTTGTCCTCCAAGTCAATACACTCTTAAAGACATTCATTCAACATCTGTAATCTTTTCACATAGACTAAAGTTCTTAGAGTTCCATTCGTTAGTTCGTCCAAGAATAATGATATCATTTTTTGCTGCGTGGGTCTTTCTGCTACTGGACATCTATCCACATATTGATTGAATCTTCGAGCAGCTATTTTCACATTTTCATTTGGGTTCTATTTAAAGCTATGGATTAAAGATGAAGAGTTGTGTTTAATCCCTCTCTTAGTGAATTCCCCTATGAATTCGTGAAAGAATTGCTCAATATCTCCAAATTGATTGGGATCTAACGGCTAAAACCAAGTCAAGGCCATTCCTGTGAGAGTGAGTCCAAAGGATTCATACTGCACAAAGAACTCATCCACTTGTTCAGCTCTTAGAACCTATTTAAATTCAGCTATGTGGTCATAAGGTTCTCCCAACCCATCATAATGATTTCTCATACACTTGGCCACTTGAATCGGTATCAATCTTCTTATGGGATCTGGTTGTTTAGGCATTATAGGAATTGTTGGTCTAATTGGGGGTATTCCAGGTTGCACTCCTAGTGGTGGTCTTGGTCTCACTGGTGGTCGGTATTGGTTGCCTATTCCAGGGTGTGTTTGATTGTGTGTTGGCATTCCGGGCATTGTAAATTGTACATGGGTTCGGTTTGGAACACTCCTATGGCTTGTTTGTCCCTACATTGTATGCTCTGACTCCTGTTGTGTCCCGAAGGGGTTGTGCGAGGTTGTTGCCTGCTCTCGTTGAGGGAATACAGGCAAGCCCATATACTTCAGTCAAGCCCTATCTATGGCATTGACAAGCCAATACCTTCTCTGGTTCTTGTCTAGGTATGTGACTCTAGACTCGTCTTCAGGATCCTTCAACTCGTAGAAGGTCATTGAACTTTCCTCTTGTCTGCTAGTAGGTGAGTCAGTTTGTAATAGTAAGTCTGTTCCATGGATCAAGTAGACTTCCAGTAAATAATCATCTTGAGGTATCAAATCTCCTCTCAAGACTAGAGTCACTACTGATTTGCCTCTGGGAGTGGCTACCAACTCTTTAGGGTCCAGTCTTCTTGAATTTTCTTGCCCTTCTAATCCTCCTCTCTCATTGATCAAATCCGGGTGCTCTATCACTACATAGATGTGACCCAACTTATCCATATATGCTCCTCCATATTTGAAGGCTAGTCTAGGCACAATTGTGGACACGGTGGAGGTTACCATCCTGGCAACTGATCTATTTAAACCATCCAGGTAGATGGGAATCTCCTAGGCATTAGTAGACACATGTTGTAGAGAGGTACGGTATTCCCCTTCTACGGTACACATGAAGTTTCTCCTGGGAACAGGACCTTGCATGTCTTCTGAAGCCATGGGTCTCTCCTCGTCTGAATCACTAGAGGTGTCAGAATAGATAGAGAGGTGACTAACCTGAGCTGTACTTCCTATCGATGATATAACACTTCTCCGGCTACTTAGCACCCTTCCTGACCTCCTGGGGATATCTTGGGATCTACTTCCTCTCCCTAAGGCTCCTCAAAATACCCAAATTTTGCCCTTAAAAATGCTCAGAGAGTTCTGGATGATACCACTCTTGCGATACTGCCCTAGGCGATACCCGTTTGTCGACGATACAATACCACTATGATTGACGATACGATACTCGGGGAGTCAATGATATGATACTAGAGGACTGAGCGATACGATACTGCTTTTCACACGATACGATACCGCTGCTCTACACGATACGATACTATGTGCCCAAGCAATACGATACCACCTGAATGCACGATACGATACTGCTGCAATGCACGATACGATACTAGAATTTCAGCGATATGATACTAAGATTAGACACGATACAATACTAGGTATGCTCACGATACGATACCGGTGCACCGTCGCGATACGATACCGCAACAATGCACGATACGATACTTGAGATTTGCATGATATGATACTCCCATTGCACACGATATGATACCAGAGAGTCAACGATACGATATTGGCTTTACACGTGATATGATACTCTTCGGTCGATGATACGATATCGTGATCGAGACGATACGATACCAAGTGGACCGCAATACGATACCACTGGCAGCTTGCGGTCGCGATACCAACTTGATGATACGATACCAAAAGTGGTATCACGATACCTCAAGTGGTATGCAACGATACGATACTTTGGTGAGTATCGTGATACTAGGGAATTTTGGTATCACGATACCAAAACTAAACCGATCGTGATACTACAACCAAAATAGCTCCAAATATAAAAAGTTTTGTACCCCTACGTTTCTCTCTCACTCCTCTTCACTTCTCACACTCTGTCTCACTCAAAAAACCTCTTAAATCTCTATGTCCCACCCCGCGATACCGAATGCTTCTTTAATCATGTGTAAATGCACTTTTACAATGTTTTTGATGTTAAAATCTTGATGTAGCTTACCTTAGGGATATCTTGCTTAGGTCTTGAGCTCACTAGGTAGCTTTGAGGGTGTGTATTGCACGATATCCCTCAAGCAATACCGGTCGCTGTCTACAGGCAATACTGCTTCTGAACAAGTGTCAAATGAACTAAATTTTTTTTTGGTTTCTATAGTTTCTGATGACTGAAGCCTATCCTATACTTAGTTGACAATTTTTTTGGAATTTTCATGATGATTTTAACTCACTCCTACTCCACTTCTCTCCTTGACCTAACCTTAACTCCTTCTTCTCTCCTTCACTCCTAACCCTAAACCTAAAAACTCATTACACACACTTCAGAGATGTGAAGTAACAAGTGCTGAAGTGTCTGACTGCTTACCACTGAACAAATTCACTTCTACAAGTACGATTTCTTCACTCCAGAGCCATAACCATCACAAAGGCACCTTGGTCGAGTGTGTTCCCCAACAACAGCACCAAAAACATGTGTACCTAACTCAAGAGGTCTTAGAGACTTGTGTCAAAGAGACTAAATCTCGTTTGCCACACAAGTGTGTATAGTGGTGGATTGACACATGCTTAATTATCAATCCAAAGAACTGACCTAACCAAGTGTATGAGGACATGTGCGCACATGATGGACAATGAAGTGGTTCAGCTAAAATGCATTAGAAAAGACCAAACTACCTCTCCAACTCACTTAATCTCTGAAAGTGTCTGCCACGATATCGATTGCAACAAATTCGAATGTTTCTCCTAGCTCTGAACTCCGAATATGGCCAATAGTGGGTTCGTTTCAAAGCTCTCGACGATATGCATCTATTGGCGTATCAAATCTGATAATCGCTCTTCACGTTATGGCCAAAACAGTGAATGGTAGGAAACACCCACACTCACTCCACAACTCATACTTGCTCACACACACACTACAATAGCTCAAAAGCGATGGGGAGGGGTAGAGAACAGTCCTACACACACATTCCCAGCTTCACACACACACAAAAGATCATAGAGAAGATGAAAATCTATAGGAAAGAAGCAAATTCAAAATTTTAGAGCTCTCCTTCTCCACAATGGCAAAAGTCCTTACAAAGAGTCACAAAATGACTTATATACATGTGCCCTAAAAATGGTCCTTTCACACAAGTGACCGACACTTTATTGGCTAATGTCTAATTTCCTACTATTTTACAAGAAATATGTTACAATGAGTTGGACTTATGCATCTAGAGGACTCCTCTAGTGCATTTACATAACTTTGAGGGAATTTCATAGGATTTTGAAGAAGAAAATTATGCCCATTAATTTGAAATTTTTGGGGCTCCTCTTTGTGCCTCCATTTTCTGCAACAGTATCATATATGTCTTTGGAGCTAACAGATGTCTCCTTAGTACATGAAAGCAATGGCTGAATAGCATCTTCCATAAAAACAACATCATGGATAACCAAAATGTGTTTAGTCTCTGGATGATACAGACGGTAGTCTTTACTTTCAGAACTGTACCCAACAAAAATACATTTTACTACTTTATCATCCAATTTTCTACGATGTTGTTCAGGCACTTATGCATATGCGAAACAACCAAAAACACACATATGTGCAATAGATGGCTTGCAATCATGCCAAGCCTCATATGGAGTGATAGATTGCAGCGCTTTAGTGGGACACCTATTAAGTATATATGCTGCACACATGACAACGTCAAGCCAAAAACTATGTGGTAAAGCCTGACTCTTGACCATACACCTCGCCATCTCCATGAGTGACCTATTCTTTCGTTCAGCAACACCATTCTGTTGAGGTGTATACGGCACTGTACACCGGTGCCTCTTTAACAGCCAGTTTGGACAGTTCTTTATGATATGATCATTCCCTTTACAATACTTGCAAAACAATTTCTGCTTTTCTGATTTTTTCTCATCTTTATCTTGGTTCTTCGAATGTGCAACATTTGCAGATTTCTACTTATTAGTAGAAGAGCTCCATTTTCCTTTGCCCTTCTGACTAGTTAGGAAAGCTTGATCTGCAACATGCATAATGGACCTGTTTTGCCTGGACTGATCTTCCTACAACAGAACAAAGACTACTCCTCAAATGAAAAGGCATTTGGATTGCCTTTCATCATGAACCGAAGAGTAGAAGCAAAACTCTTATATTAATCAGGAAGACCACTCAGAACGATGTGCACAAGTGAGCTATTTGGTATAACCTCATCAGCAGAAATAAACTATTCCTTCAAGTCTTTGATTGTTGTTAGAAAACTGTCCATAGAATCACCTTCATTCATGTTCTCACTCTCCAACTGTTTTTGGAGGTAAGCAACACAATCCTCATTCCTAGATTGGTACAATGTGGTAAGTGTATCCCAAGCATCCTTAGCTGTTCTGCAAGAGCGAATGTGAGGAATAATGGCATGTTTGATAGACAAAGCTATCAATGCATGTGCCAAAGCATCTCTACAATCCCAACAAATCTGCTCTGCAATAGGTGTAGCAAAAATTGTAGCACGAACAAGAATATGCAAAATATCCTCATCTTCTACACCTTCTGCATCAGCTTCAGTACTTGCAATTGTAACAGTTGTAGGTGTGATAGGACGTTTTTCAACACCCTGCACAATGTTACATAGTCCTTTTAAGCCCACAACGGGTAGTTGATACCATCCAACTTATCCTCAACAGCCAACATACGAAATGCATCAATGCTTTCAGTCATGGTCGGTGACTAAAATACCTTGATGCAGAAAATTGACTGTATCTCAAAAAGTTCAATGGAACTGCCTGGACAAGTTCTGCTAAACCTGTAACAAAATTTGAGATGCTTATATTGACGAACCGAAATAGGTATATACCTTTGGCACAAAAAGACAAAATAGCATACACAAGTGCTGCGATAGTGCATTCGGAGGCCGAAACGAGCTCAAATCACAATTTTGGCACCATAGAGTGAAGCCATTTTGATCTCTGAAATGCCCTGAGTATGCTCACCAAATTTCCTGCGAATCTGAGACTGCAAGTGGAGAGGTGTAGATGACACCCTAGATGAATCGACGACTTGCTCTGATACCAGTTGTTGGAGTTAGACGTCTGCGGAAGCACATGAACAGCACAAGGAAGAAGAAGAAGCTTGGAGCACAACACACAATACTGAATATATTACTAGAGAATGTACAAAGATAAGTAACACATTAGGGCAATAGGCATGTATACAAGCTGAAGGAAAAAACCTCTTAAAGAGGGAAAAAAGTGCCCCGATGTTCCTAGAGTGTTCACACACATCTACCTAAATAAATCAACATTGTAATTAGAAGTGTATTTCCAAAATCTTGTCTAGTGTAGTCAAAGAGCACAATCTAGTGCTCCCCTGATATTTTGACAAGACTAGCTTCTATCCAAGACCAGACATCATGGAGAATGCTTATGAACAGATTGTAGCATCACTTCAAAGTCTCCAACAACAAGTCGAAGACCTAACTCATCGACAAACACAAGCTGAGATGGGACACCCAATGCATGTAGGCGCACTCCTCCAAGAATTACAAGAACGAGTCGGGAGTCTTCATACAAATCAAGGGAGTATGCAAGTAAATCAATGCCCTAGTACATCCTTCATGAGGGAACCCAAGATTCGCATGCCAGAAAAGTTCGATGGGTTTCGCACGAAGTTTCACAGATTTCTCCAGCAAGTTAAATTGTACATTCCTATGCAACCTGATAGATACCCTGACGAGGCATCCAAGGTGGGCTTTATTGGAACCTTGCTTTGTGGACAAACATTATCATGGTTTGCCCCAATCTTGGAGAAGAACATGGAATACTTCACGACTATGAGGGATTTCAACTCACCGCCACATTTGGAGATGCAGACACAAGTCGAGTGGCAGAAATGAAACTTTGGAAGCTACGTCAAGGTAACCGCTCTGCCTCTACCTATGCATTAGAATTTAGGCAGTTGATATGTGATCTCACATGGCATGAAGAATATTTCATAAGCCAATTTAGATGGGGTTTAAGAGATGATGTGAAGGACCTTTTTCTCATGATTCCAGAGGTTAAGACATTGAATGAATACATCATGCAAGCTATTCAATGTGATAACCAACTTTTTGAAAGGAAACAAGAAAAACAAGTGGAAGGAAGACCTCGTCAATGGAAACCTTTCCAGCCCACTCCTAAAGATGAGTCTATGCTTGGACCTATGCAAATATATGTAACTAGGTTCCAACCCCTAACACCACAAGAGAAATAGAGAAGGAGAGGTAACAAGTTATGCCTCTATTGTGGAAACCCTGGGCACATTACAGTTAATTGTCCCAACAAGAGAAAAAACTCCAGAGTTGCAGCCACCCTTGTAGAGTAGGTAAACGAGGAAGTCCGGTTGTAAACGCGATCGTACAGCTGGACCATGATATAAGAAAGGGTCTCATAATTCCAGCTACACCCATAGAAACATGTCTTGCACCTGTCAAGTTAATCATGCCCAAGAATACCCTTTCCCTTACAACCCTAGTAGATTCAGGAGCCTCCTCGTGTTTCATCAATGAAGGATTGGTTAAGAAACATGGAATTCCTATACTTCGAAAGAACGAACCAGTAGTAGCTGAAGTAGTATATGGACAACCTTTAGCATCTGGGAATATAACCATGGAAACCGCACCATTAAGAGTACACCTTGGTGACCATGAATCCCACATATGTTTCAATGTTATATCTAGCCCAATACATCTAGTTATCATTGGAATGCCCTAGTTAAAAACATAATACATACATCAATTGGGAAAAGAATAAAATCACCCGTCGAGATATCTAGAAGAACCCAACATATGTTAGAGCCATGGCCTTCATACATGGAGTAAGGAAGGAACCGACATATATGATCTATGTCGTACCAGCTCAAGAATCCAAGAAAGATGATCCAGTGCAGCTACTCAATCAATACAAAGGCTTTGAAGATGTTTTTGAAAAGAAGAATGCAGATATCCTACTAGAGCATATACCTGATGATTGTCCTATAGATCTTCAAGAGGGAGCACAACCACCCTTTGGAAGAATCTATAGACTATCCCTAGAGGAACTTACAGAACTATGCAAGAACATTGATGAGAATCTAGCAAAGGGATTTATCAAACACTCAAAGTCTCCAACAGGAGCCCCTATTTTATTTGTAAAGAAGAAGGATGGGACTCTCCGGATGTGTGTAGACTATCATGGATTGAATAAACTCACTATAAAGAACAGATAAAGAACGGATGTGTGTAGACACCTTGGAAAAGCAAAGCTCTTCACAAAGATTGACCTTCGAGGAACTTACAACCTTGTAAGGATCAGAGAAGGAGACGAATGGAAGACATCATTCTGAACAAGGTATGGGCACTTTGAATATGTAGTTAAGCCATTTGGTCTCACGAATGCTCCAATGTCTTTCAACATATGATGAATGATATCTTTTGAGAGTATTTAAATGACTTTGTGGTAATATATCTCGATGATATCCTGATATTCTCCAAAAATCTAGAGGATCATGAATATCATGTAAAGATAGTCCTAGAGAAACTAAGAGAAAAAGGGTTATACGCAAAATTGGAGAAGTGCTCTTTCCATCAAGCAGAAGTGGAGTTTCTAGGATACATTGTATGAGAGAAAGGAATCTTTATGGACCCTAAGAAGATCAAGACAATCCTTGATTGGCAACCACCTTCCTATGTTCGGGATGTACAATGTTTTTTAGGGTTTGCCAATTTTTACAGGATATTCATAAGAGATTACTTCAAGATAGTGACGTCTCTTACCAAGCTTATAGGAAACTCGAAATTCTCATGGACCAAAGAAGCAAAAAAAGACTTTCAGACCTTGAAATCAGCATTCACTATTTCTCCAATTCTAGTTCATCCTGATTCCAGTAAGCCCTTCTTCCTAGAGATAGATGCATCAGAATTTGCCCTAGGGGGCATTCTTTCCCAATATGGAGATGATGGGCACCTACATCCAATTGCATATCATTCAAGGAAATTTTCCCTCCAGAGATTAATGATGAAATCCATGATAAAGAACTTCTTGCCATAGTAGAGGCATTTGATACATGGCATCACCATCTTGAAGGAGGATCTCACAGAGTTATTGTGTATACAAATCACAAGAACTTGGATTATTTCATGAACACTCACATCCTCAATAGAAGGCAATCTCGATGGAGTAACTTTCTATCCACGTTCGAATTTGTCATCACCTACCGTCCATGACATCAACAATGTCAGTCAGATGCCTTGTCCAGAAGATCTTACCTTGGACCAAAGAAGGGTGAAGAGGCCTTTGATCAACAAAAGAGTGTATTACTCAAGCCTGATCATCTCCAATTAGTAGCTATCTCTTCAACCTATCATGAAGATTCAACCTTGAATCATTTGATCTGTGAGAATCTACCACAAGATAAATTGTTTTGTACTGTTAAGCAGAAAACACAAGAAGGAAAAGTCCAAGAAGTAAATGAATTTCAGGAGAAGGACGGTTTAGTATTCTATAAGAACCTATTGTATGTCGCTCCAGGAAAGCCTAGGATCCAAGTACTTCAGTAGCATCATGACAACCTTGCAGCAAGACATTCTAGAGTAAATAAAACAATAGAACTCATATCAAGGGATTTTTGGTGGCCTCAAATGTGGAAGGAAATCAAAGAATATATTTGAACATGTGACACTTGCAATAGATCTAAGGTACCGCGACAGAAACCTCATGGCCTCTTGCAACCTTTACCTATTCCAGAAGGCCATGGGCTTCATTGTTTCTGGATTTCATCACAGATCTACCAAAGTCAGATAAGTATGATGCATTTCTTCTTATTGTGGATAGATTTACAAAAATGCACACTTCATTCCAACTACAAACACAATCACAAGTGCCGCCACTGCTAGACTTTTTCTCAGATACATCTTTAGGCTTCATGGATTGCATGATGATATTGTCAGTGATCGAGGTCCACAATTCATATCTAGCTTTTGGAACAGTTTTTGCAAGCTCCTTGGTGTTCAAGTTAAACTATCTATAGCAAATCATCCACAGACTGATGGACAAACATAATGGGTGAATCAAGTTTTAGAGCAATATCTCCGTTGCACTAGCAATTATCTCCAAAATGATTGGTTTGAGTTGTTACTCTTTGCAGAAGCCTATAAGAATAGTGCTCATGAATCTACTAAGCAAACTCCCTTCTTTGCAAATTATGGACAACATCCAAGGATGGATATACAACTCTCAAATCATGTCAAGAACCCAGCTGCCAGAGTCAAGGCCTAGTACCTGATGGACATTCACAAAGAACTCAAGGAAGAGATCCATAAAGCTCAAGAACAATATAAGTACTATGCAGATCAACATCATGTTGAGAATCCATAGTATCAAATTGGGGATAAAGTATGGTTACTCGAAAACAATTTTCAAACTTCAAATCCTTGTGCAAAGTTAGATCATCAAAGATATGGTCCATTTACCATCTTGGCCAAGATTAATCCAGTCACCTTCAAGCTCCAACTACCAAGTACCATGAGAATACATCTAGTTTTCCATGTATCCATGTTGGAACCATATCAGATTTCACCATTGAGGGGGGAGAGACCTAGTCCTTATCATGAAGAATTTGAAGTCGAGCATGCCCTAGATTCGAGAATATCCCGAGGAAGATTAGAGTACCTTATTCATTGGAAAGGGTATGATATCAGTGATTGTACTTTGAAACCTGCAGAAAACCTTTAGAGAGCACCAATCAAGGTTTGAGAATTCCATAAGAGAAATCCAATGAAGCCAAGACTAGAGAACATGATCGCTCCTCGTGGAACTCGTCGTTTGAGGGGGAGGTGATGTCATGGACAAAGGAAACCATCTTGAATCTCAGGTTCCAGCGAATCCTATGTCTCATGATTGGTTCAAAATTAGGATAAACCAATGCTTCCATTGCATCTGGAATGTGTCAAAACCCTAAGATAGACTTTCTTCTTGCTTGATTATGACATCTAGAGACCATGCTTCGAATTGATGACATCATTGATGACACCATCAATTTGTAACCGCCCTTGAACTGCCCTTGGAAAACCTATATAAGGTGGGGTTGGCCACATTCATTCTCAATCTTGCCAATATCAGTCTTGGGAGCTCAAGGGGTTGTGACTGCCAAGTAAGTACTCTCCAAGTTCCAGTTCCAGTTCTTGTCTTGTTCCTTGTTCTAGTCTTGTCTAGCCTAGTTCTTGGGCATCCTGTCTTGTCCTCTTGTGATCTCGTAGTCCGAGATCTTGTCATGTTCTTTCTTTATCTAGTTCATCTCCTAGAAGGGAGTTCTTCTAATCCAAATATCTTGTTCCATACTTACAATCCCGGGTTGTGGAATCTCCTGTATCATCTCTAGTCCAGTTTTCCTACTTCTCAGTCATGGGTTGTGGGATATATTGTATCAGTTACGTATTCTTGTATCATTTTCCCTACATGGGTGCTTTTGTAATCAGAATCGTATTTCCGAAATCTTGTCTAGTGTAGTCAGAGAGCACAATCTAGTGCTCCCCTGAAACATATATACACATATACATACATATACAGACACATACACACATATACATACACACATACATACACACATATATAGACACACTGTATACATACAGACATATTCATGCACACATATACACATATACACATATACACATATACACATATACACATATACACATATACACATATACACACACATACATACACACATATACACACACATATACACACACATATACACACACATATACACACACATACATACACACATATACACACACATATACACACACATATACACACACATACACACATCTACAAAAACATACACACACATACACTTATATACACACACACATATATACACACATATAAATACACACAAGCTCATACACACATATACACATACACATACACACACACATATACATACATATATGCACATATACACACACATACATACACATATATACACACACATACATACGACATATACACATATACACACATACATACACACATATACACACACATACATAGACACACATACACATACACATATAGATACTTGCACATAGATACACACATATACATTCACATGCATGCACACATATACTTACACACACATACATACACACACATGCACATACATAGATACACATGCATACACACATACATACACACATATGCACATATGCACACACAAATATACATATACATACACACACATATACATACACACACATATACATACATACACATAGAGAGAGACACATACACACATATACACATATAAAAACATACATACACACACATTATACATACATATGCATACATACACATACACATGTATACGTACACATATATACATACATGTATACACACACATACCACACGTATACATACACACATGTACACATACTATACATACATGAGCATACACACACATGCACACATGTATACATATACACACATAGATACATACACCCACATATACATACACGGACATAGAGACACACACATACACACACACATAGAGACACACATACACACATATGCATAAATAATGCACATGCATATGAATACATGCATACATACATACATACATACAGACACATATACACACCCACATACACATATACACATATTCATACACTCACATATACACCTACATACACATATACATACATACATATATGTGCACATACATATACATACACCCATATACACACACATACACATACATATACACACATATATGCATCACACACATACACATACACATACACATACACATACACATATAGATACTTGCACATACACATGTATACATACATACACATATAGATACATGCACATTACACACACAAAGATACACACATACACACATACACACATACACACATAGAGACACACACATACACATGCATACACACAAACGTACACACATACATATATAAAAACAGATGTACACTCACTATATATGCATATGCATATGCATACACACACATACACATGTATAATACACGTATACACACACATATATACATATACACATGTGTACATACACACACACACACACACTATACATTAGCATACACATGCATACACACACGTACACATACACATACACATACACATATCGATACTTGCACATACACACATAGAGACACACATACACATGCATACACACATATACACATAAAAACACACACATGGATACATACACCCATATATACATACAAACACATAGAGACACACGCATAGATACATACATTCACATATAAATGTACACACATAGAGACACACACATACACACAAACACATAGAGATACACACATACACATGCATACACACAAACATACACACATATACACATAAAAACACACACATAGATACATACATCGACATATACATACACACACATAGATACATACACCCACATATACATGCACACACATAGAGACACACACATACACACAGACATAGAGATACACACATACACATACACCACACACATATACATATGCATACACAATGCACATGCATATGCATACATACATACATGCATACACCCACATACACATATGCATACATACATACACTCATATCCACACATACATACACTCATATCCACACATACCCACAGACACATACACACCCACATACACATATATACACATAGATACACCCACCCACACATATACACACATACACACATACACATACCTACATACACATACACATACATATACATACACACACATATACATATATGCATATACACACACATACACACATACACATGCATACACACATACATATACATACACACATACACACATACACACATACACATACATACATATATACAAATATATACATACACACACACATACACACGCACACACACACACACATATATATATATATTTCTAATCCATTTTGTTTTATATGTACATATATTATGGATCGTGCTAGGGAGAGAAAGGTGAAACTTACCCTCATAAAAAATCTCATGAGAGGTAAAGTTCTACCAGATTCCTTAGGGGTTGTCATGCATGAGTATGAAGATGTGTCCGATAAGGAGCTTGACTTCACCATACAGATGCTGAGCACTAGAGGAAGGCTCTTCTGCGGCTCCATATGCAAGAAGAGACTTATCTGCTTATAGGTATGTTTCTTTTCATAAATTAAGATTTTTAATGATATTATAACACATATCTTTATTCATTTTTACCTATTTATTTTTAGGACACTCTTGCAAGAGCTAAAAAGAACACAAGGCAGAGAAAAAAATGGGCCCCAAAATTTTTCCGATTTGGACACTTTATTTTTGTATCATAATCATTTTGTAACGTATTTTCCGATGTAAATGCACTAGAGGAGTCCTCTAGATGCGTACCCTTGGAGATTAGTAGCTTGCCCATGTAAATTAGTAGGAAATTAACCTTTTAGTGAATAAAGTGCCGGTCTCTTGTGTGAAAGGACCATTTTTAGGAAACATGTATATAAGTCAATTTGTGACTCTTTGTAAAGACTTTTTGCCATTGTGAGAATCAAGAGCACAGAATTTCAAGTTTGTGTCTTTTCCTCTCTGTATCTTCTTCTTTGTGAGCTTGTGTGCATGTGTGTTGCTTGAAAAGAGTGTTAGGAAGTGTTGTGTATCCATGAAAGTGCTTGTTTGTTGTTGTTAGGGTGTGTGTGAAGTGTAGAAAGTGTTGATGTGTAGGAAGGTCATTCCCGTGACTCAGTATTTTGCTCATAACTTGAAGCAGAAGTGTCAGAATTGAGTGAAAAGATACCATTGGATGCGTCTTCTCGAGAGCTTTGAAAAGAACCCACTGTTCACTATATTCGGAGTTCGGAGCTGAGAGAAAAGCTTGATTTACTATTGGCTACTGCTCCAAGTATCGTGGCATCTCCGCAGATTCTTAACACTTGTTTGGAATAGGCTTGGACTTGTTTGCGCTCTTTGGGAAGCTCATTTGCATTGATCATCATTTGTATGCATGTCTTCATACACTCGGCTAGGTTTTGATACTCCTCGGATTGATAAATAAAGCATGAATCCCCACTATATGCACTTGAGGGGGATCGAGGTATAGTCTCTTTCTCCACAAGTCCCTAGGTTGGTACTTAGGTACACACGTTTTTGGCGCCGTTGTCGGGGATGTCGAATCAAACCGAGGCACTCGTGTGATGGTAAGTAGCTCTTAGCATTGAAGTGAGTAGAGGAGTTGTGAATTTCTCTTCTTTGGTAAGTCACACTCATCCACACTTACTACTTCTCGCTCTTGGAGTGTGTGTAGTGAATTGATAGTCTATGGAAGTGAGTGAAGTGAGTAGAGTAGGAGGAATAAGGGAGTAGTTAGGAAGTTAGAGTAGCCATCAACCTTGGTCTTGTTAAGTCTTTGTAGTCAGGAGAAATTTTCAAAAAGTATAAAAACCAAAAATTATCTTTTTTCAAGTCACTTGTCTCCAAGCAAGTATCGTGAGAGCTAGCAGTCAAATATCGCGTTCTGAGATCAAGGAGATTGGGGCCGCGCAAAGCAAGTGAGAGTGATAGAAGAGCTGAAAAATAGCTTCCAAGGTGAGCACATCAATCTTTTCCTCAAAACATCCTTTCAAATCAAGCATTTCAGTAAAACGACCTGCGACAAGTATCGTGAGGATCATCTCGGGGTGAAGAAAGTTCATTGTTGTGATACAGACTGAGGGGAGAGGGTAGATGAACTCTAGGAACATTTGTATACAATCAAAATCCAAAAAACACTAGCTAAAAGTTGAAAAAATGTCAAGTATCCTGTTCTCTCGCGGTTGAGATATTGCGATACCTGGATATCGTGAACTCCTGTGGTCGAGTATTGTTATCCTCACGATACTAGTCGAATATCGCATATCGTGTATCGTGAATTTCCGATCGCGATACTTGTCGTGTATCGTGTATCGTGAACTTCTGATCGCGATACCTGTCGTATATTGTGTATTTTGGAGGTAGCTTTTCACGATACCTGGTGAATATCGAGTATCGTCGAGAAATTTCTTGTGATACTTGTGAAGTATCGAGTATCATGGAACGTGGAAAATGATATTGGGCGAGTATCGTGTATCGTGGAAATTCTCGAATATCGCATATCATGTATCGCGAATTTTCGATCGTGATACCTATCGTGTATCGTGTATCGTGAACTTCTGATTGTGATATCTGTTGTGTATTGTGTATCGTGGAGATTGCCTTTCATGATACTGGTGGAAGATCGAGTATCGTGAAGTTACAAGTATTGAGTATCGTTGATTGATTCGCGATATTGGGCAAGTATCGTGTATCGGGTTCTATCTAGTTGGTCGAGTATCGTGTATCGTGGGATTACCTCTTTGTGATACCTGTGCAATATAGAGTATCGTGAGGGTCCTTCCTTGATACTTGCTAGATACCGAGTATCGTGGTATTGTCCAGTCGGTCAAGTATCGAGTATCGTGACTTTTTACAGTGAGTCAAATATCGACTATCGTGGAATCCCAAGGGCGATATTTCTTGAGTGTTGAGTATCGTGGAATATTCTAGTGTGTCAGATATCAACTATCGTGGCATACTCTTTTTGGGTTGAATATCCTGTATCGTGGATTTACAGAGAGTTTCTCAGTCAATCAAATAATTCCTATAAATTGGGACCTCAGCAAAGAGCTTTGGAAGCTAAGAGTGGTTAAAATGAGACGAGAATTTTTAAGTGAATGAACCTAACGTCTGGAAGAACCCTAGGGAGCCGAAGAAGTGTGATTTCTTCAGTAGGAAGTGTAGCCGAACCAAGTAGTCGTTCACATTACTCTGAAACCTCGAGTGAGTCTGAGGAAAAAATTCCCATGGCTTCAGAGGATATGCAGAGTTCTATGCGAATAATTGGCATGATGTCAATTATTGAGGGTGAATATCGGACATCTTTAGAATATGTGAACACCAACCAACATGGGATACCTATCTACCTAGATGGTCTAAACCGATCAGTGGCCAAACTAAAGAAAGCTACAGACGCTTACATAGTACCTAGGCCAGCAGTTAAGTATGCATGAGGGTTCTATATGGATAAAAGAGATATTCAGTATATCGTTATTGAACACTCTGAAAGCATCAACGAACAAGGGGAAGAAGGCAATGCCCACAACCTTAATGAAGAGGGACATGAAGAGCAGGTAACCACCCCTAGAGGGAGATCCACGGTTGTTAGGGTTTGGAGAGGAGAACTAGTTCCCCAAGATGATTCCCTAATGGATATCTATTTGATCAATGGGATGGAACATCTCCTCAGAGCCCACTCTTCGTTATGGGAAGTGGCCAATAACCCAGTTACCATCTATGAGTTACAAGACCCTGAACTTCCCACCATTATCACATATTTGGAAAAAAACCAGAGGAGATACTGGCCTTTAATGGAGTTAGAAAGAGCAGGGTTGAAATATCAGAACATCCCACTGTTCCCTCCTCGAGGTCAAGCTACTACTTCGTAGAACCCCCAAGGAACTTATCAAGACAATTCATATCAGCATTCCGAACAGACACAACAAACGCATATACCGATCAGACCACATGTGCAGTTTGCTATGCCGAGCAATAATCCTAACTATCGGCCTTACCCACCTGTTGAACCAAGGAATAGAATTCTTGGATAGACCACCTGTAGTAAGAGGACCTGGTATACCGATAGGAAGACCAGTTTTCCCTGTGATGCCTAGACCACCTGAAGCAGGAAGAAGATCAAGACCTATTCAAGTTGCTAAATGCATGAGAAACCATTATGATGGCTCTAGTGAACCTTACAATCATATAGCTGAATTCAAGCAAGTAATCAGAGCCGAACAAGTGGAAGATTTCTTGATCCAATATGAATCCTTTGTTCTAACTCTGACAGACACAGCTTTAGTCTGGTTTCAGCCATTAAACCCTAATAATTTTCAAAACATGGAACAAGTCTATCAAGAATTGATTGAAGAGTTTACCAAATATGGGATTAAAAACAACTCTTCCTCATTGATCCATAGTTTTAAGCAAGCTCCTACGGAATCAGTGAGATTGGCAGCAAGAAGATTTAACATGTGGATAGATGCCCTGTTGAAGAGAGACCCACTCAAAAAAAAAATTATGTCATTGTTTTTGGAAGGATTAGTGAATGGATCATTAAGATCTTTGATATATGTGAAAAGAGTTCAAACTTTGCAAGAATGTATGAAAGAATGTATTGACCTAGAGGGCAATCTAGCAGAAGACTTGAAAATACCTCAAGGTAGTGTGAAAAGTGAAGATTCTGCTAGTAGCACATCAAACTCTAAGAACAATGTAGAGGAAATAGCTGACTTAGTAGCAAAGAAATTGAATGTTCAAGGCCCAAGGAACTATCCCAACAACCCAATGAGAGTACCCATGCTTAGAAGATGTGTGCATTGTGGAGGTGACCATCCTTCTCATTTGTGCACGAGAGGAGCAGTCCCACCACCTGCTTATGCGTACAATAGACCACCCGCACCGGGCACTCTACAATATTGTAGCATAGAGCAAAAATACACAAATCATATCATAGAAAACTGTCCTTACAATCGGCAGTCAAGACCAGTACAACCTCTCATGAGACCTTATGGATATCAGCTGAGAGATCACGGAGGTGAAGCCTTCACATATCCCACATATCAGCAGCAGGTACCAGCACCACGACCTTATGATTATCAAGGATACACTCAACCACAACCAGTGTTGGGACAACAACCGCCCCACCCTTAGAATGTTGTCCCAGTGAAAATAGTTCAACCTAAAGAAAACCCACAGAGAGCAATAGCCCCAGCCACGCCATTGGCTAGTAACAAACCATATGACCATGTTCAAGGCAATTATTCCGCTTATGAGAGCTCTATAATTGAATATGGACAATCTTACGAGCCATATGCATATGGCATGGAAGGACCAGAGAGTTCTTACGGATATGAGCAGGATTATGTGTCATTGATGTACACAGCTCCCAGAGCACCCATACCCTCCCGACCTATGAATAGACCACCTGCACTTGGAGGACCATGTTACAGATGCGGAGGTGATCATTTTATCAGAGAATGTACATTACCAAACCCACCACCACCAGGGAAGGATACTGTGGTGATTGTGGTAAAGAACACCTTTTCAGAGATTGCCCCAAGAACCCCAACAAAGTTAACTCGAACGTGCAAATTAACGTGATAGAAGTAATAGAGTCGTCAGGGAGTGATAAGGAATACACCGTGCCATTGAAGGCAATAACAAGAGCTAAAGCTAGAGAGATGCAAGAGAACAAGCATTACGACCACCACATGCTAGAGAGATGACTCTCCTCCCAACCAAATGCCTCTATATATAGCTCTCTCCAGGGGACTGCCTTCTTGGGCAGGTGGATACTAATCATCCAAGTGTCAGCCATGTAACTACATGTGCGCCAAGTGTCCAGTGGATGCTTCTAGAAGGTTCTAGAGCTCTTTGGGCAAAATACTCTTCCCATGTACCCCATGGGGATTGAACCCAAGACCTCGTCCTTCACACCCTTGAGTCTTAACCATTAGGCTAAGTGGATTACTTGGTTACAAGAGTAAATGACCTACCAGTAAGTCTAGACTCGAGATCTTTGGCCACACAAACGAATGACCAAACGGAATCCGATTTCAGATCTATCTGAACCAATCGGATCCCTAGATCACCAACTTACTTTATTACATTCTTCCCCCCTTGGAAAAGATTTTCGTCCTCGAAAATAGAGCTATATACATACTGTAGGCAACCCCCGAGCCTCATGTTCTAAAACTGGAAGAACATGGTCATGTTCTAGAACTGGAAGAACATGTCTCATCTCTGTGGTGGCATCCTTGCCCAAATGATTCAAAACACTATCTGGTTTTGTACTTTGATGAACGGGACAAAGTACAAACTAGTGAAGAATAATGAGGGTGGATCTAATGACATCCCTGGCTAATTCACAGTTTCTGGATGTGCGATCTAGGCACAAACATGTGAACTAGGTGGATTCAAATTACTAGTCCATTTCTAGGCATAACTGGTGCATGGGCTTAGTAATGAAGGTGGGATTCTTATCCCTCGCAAGACTTTGAGAATTCTTGATTCACTTGAATTTGTTTTGGAGAACTTGAAGTTTGGTTGTCCCATACATCTAACTTTAGATGTCTGTACAATGGTTTACTTTTATCTAACAGTTACTTGGTTTTTTCACCCGACTAGAGGACTACTTTGTCCCAATGAGTTGAAAAAATCCTATGTAAACTGTAGGAGAAAGTTTACCATTTCGGTGGAATCAACCATACTAACTTCACCAATTCAAATTCAAAATGAAAATTGTCCAACTTAGGACACTTTTCTCAAAGACTTTTAACTGAAAGTTCTTGGGAATTGTCAATCTGATGAGCAATTCCTAACTTCCCTATTCTAGAGTACACTGGACTCCAGGAAATCATTTATGCTATAACTTGAAGCAAACTCAAATGAATAAGTCCACTTAGACTTATCATCTTTTGAAGATTGAAAAGGTTCTTGTACATAACATCTATCTATGATGTTCAAGTTAGTTATTTTATTCTAACCGGCTAACCCTGGTCTTTTGCAAAAGGAATCAGATACCATATCTGAGCCAATTCCAAAAGATTTGGAAAGCGGAAAGAAATAACTAAGACTCTGTACAACCAATTCAAACTTCGAACATACATAAACTTGCTATGAGTCAAAGACTAGATGACTCAGGACTTCAACTTTTCAAAGATCTATTTCAACAGGATATTGAAGCATTGTCTTTATCTTTAAGAGAAATAAGCTGGATTCTCAAAAAGATTCAAAGCAACTTGAAAACATCATCCAACCACAAGATACTTGTGTGGAAAACCAACATCAGTGTGTCGACCCACTGAGGTTATGTTGATGAGTTTTATATTCTTTGAGTCAGAAGAGTGAATTTATCAAGTTACACTAGGAACTTGATACTTGACTTAGTCAATTGAATCTTTAGTTGAAAAGATCAACTCAAAGTCAAAGTCCAACTTCTTTCAAAAATTTATCAAATATTTCTGATCAATAACACTTAAGCTTGAAGTGTTCTAAGAAGATCTTGGAAGTTCCTTACTTCATATCTTCAATTTCCTTGATCTTGAAGTCATCTTGAAGTATCGTAAGATACTACTTTCATCCTTTACGAATTAAACTTTTCTTGAAGTCTTAATTCCCTTGAGGATGAAACCTAACTTCAAAATCCAAACTAGGACTAAAAGATAATTATCATCCCACGGTCCGATGTCCCATACCATCTTTCCTATATCAATCTGAGTATAAAATCTGGTGTCCCATACCACCCTATTTTATATTCACATTAATGTGTGGGTGATTCTTATCCTAAAGTCTAAACATCTCTTGATAGAGTACCTTATCTCTTCAATTCTTTTACGAGAATTTAGAAGTTCCAGGTATTACCTCTAACTAGATTTTCTAGGTTTTGATTCCTTCACATGATCGTCTCACAATCATGTGCTTTACCTTGGGAACTTGAAAACCTCTTAACAGAATATCAATTCTTCTATCTTTTTTGCTAGGGTTTTCAAATGAAAACCAATCAGAATTCCAAGTACTTGAATTTTCTCGAATTCAAGTTCAATTGGTTTATCCTTGACCAATTTCGTAGTGACAAGAGCTTTTAGCTTCTTGTCTTTAGATTCCTTTCTACTAATGCTTTTAGGTACCTATCCTGGCCAGGAATTTTATAGGAATCTCTCTACTGCATAAGTCTGAGCATCCACTCATGCTTTCTGGATTTGTACCAAAAATCCTTTTAAGGATAGGCAAACACTTATGTTTTACCTTCCACAGACTTAAGTACCGTCTTCACGATTTGCAGACTACATACTTGGAATTACTTCACTCTGTTCAGACTTGGAACAACTTACTTTTTCACAATTTTCCATTCGATAAATGGAACTTGAGTGAATCATTCCTAAAGAAAAATTTTATTGCCAATACTTGGGCAATCTACAGGGTAGTTCCAATCGCATGTTCTTGGACAATCATGGCCAAGCTTGATCAAGTCTGGTTGATACTTGCGACAAAAATAAAGACTTAGTCTTTATCTTTTAAGATCTCTTAAACTATCTTAAGCTTCTTTGCTTACCTGCAGGATTTTTAGAGATCTTTTCCTTACTCAAGTCCAAGCATACACTTATGCCTCTCAGATTCCAAAGCTAAGAATCTTTGATATACCTTTAGGGTATATCACAAATAGGACTTGAAATACCACTTCTAGTGGTTTGGGATGTCCGGGAACTACTTACTTATTGTTTAAAGAGTATGAAGAATTTCATTCTCAATACTTGAAAGAATGCCATTTCTTCAAAGACTTGAGATTCCTTCTAAGGAATAACTTGAGCAAATGATTCATCTTGGAATCTTTTGCAATATTAAAAGAACATTTGAAAGAAATTCTTTCAAATAATATCCAAAAAATTTACTGATTCAATTGTATTCACATTTTGGATATGGTTTCCCATGCCACTATGAAAGTTTGAGTTGACTTTTTGTTTATGTGATATCGACTTCTATTCTTGAGTTTGATACCAGACTCATTATTATTGGTCAATCTTCAGATGTTACTAGAGTCCTTTAAACATATTTCATTAATCAAATTTATGTTTAAAGTCCAAGCATCTATTGATGATTGATCCAATAGTAATGCAACTATGAACACTTTGAACTTTATAACTTGTTTAGGAGAAGTTCATGGATTTAAGATCCATTTCTTGGAACTTTCTATTCCTAAATGAAAAGTTCACACTTGCTTCAAGTCTTTAGGAACTTATATTATTTCCTAAAGATTTCTTAGCTAGTTGCATCATTTACTAGAGATGCAATTATAGAACCTAACATCCTTTTATTGATATCAAGGATCAATTGATGTTGAGGTTTAACCTTTGATTTCCATCACTCCTTGAGATGAAATCAAATAAAAATTTATAAAAGCTTGGTACCTTTATATCTTGGCAAAACATTTATATCCTAAAGAGATTTTTCCTTCATCATTCCTTGGACCTATCATATAATATGAATTTATGTGTATTTTGGGAAGAGTTCATGAATCAATTAAGAACCTCTACTTGGAACATCTACCTTCCCGAAAATAAATTCATCTTAAACATGGTAGGAGAATGATCTCACATGAAATAGAAGGCTTGACTATTTCATTTCTCAATTCCAAAAAGGTACTTACCGAGGTTTCATCATGAGATACAAATCTTGAAACCACAAGAAACTTCTTTAAACTTTCGAAATCTTCTAAATAGAAGAGTACTCAAGGAACTTGGAAATATAGTTGACGTTCTCATCCAACCTTGGGATGCTTGAGAAGTTACATAAAGTATGTAGCTAATCAAGTAAAGCTTATCCGCATGACTTTCTAAGTATCATCATACATCATAAAAGAGTTTGCAAGTAATTAAATTTTCTTGGTTATCAAGAAAATTTATTACTTAACTTTCTCCTAGTGCTTACTTATACCTAGCAAAACATCTATCATACTTAATTATCATTAAGTATTTGTCTTTGATAGCGGAGTATCGACTTGGGAAGAAATCGACTAATTACTTGAGTTGCAAACTAGAACTAGTATGTCTTTGCAACTAACTAGTCCTTGGTCTTCCCTAATGTCAAACTGCGAGCTTTATAAAGTAAGCTAAATACTAAGAGAGTACATTCTCATATCTATTTGCAAACAGCATTCCATTCTATCATGCAAATGCATGTATCTATATGCAAAAGCATATGCTCACATGCGTATGCATGCATGTTCTTTGCATGCCCAAAAAATAATACAACAATCATGCATGAGCTTGATGCACGATTTTTTTTCTTGTACTAAGAATGTATATCATGCAATGATGCATGTATATCCTTTCCTTTGTACTAATGCACTATGATATAAAAACATACCCTTGAGGTGCAATAGAAAACTTACTCAATGGAAAGGAAATATGTATTTAAACTACCAAAATACATTCTTTGATGCACAAGGATCTTTTTGAAATCAAGTCTTTCCTTAATGCAAACTAATGCTTGGAATGAGAAATGGATTAATTCATTATTCTAATCTAGACTTAATCAATTGAAATCTTGGCTATTTCAATGTGCATCTAGGATTAAGTGTAGAATAATGAAAACAAAATAAATCAAGCATTAAGGCCAAGCAAAAACTAGAAAATACTTAGCTCCACATAGAGCTACGTCCTTCCCTTGATCCTTTGGAAGAGTGCTTCTCTCAAGACTTTGGTCCGAATTCAAAGTTGGTTTGACTTTGATCACCAAAGGCCTCCGCATCTTCACTCCACAGCTTCACTTTTGTTGAACTTTGCTCGAACTTTTAGCTTTCTACAGCTTGGACCACCACAGATATGTACTCAGGTTTGGTTGGGGAAATAAGCAAATTGATGAAACTTGAACTTTTGGATAACGTCTACTTCAGCGCCAACTGAGCATGATCAGATACGTTGTCAATGATGGTCGCGAGAACGAGAACGTCTGTGGCCTTCTGGATAGGCGGAATAGCTTCAAACCAGAGGTTCTGTGTTCGATCACCCGCGGGCCTGTAGCAGAGAGGAAATAACCTTTTGATCTTGGCTAGAGCTTGATGAAGAATTTACAGCGCCAATCTTTAGCCAAAAAGGATAATCTGCAGCTTCATGGACGTGATCCCGTCGCTGGATAAGCGATCGCAGTCCTATTGGGGGGGGGGGGGGCGAGGGATCGATTCCCGCCGGCAGCATATAGAGAATATATTTTGCCTTCTTTTTAGATCCTCTTCACCGTTGTTCTATGACAGTGTAGACCGCCTCCGAATACAAGTCGTCAACGCCCGCGGGCTCTTTGGATAGGCGAGCGTGCTCTATTCGGAAGGTCGGGGGTTCGAATCCCTTGTTGTGCACAATAGAGTACTAATCTTTTGCTAAGCTCCTTAGCTAAAGACTGTCGCCCCTACTACGAATCCGTCACGGACTTCTCTGATCAGCCGCGAGCAGTCATCTACGTCGTAGAAGGAGCAATGCACACGCAAGATGAATAAGAAGTGAGCTATGGAGAATGAAGCTCTGATACCAATGCAAGAGAACAAGCATTACGACCACCACATGCTAGAGAGATGACTCTCCTCCCAACCAAATGCCTCTATATATAGCTCTCTCCAGGGGACTGCCTTCTTGGGCAGGTGGATACTAATCATCCAAGTGTCAGCCATGTAACTACATGTGCGCCAAGTGTCCAGTGGATGCTTCTAGAAGGTTCTAGAGCTCTTTGGGCAAAATACTCTTCCCATGTACCCCATGGGGATTGAACCCAAGACCTCATCCTTCACACCCTTGAGTCTTAACCATTAGGCTAAGTGGATTACTTGGTTACAAGAGTAAATGACCTACTAGTAAGTCTAGACTCGAGATCTTTGGCCACACAAACGAATGACCAAACGGAATCCGATTTCAAATCTGTCTGAACCAATCGGATCCCTAGATCACCAACTTACTTTATTACAAGAGACCCTAGAAAAAACTGGAGAGAATGATCAAGTTGACACAGAAGTGAATATACCTACCCCCTAAGTAGTTGAAGACTCGGAAGAGCCTGGAAAAAGTATCACAAGTAAACGAACACAAAGATGGAAGAATTGTAGAGACAGGATGAAGGAAAAGAAACTACAACAAAAGAAGGAGAATGAAAAGAATGAACAACATCAAAAAGAAAAACAGAAACTTGAAGGAGAAAATCAGAAGGGAAAGTATAAAAAAGAAGAGGTAGGATCAGTTTTAGCATATCCCATGCTGGAAGAGTTAGCCATGTGGATTTAGGCATACCAAGCACGAATAAGAGCAGGACCAACCATTGAACAACATGAAAGAGAATATCCTAGAGGTGACTTAGAGAAAGAAAGGTTGGAGATATGCAAGAAGTTAATTGAAGTTGCTCAGCAGACCCTAGAAAAACCTGTTCTTCGACTACCCAATTCACGAATTCCTAAAAAAGAATTTCAAGAGTGTGTCATCCCTAATGATCCCGAGAAAGGAAAAGAAGGTGAGACACGTAATGGAAATTATTGCGAGGATAAAGGATAAGGATCCGTTGTCCCCGAAGTAGATGGGGAATGGCCTAAAGACTTGTGGGCAAGAGTCCAAGAACATAGATGGAAGAAAGTGGAAGGAATCAAACCACCCTTTGAGGAGTTAGAAGCAGAAGGTGAATTGGAAGACTCAATACCTGATCTGAATTCAGAAGGATTGTTACAATTTGGCAAGAGCGACCAGGAGAATGACAGTGTAAAGGCTTTGCCAAATTACACAGGGGAATACGAACATAATTTTGAATTATACTGCATTCCCTAAATAAGAAAAAAAGAGCAAAACCCATCAATCCAAACATTGGACATATACAACATCTTAGAAAGGTAAAAATCCGTTGTACTATGAGATTGGAAGAACTTTTGAAGAAAAAACCACATTTAAAGGACAAGCTAACCAGTCAATTGGAAACCAAGTCCGAAGAGAAGGAGATGCCTGATGAAGTGACCACAGTCAAAATCCCAGTCGATAAGGTTGGTGTTTAGTTCTAAACCCAAAGGAAAATGCATATACTTAACGATATTTTGCGCAGGCTTTCTAATGGTAGGTCAGCTCTTGGTCTCCCTAAGTCCACTTTTTCATGCCAATGTCACCTTGGAGGAGAGGGAAAGAATACATGCACAACTAAGTGTCCAACCCCCTTCAATGCATGATTTTATTTCCGAACAGAGATCCTACACTAATCCGAACTCCAGGTCTGTTCTTCGAAGGGACTCCACCTATATGTTATATTACCATACTTCAGAGTTGGCATGATAAATGGCAGCTTGGTTGTCTCGTTTTAAATCAAACCTAGAACACCTCTTCATTATATGTGCATATTGAACTAGCTTCACAACTTCACATGCACAGATCTCGTCATCTTTCCCTTATTGGTCGTTGTCCCAAACTACTTCCAACCATCTGAACCGACCATAAATAAAAAAACAGCGTTAAGATGGAGGTCCCTCTTTAACTTCTTGAAGAAATAGCGACAACGCAACTCTGACCAGAAGACACACCAAAATGTTAGGTCCTTCCTCACGAGAAAATGCCTTACACGTACCTATACCTTGCCAAATTTATTTGTGCTCTGTCCCTTTTCTCACTTTAAGTCCACAATTGCATCCAAATATAGTTGTGAAGTGGGAGGAATGGGAACCGGAATGTTCACACACACAAGGATCCAATCTACAAGGATCACTTCTCACAATTTCACTTCCCACTCTCTCTACTCCTTATTCAATTTTTTTATTTATTTATTTATTTTTTTGCATTGAATTTTCATGTAAACAAGGCACACAAGATGTTCTAGATATTTTCTTAAAACTGAAGACTATTGTGCTTTGTGAAATACCTCGACCCAAATTCATTCACATCGATCGTCAATGTTCTATAGTCTTTCATATCATAGTAAGGGACTGATCATTTATTTCAATTACCAATAGCAAGTAGAATATATCAGCTATATGAATTGTTCCCTCAGTGGAATATGCCTCTTAACCTCAGTGGATGCTGCCTCATGCAATAGAACATAGTCCTTCTGAAGGAATAACTAGGAAAACAAACTCCCACAATAAAAGCAATGGAGACTTACAAAACAGGCCTGAAAATACACCCGGTTCACTGTTGCCAACCCTCTCTAGGATGAATTGCCCTCTCTAAAAATGTCTGCACCCAGCATGCTAGCCACACGAGACTCCATCGATTCTCCTTTTACCCCCTTTCAGCCACTCCAGCTAGCCTTCTGTTGATGATCCGTGGCCAATCGTTACTGAACCAAGACATTTCTGGCACACATCTGATATCTGACACTTCATTTCTGAGTGTCGTGGAAGCTTGCTTTCCAAGCTCGCATGAGTAACTGACTTCAATTGCACAACTTCTCCTTGAATTGTCTAAAATATAGTATTGGCTCTGGGATCTTCATCGATGGAAAGAAAAGAACAATCACGAGCTTCTTTCCATTTTTGCAATCGTATGGCCACCTCATTCACAGCCTTCGATTGTTCTGGCTTCTATGCAGGCTCTGGAGATCTGATATTGTTTTGGCTTTCTTTGTAGCAACCTTGCTCGTTGTCTCCCTTGCACTTAGCTCAGATATTACTCTTTTGGCAACAATTGGTTTGGACGGTCCAAAAACTGCCATAGCTTGGCATCGGCGTACTGCATACAGTCCTTGGCATCGTCTTCTTGCCTTGTTCCGTCAACATGATATCCGATCCAACTGTTCTTGGTGCCCCACTTCTCTTTCCTCCAATGGTGCCTGCGAACCCCCTCCTCCTGCTTTGCACATGGCACCCCTCATTTCCATGCCCCCGCTCCAGTTGTTCCTACAACTGCTCTTCTTGCAGATGTTCGGGCTTTACTCACGTGCCCTCTATATTCTGCAGAAATGGACCGTCTCTTTCTTGCCTCTCAACGTGCAGTCAGTCATATGCACATTTCTTGCTGATGTGTGAAGCCCTCCCATGCATGCTCCCATGTGGAGCTCTGCGTTCCCACTCCTCTACAGTGCTTGCTCGAATGTGCCTCACCTGCTGACCCTCGCGCCTCACCCATACCAAATGTCCATGTAGTTCCTGCTCTCGATTGCATGATACAGCAACGAGAATGAATGATGTTTGGTAGAAGCGAACAGAACAGAAGCTTTACTTGCCGTACGGCAGAGGTTTACGAACTGGTTGTGAAGTAGTTTTCTCCTTATCACTAGCCCGCTTCAACCGCTGTCTCTCAAGCTCTTTCAGCCTCTCCCTTTTTCCTCATGGGCATGCCCTTGCTCACCCCTTCGAGCTCCTCCTCTCTCTCCTTCAGCAGCTGCCCCCCATCCCACGACAGTCTGCCTATGAAAACTCCCTTCGCACCTATGAAACACACATCATGGAGTGCGGGACCCCTCTGCGTGAACGGGAATCAGCTTATCTCTTCCTCCTACGGCTGCCACACCCTCGAATGATCTCCAGGCTTCAAGACAAAAGAAAAAACGGTTTCTTTTCAGATTCACAGCTTTCTTCGGCCACTGAAGACAAAAATGTACAAACGGACTGCCAAAAAAATTTTCCATCATTCCCCCAAGTCCTTCTGACAGCTGCCTGCAAGGAGAACGGCTGAAACGACTTTTGGCCCTGAATCAATGTTGTATTTTGACGGTCTGCCATGCCCTTCAGGGTTGAAGGTTATCTATAGATAATACTTGTTTTTCAGAATTTTTTTTTTTTTTTTTTTTGAAGGTCCAAACAAAATTGTGACCTTGTTTTACAGTCCAAAATGGCCCAAAACGGGCAATACGGCCATCCAAAATTAACATTGCCCTGAATTACACATTTCTGGGATTTCTGTAAAAGTTATGCTTAGAAATCAGGACCCTTGTTGATGTTGAGCGCAAGCATTGATTATAACACTCCATGAAACAATATCCTAACTTTTCATGACGTTGAACACACGCCATGCTTGTTGTGGGTTGCTACACTTGGAATACATGTTTAGAAGAGTTGTGCTTACAAGAATGTTGGACTCAAATCCTCCTCTCTTCAGCTCATCATGAAGTTTTATTCCCTCTAACAGAAATTCAGGGCAAGAGCAAGCATCGAGAAGACTGAAAGCAGTCTCCTCATCTCGTTTCACATCTTCCAAAAACATTTGTGCATACATCTGTATAGCCTTATTCAACAAACCTTTCTTTGCATGCATTGAAACCCTGAAATCCCATGTGATCACATCTCATTTTGGCAGCTCCTTGAACGATATACATGCGTAAATTCATATCCACTAATGCACATCCAAAAACAACATCAGATAATAACAATCATTGTTTGGCACTTTCATTGTGCAATCTTCCATAAGTGCATTCCAACCCGCAACGTCCCTAATCTGAAGCTTATTGAAAACTTATAGGTTTCTATGATCAAGCCACAACTTGCATACATGGCCTCAAAATGGTTGTGGCCTTCACTCACCAAGCTTGCATGACAATAGGCATTCGATACATAAACAAGAAATGCAAGAATCTGAATGGGCTTTCCCCCAAACTGCATCTGCTCAACACAAATGATTGCATCCTAAACATGCTCATATTTTCCATAATCGGAACTCCAAACACCAAGGGCATTCCCCTCTGAACAAGATGTAGCCATGTAGTTTGCAAATACCTTTCATCCAATTGATTAACTCTTCAAGTACCTGCAATCAAACACATTTTCCTGCCAAATAGAACCACATTAGTGCATTAAAACCAACCATTTTCTGAGCTAACATACTCCCCTCTTCTTATTTGCGAAGTCGTCCTCGACGAGCCACTACATGCTGCAATAAAATCCAAACAACCATGAACATGTCAATTTATAACTTGGTTGCATACCTTTTCATCGAGCCGTCACTTCCACTGAACCTGCACTCATCGAAGCTATTAGTGCTCAAAAAAATCACTCATGAATACATACAAATCAGTCACTTCCAAAATGATCCAAGAACATGCACATATATGCAATTCCATTTCAGCCATGCATCAATTTGCTCATACATTCCATTATGAAAAATAGTCTCAACCAAAATAACACATGCATACCTTTCCATGTTTTACACATACAACTGTCATTGCGAAAAAAAACAGAAACAGAAAGACCGAAATAAACAACAACAACTGAAATGAATTCAACAGGAGATGCAACATACCCAAAATGCATACCCCTTTTATTGACCTACTATTCGCTATGTACAATTATTCCATGACTAGACGTTCCCAAAGAATCCCCATCGTCGTCCTACAGAAACCATCGAGAGTCGAGTACAAGTCAGGACCTACATAAAAACACTGGAGTGTCACACATACTAGAAAACCCTCGGATAGAGCACACAAGTTATAAAGCAAACCCGTTGCATTGCCTCGCTAAAGCCTCATCCATAAGTACATATAGAGCCTCCGTGCCTTCAAGAATGTTGGTTCAAAGTGAGCTGATCTGTCGCAAGCCAACACATACCAATCACACAAGAAAATAACGTTCCCTTCCAGGCGATCATCGCCCTCTCCTCTCTCTCTCTCCCCCTCAGGAGTGGGGAATAACTTCATAGGTAAATTTTATTTTAATCACACGTTGGCCTGTATTGACATTGGATGCGATTCGTGGACCTGACCACCCGATCAGGTTAATTCCACCCATCTACCAATGCAATGCAGCGCACAACACACAAACACACAATGATAACACATAACATATATCAGCTAGCCCATAACGAAGCTGGATACGGCTCATGGTTGTGACCGCCCGGCCACAATGGTTCCACTTACCTACCAACCCGTTATGGCGCGTAGCTAGGACACAAACATATACCTCCCAAGCCTATGGCAAAACTAGCTGCGGCTCGTGGTCCTAACCACCCGGCTAGGATAAATCCACCCACCTACTAGCCCACCATAGCGCATTGGTACAATCACAACAACACAATATTTTTTCTTTCTTTTCTTTTTCCTCGTTTTTTCTTTCATAGTTAATTAGTTCACCCAAGTCCTGAGAATTAGGGAGAGGAAGAAAGGGACTTTTCCCACTGTTCCCACACGTATATGCAAACATATACACTCTAGCCTTTGACAGATCAACCACCTCTTCACTCCATTCTCTCAATTACAGACACTACATATGTATTCATCGATTTGACTTTTCACTAGGTAACTACAGCCGGCTATGCCTTAGTCCCTCGTATACCTATCCTTAGGTGTCCTAGAATGTGAGTCTCTGGGATGTCTCATGTAGTCTCACATCGTACTCGTATCCCGACAACTTCCCTAGGGCGAGTCAGGCTCAACTTCAGGAGCTCCATCATCACTCTCTATCGTTAGCACATCTGCCCAAGCCCACGTGATATCGTTTTCCTCGTTAGGCATTTCCCTCAAAGGATCGAAATAGTAATATCGATCTCCCACCCATCCTACATGTCGAGTCAGGTATTCCTCAAAACACTCAATATAAAACGCAACACCCAAACCCTGGTTTATAAAGCATACCAGCCAATGCGCTTCCTCAACATCGTATTCCGTCTCAAAGTCGTCGACATCTATGTCCATGCGGGCGAATGTTTGGTCTGAGAAATATATCCTTAGCTCGTACAAGTAGAGTTGCGTTATTTGATCTGCCATTTTGTTACTTAGCTCCTAACAGTCTCTGCGCAACACAAGAAAAATAATTAGAAGTCCAAAATTCTTGAGCTAGCAAGGAAGAATATTTATGACACACAAATCATAGCTTACATATGCGCATATATATATATATAACTATACATGTATGTACAAGGAGTCTACTACGTCCTTCCGTTTGGATCTCGTCTGGCTTCTCCTGTCCTAATATCACTTGAAATATGGTTTAACTCGAAGCGCGTTAACCTTCACGGGAGCACATTCTTCGGCTAAATCTTGAATTTGCATGGAACCATTGGAGTTGAGTTCCACCACCTTAAATGGTCCTGCCCATCTTGTCTGTAACTTCCCCGGGAATTTATAATATTTACTATCATAGACTAGCACCAAATCCCCTTCTTGAATCGTATAGGTCTTGAGATTCTTGTCATGCCTCTCCTTACGTCTTCTCTGAATAGCTTCCAGACTTTGCTGTGCAATGAGTCTCTTTTCTTCTAGCTTGACCAGTTGTATGTACCTCTCCTTTAATGACTCTTCCTCTCCCATCCTAGCCTCAATGGCCACTCTTAACGTCGGAACTTCTTTTTCGATGGGGAAGATGGCTTCCTCGCCATATACTAGGGAGAACGGGGTACTCTTAGTTGTCACTCAGTAGGATGTTCGATATGCCCACAAGGCTTCCAAAAGTCTCTCATCCCAGTCTCTCCTATGCACAGCTACTGTCTTTGTCAGAATCTGTTCCAACACCTTGTTGGTGACCTCCACTTGTCCATTCGCCCTCGGGTAATATGGAGTGCTCTTCCTATGTTTGATCTTATATAATTCCATTAGCTCCTCGATGAGTTCGTTGACAAAGTGCGTTCCTCTATCACTTACTATTTCCAACGGGCATCCAAATCGAGTGATAATTTGTTCATACAAAAATTTAGCCACATCCACAGCTCGGTCAGTCTTCAGAGCTTTGGCTTCTACCCACTTGGTAACATAGTCTGTGCAGACCAAAATATACCTATTAGACCGACGTCTTGAGGGAGGATCAATAAGCCCCACAAAATCAATTCCCCATTTCTCAAACGGCTTAAGAGCGAGCACTGGCGTAAGAGGAGCAGCATGTGCTAATGTGGGTTTGCCCATTCGTTGGCATTTGTCACATTTCTTACAGTATGTGTGCGAGTCTTTGAACAGCGTTGGCCACCAATACCCAGCCAATAAAATCTTTCTTGCCGTCAATTCACCAGCAAAATGTCCACCGCAGGGTTCATCATGTAATGCTCTCAACACTAGGGTTGCTTCTCCTTCCTCGAGACACCTCCGATAAATGCTTTCATGTACAAAATATCGATAGAGTTGCCCACCAATGATGCTGTGGTGCTTCGCCAATGCTAACAGTTTTTGCTTCTCTCTCTTGCTTGCTCCTGTCGGATATTTAGTGGTGCACAAGAAGTTCACCAAGTCGGCATACCAAGGTACTTTAGCATCAACCTGGAATAGATGTCCATCAGGAGCATCGTCGGGCACACCAGAGATTGGCTCCTCATTAACAATTCGAGATAAATGGTCAGCCAATATGTGCACTTTGCCTGGTCTGGTTACCACTGTGAACTGAAATTCTTGGAGAAGTAGCATCCACCTCATCAGTCGCCCTGACAACTCGGGTTTATTAATGATGTACTTAAGGGCTTCATGATCCACATAAAATGTGAAATGCTTTCCCATCAAGTAATGCCGATACTTGTTTACCGCAAAGATCATCGAGAGGCATTCCTTCTCTGTAGTCGTGTAGTTGCTCTCAGTGCTATTCAAATTGCGACTTGCGTAATAAATAGGGTGATCCAACTTCTTTTCATCGGCTTGGCATAGCACTGCTCCAACCGCAGTATGAGAAGCGTCGGTATGCACATGGAATTCTTTCGTCCAGTCGGGTGCTACCAAGATCGGTGCATTTATCAATCTCTCCTTGATCGAGTCGAATGCAACTTGACACTCTCCAGTCCATTGGTATTGTTGGTCTTTCCTCAAAAGATTCGTCAGTGGTGCTGCTATTGATGCAAAATTTAATATAAATTGTCGATAATAATTAGCATGCCCCAAGAATCCTCTGAGTTGCCGCAAGTTTTGAGGAGGTGGAAGTTGTCCAATTTTTTCCACTTTATCCTCGTCAACTGCGATCCGTTTTTCAGAAATAACATGTCCCAAAAGCAATCCTCTTCGTACTCCAAATGTACACTTTTCAGGATTTAATGCGATGCCTTTTTCGATGCTTCTTCTTAAAATAGCTTCGATCCTGTCCATCATGTTTTCATCATTGCCCCTGATTGCAAAATCATCGAGGAATATCTCCATCCAATCCTGCAAATAGTCTTGATATGCAGCTATCATTGCTCTCTGGAATGTGGCCGGTGCATTGCATAATCCAAATGGCATCACACGATATGCGTATGTGCCCCATTCTGTGGTGAAAGTAGTTTTTGATTGATCCTCTTTATGGATTTGGATCTGGTTGTACCCACTGAAACCATCCAAAAATGAGTACAATTTATGGCCAACCACTCTGTCCAAGATTTGATCAGTAAACGCCAAGGGAAAGTGATCCTTTTTTGTGCGCTCGTTCAACTTTCGATAATCTATGCAAATACGGATTTTCTTATTTTTCTTCGGAACAACTACAATTGGTGATACCCACTCGCTGGATGCGATGGGATATATAAATCCTGCCTCCAATAACTTAGTCAATTCCAGCTTGATCAATTCCGAGTAGACTGGATTCGTCCGCCTGAGTCGTTGACATATTGGTCGGGTACCTTCTTCCAAATCTATATAATGTTGGCAGATTCGGGGATCAATTCCTCTCAGATCACTGTATGACCATGCAAAGGCCTTGCTGAAATTTTTGAGTGCCAACTTAATACAATCTCGTACTCCATCTGGTAGCTCTGACCCCACACTCAAGAACTTTTCTGGAAAAACTTCCCATTTTTCCACTTGAGTTTCTCGCGAATATTCTTTACTCCTTGATGACACTGTGATTGGAACGTGCTCTCCAATCACGCGTGCATGGTTGGCCAGTAAATCATTGTTTTGTTCTTTTTCGATTGAACCTAATTTCTTTAGTTCAGCTTTTGCAATGGCTTCCGACACTTTAGTCTTACTTTTCGCTTCTCTGTCTGATTGTCGACTTCTCCTTAGAAGCTCTTCTTCTAGCATTCTGACCCTTTCTCTCAACTGTTGCATTTCCATTGTCGGAGCTAACTCCAGTTCAAGCTCTTCTTTTGAAGTTCCCTTCTCCAGGGATTGAGTAGCTTTGTTTTTACTTGTGTCTATACTCAACATGTAGCACTCAAAGTCACTTGTATGTGTCAACCATCCTAACAACTCCTGATCGGAATCGTCGTTATAGAGCAATGGATTTTGATACTCTCCCATCTTCGTGTCTTGATTCTTAAAGAGCTGCAAGTTGAACCCGTCTTGAAGCAGATTCTTGTAGGTGTCCGTGTTCAAGGAAAACCTAGCTCGTGCAATCTCGTGCCTTGCTTTCTCCTTTTCTTTCTTTTCCATCTCATCGACTATTATTGTTTTCTTCTTGTTGCTCGAGGGTGGGGATACTTGTATTTGAATCCGATCAGACTTTGGCCCTATTGAAATAAAACCTGTGCGCCAGTCATGCACACATTCGGCTTGCACTAGCCATGGCCGTCCGAGTAGGATCGAGAAGGTAGCCTCTGAGGTCCTTGGTCTTACTATCAGATAATCAACCTTAAACTCTAGACCGCCCACAACTGTGCTTACATTCTTCAAAAGACCCGCAGGCTTCACTTGTGTTTGATCTGCCATTCTCAAGGACATCGGCGTTTCTTCCATGTGGTTGAGGCCCAAAGCTTTCATCATGAACTCAGTCATCAGGTTGACTGCGGCTCCACTATCTAACTGAGCACCAGGGATTGCATATCCTTTAATCTCGACCGTCACAGCTGGAGCATTCGAATCGATTTGCATCGTAATACTTTGAATGATTCCTTGGACATCCTTATCTTGTCTCTTTTTATCTCGAGCTTTCCTCGGCTTCTTAATATATTCGTTGTAGAATTGTTTCCTATAAGCAGGTGAACACTTTAGCAATGTGCCAATATCCAGCGTGACTTCTGTGTCAACAAGCAACTTTACAATATCTACTTCTTCCGAACTTTGTCTTTCCTTTCTACTCTTAGGAGCTTTCAATCTTTCAGGGAATGGTGCTATGCCCGGCACAAACTCCTTGGTCACTGGTGGAAGAATCTCAATCTCTTCCCCATCCTCCCACTCTTGCTGCTCAGCAAATCCTCCAACTTGGTTTTCTACCTCTTCCTGTTCAGCTATCTTCTCTTGGCTTGCTTTTTCGCGTTCGCCTTCCGGATGCTTCTTTGAATACTCTTGAGTCCTTGTGACTACTGCCACAGTTGGCTCTTTATGTGGTTTCTTGGCCTCGTAAGCATCCACAAAGTGCATTGACGAGCTAGAGCCTTCTTGAGGGTTCGGTGTCTTGAACACTACTCCGATTGTAGGAATATGCTCTTGAGCTCTCGTTGTGGAATGCATCTGAGTATCAACATAATTCGAGGACCCTACTGGTCCTTTTTCCTTGCCGGCGGCAGCTCTTCGTTTTGGACAATCTTCATCAAAGTGGCCCTCTCCACTACAGTACCTACATAGTGGAGTATAATCAATTGGTTTCTTTTCGTTTGGACATCTAGATTGAGTATGGCCAAAGCCATGGCATTTCCAACACTGGATTGGACCATCTCTTCTTTGATCATGCGCGGCTCCTCTTGGATAGTCTCCTCCTTGACCCTGAGCACCATATCCATAAGTAGGTCTGTTTTCCCAACGAGATGTAGGTGGGACACTTTGAGCGGGCAATCCCGTGTAAGGTCTTTCTCTTGTATCTCCCGATTTCATGGTCCTCTCTTCATAGGCTCTCTTGTTGTAACATCGGTCCTCCGTGTGATTTGTTCTTCCACAAAAAGTACAACGCATCCTAGGTGGTGATCTATCTGTGAATACTCTCGAGACTGTAGGGCATTCTGAAGCCAAATGGCCGTAACCATGGCACTTTCCACACCATGTATTTGATCGAAACACTTGATTGGGGTTTGTAGTCACCTCTGGTTTTACTGTATATGTTTCCTGGGTCATTGTGACAGCTTTTATAGCTTGCGTGACCAACTCCAATATTCATTCTTCAGTTAGCGCAGGCTTTACCTCGCCTGGCGTGCTAGTGGCAGCTACAAAAGCTAGGGTCATCAATGCAGGACTTCCTTGGCCCGGATCTTTCATTGGTATGTTTCCTGGGCCTCCCATTGGCTCGTATAAGAGCTCCATCTTCCTTTGTTGGCATAATTGTACTTCCTCCCAAAGCCTTGCTTGTTCCTTAGCATCCATTAAAGTTGCAGGTCTTGTCAGGCTGATATGCTGCTGTGCCGTAGGATCTCTCAATCCCGAAATGAACCTTCGTTTCAATGTCTCATCGTTCGGGGCATTCGCGCCCATTTTTCTTACCAACGTTTCCATTCTTTGAATGTAGTTATCGATGCTCTCATTGACTCCTTGTCGCAAGTAATCCATCTGTTGGGCCAATCTATCTTGGAAGCCTTGCCGTCGAAACTTTGCCAAGAAGGCTTCCTTGAGCATCTGATACGTTCCACGCTCTTGTGGTGTCAAATTCCCATACCAATTGGCTGCCTCATCACGGAGAATAGCTGGAAAAATTCTCAACCTTTGATCCTGGTCAACTACATCATTGGCCTCACAGGTAACCTCAAATAGCTAGATAAAACTATCCGGATCTTCGTCCCAAGTACCTGAAAACTTGGTGAAGTCCCCCAAGTGAACCGAAATCCGCTGAGCCATTTCAAACAGAGGTGTGATGTCGATATCACTTCGATCCCAGAAATTTAATGCACGTGGCCTCAGGATCCCTCCTTCAAACTTCCGCACTTGATTTGCAACTCTCCTACGGGAGTACACGTTTTTGGCTGATTTCTTCGAGCCAATCGAGGTCCACTCACCTGGCGGTTCCCACCTTCTCCTTTCTTTTTCAAGGGCTCTTCTCTGAGCGCGTTCCTCTCTTTGCGTTTGTGTTGCTCCTGAGGATGAGCTCCCCTCGCTCATGTACTAGATCTGGAGTCCGCAAGCTCGGCCAACATGTGGCGCTAGGCGAACCTATGGCACTATCTTATAGAGACGTGCCAAGCTTTTCCTGGCAAACGCACCAAAATGTTTAGTTCTAAACCCAAAGGAAAATGCATATACTTAACGATATTTTGCGCAGGCTTTCTAATGCTAGGTCAGCTCTTGGTCTCCCTAAGTCCACTTTTTCATGCCAATGTCACCTTGGAGGAGAGGGAAAGAATACATGCACAACTAAGTGTCCAACCCCCAATGATCCCTTCTAACCACCTCACTCTCTTTCTCCCACTCCCTTATTCTTTTCACACACCCCCTTTCTCTTTCTCTCAGGTGCTCTTTCTCACTCTTTTACAAATGCACTACCCAACTCATGCACTCGCTCACTCAATTCACTCACACATCTCTCAATATGATATTCACACAATTAAACCCACATGCTCACACACCATTTACCCACATACACCTATAACCTGCATACATACCCTCACCTTTTCACTATCATTCATGGAATCCTACACACTTACCCAGACAACCACTTACTCATTCGCACATGTGCACACACACGTACCCGGGCCCATGTCGTCAATTTTATACACCCACACCCTTGCCCTTCCTCACTTTTTCCTCTTCTTCCTCTTCCGACCACCTTCCCTTCTTATATAATCATGTATGCACACTCACACACCTCCCTCACACACGCCTACACTTATCGAACATACACTTACTTTTACCCTTGCTTCCTTTCTTTCTTTCACTATCTCATTAGGCAAACGAAGTGTAGAAAAAAACTTTGAATGCACACATAAACTAGTAAATCAATCTCAAAGGGTCACTTCCAAGGTTCAATGCATGATTTTATTTCCGAGCAGAGATCCTACACTAATCCGAACTCCAGGTCTGTTCTTCGAAGGGACTCCACCTATATGTTATATTACCATACTTCAGAGTTGGCATGATAAATGGCAGCTTGGTTGTCTCGTTTTAAATCAAACCTAGAACACCTCTTCATTATATGTGCATATTGAACTAGCTTCACAACTTCACATGCACAGATCTCGTCATCTTTCCCTTATTGGTCGTTGTCCCAAACTACTTCCAACCATCTGAACCGACCATAAATAAAAAAACAGCGTTAAGATGGAGGTCCCTCTTTAACTTCTTGAAGAAATAGCGACAACGCAACTCTGACCAGAAGACGCACCAAAATGTTAGGTCCTTCCTCACGAGAAAATGCCTTACACGTACCTATACCTTGCCAAATTTATTTGTGCTCTGTCCCTTTTCTCACTTTAAGTCCACAATTGCATCCAAATATAGTTGTGAAGTGGGAGGAATGGGAACCGGAATGTTCACACACACAAGGATCCAATCTACAAGGATCACTTCTCACAATTTCACTTCCCACTCTCTCTGCTCCTTATTCAATTTTTTTATTTATTTATTTATTTTTTTTGCATTGAATTTTCATGTAAACAAGGCACACAAGATGTTCTAGATATTTTCTTAAAACTGAAGACTATTGTGCTTTGTGAAATACCTCGACCCAAATTCATTCACATCGATCGTCAATGTTCTATAATCTTTCATATCATAGTAAGGGACTGATCATTTATTTCAATTACCAATAGCAAGTAGAATATATCAGCCATATGAATTGTTCCCTCAGTGAAATATGCCTCTTAACCTCAGTGGATGCTGCCTCATGCAATAGAACATAGTCCTTCTGAAGTAATAACTAGGAAAACAAACTCCCACAATAAAAGCAATGGAGACTTACAAAATAGGCCTGAAAATACACCCGGTTCACTGTTGCCAACCCTCTCTAGGATGAATTGCCCTCTCTAAAAATGTCTGCACCCGGCATGCCAGCCACACGAGACTCCATCGATTCTCCTTTTACCCCCTTTCAGCCACTCCAGCTAGCCTTCTGTTGATGATCCATGGCCAATCGTTACTGAACCAAGACATTTCTGGCACACATCTGATATCTGACACTTCATTTTTGAGTGTCGTGGAAGCTTGCTTTCCAAGCTCGCATGAGTAACTGACTTCAATTGCACAACTTCTCCTTGAATTGTGTGAAATGTAGTATTGGCTCTGGGATCTTCATCGATGGAAAGAAAAGAACAATCACGAGCTTCTTTCCATTTCTGCAATCGTATGGCCACCTCATTCACAGCCTTCGATTGTTCTGGCTTCTATGCAGGCTCTGGAGATCTGATATTGTTTTGGCTTTCTTTGTAGCAACCTTGCTCGTTGTCTCCCTTGCACTTAGCTCAGATATTACTCTTTTGGCAACAATTGGTTTGGACGGTCCAAAAACTGCCATAGCTTGGCATCGGCGTACTGCGTACAGTCCTTGGCATCGTCTTCTTGCCTTGTTCCGTCAACATGATATCCGATCCAACTGTTCTTGGTGCCCCACTTCTCTTTCCTCCAATGGTGCCTGCGAACCCCCTCCTCCTGCTTTGCACATGGCACCCCTCATTTCCATGCCCCCGCTCCAGTTGTTCCTACAACTGCTCTTCTTGCAGATGTTCGGGCTTTACTCACGTGCCCTCTATATTCTGCAGAAATGGACCGTCTCTTTCTTGCCGCTCAACGTGCAGTCAGTCATATGCACATTTCTTGCTGATGTGTGAAGCCCTCCCATGCATGCTCCCATGTGGATCTCTGCGTTCCCACTCCTCTACAGTGCTTGCTTGAATGTGCCTCACCTGCTGACCCTCGCGCCTCACCCATACCAAATGTCCATGTAGTTCCTGCTCTCGATTGCATGATACAGCAACGAGAATGAATGATGTTTGGTAGAAGCGAACAGAACAGAAGCTTTACTTGCCGTACGACAGAGGTTTACGAACTGGTTGTGAAGTAGTTTTCTCCTTATCAGTAGCCCGCTTCAACCGCTGTCTCTCAAGCTCTTTCAGCCTCTCCCTTTTTCCTCATGGGCATGCCCTTGCTCACCCCTTCGAGCTCCTCCTCTCTCTCCTTCAGCAGCTGCCCCCCATCCCACGACAGTCTGCCTCTGAAAACTCCCTTCGCACCTATGAAACACACATCATGGAGTGCGGGACCCCTCTGCGTGAACGGGAATCAGCTTATCTCTTCCTCCTACGGCTGCCACACCCTCGAATTGATGGAGAATGTTAATCTCCAAAAGAACAACTTACTCTTGTGATTAGAGCACCTCTATACCAAGAGTAAGTCAAACACTTCACTAATTTAGAGGATCAATTGCTAACTTATCAGAAATTAACAAATCTGTGAAGAAGATGATACACAGAAAAGTCTGCTGCATTGTTCATTCACATTGACCTATCAAATCTGTAAAGTTTTTGATAAAACTTTGTACGAATCATCTCCTAGAGATTGCGCAACTATTCAAAGTTGAATTACTCCAAAAGATTAAGTATAACTTGAGAAATTGATTTCACAAGTTACCTATGTCAGAAACTGTTACTCAGAACAGTCGACTTTACACCTGTAACTTTTAAGACTTGGTTCTCCTTGAATAGAACCCGTTTTACAAAATGCTTCTAGACATAAGTAGCTTATCTTCCAACTTAAAGATTAAGCCCTCACTCATGCAAAACTTTAAACTGTGCTGGGAGAAATGACCAAAACATTGACTTCGAAATATGCGCCTGTTTTAGGAACCTGTGAATACACTTCACATATGAATGTTCCTACACTTAATTCACTCAGCCTGATTACAATTGGAAGCTAAAACTTTGCACAGAGGTCAAGCAACTCTCAACTTAGACTTGTACAAAAGCATTCCTCAACTGATCTACTGTAGAAGGAGAACACGCAGAAACATCGGGCGCAAAATTTTTCATTTACTCAGAGAAAATACAACTGAGTGATGAGAGCTAACACACATTCACTTTCCTCTATCTTATGACTTCTATCTCCCTCATTCTTGACTTCTAACTAGTGTCACATAAGCTCTAATGTGCTCTCATACATGCCCCGACTTTTCTCAAGGTATTTATAGATAATTTGTACATAATTCTTACTGAACAAAAGATCTAAGTCATCTATGACTATGCTAATGTACATATGTGTACACTTCTCTTGTCCTCTGATTGTGATCTTCTTCCACACTTTAGGAATTGATTCTTCCTTCATCATTTGATCTTCCAAGCCTTCAATTGGTGATTGGTATGCACCAACAGCTCCCCCTCAATCATCAATTGAGGTTTTCTCTGTCTTTTTTATACTTGCCATGTCTTTGAACCTTTGTAACTTAGGTCCATCCAAACTCTTTGTCATCATATCTGCCACCTGTTCTTTTGTTGGAGTGTACATCACTTCAATCTCTTTATCAAGTACCTTTTCCCTCAAGAAATGATACTGAATCTCTATATGCTTAGTCCTGGCATGGAAAACAGGGTTAGCTGCCAAATACAAAGAACTCATATTGTCTCCAAAAATTATTGGAGTACTATGATCAAACTCAAAACTTTTCATCAAAGTCTTCAACCATATCACTTCTTTTGCAGCTTCTACCATTCCCTTATACTCAGCTTCTGTGGATGATAAAGCAACTGTATGTTGCTTCTTTGAACACCAAGACACTAACTTGTCTCCAACATAACATAGATATCCATGAGTAGACCTTCTATCATCTGAGTCACCTGCCCAATCTGCATCACTAAACACTTTGATTCTTGTGTCAGAAGTGAAACCATAATACAAACCTTCACTTAGGGTTCCCTTGATATATCTGAGTACCCTTTGGGCTGCAATCCAATGAGTCTTCTTTGGACAATGCATGAATTGTGACAACACACCTACTGCATATGATAGATCTGGCCTTGTCAAGGTAGCATAGATTAGACTACCTACCAAACTCTGATATTTCTTCATGTCATTGAACTCTTCTCCTCCATACCTGCTTAATTTATGATTTACCTCCAATGGTGTAGTTGAGGTCCTGCAATCTTCCATGTTAAACTTGACTAGAAGATTCTTCAAGTATCTCTCTTGTGAAACATATACTCCATGTTGAGTATACACAATCTGCATTCCTAGAAAATATGATAAGTTTCCCAAATCACTTATCTTAAACTCCTTCTCTATTTGCTTCTTGAGTTCATTGATTCCTTGAGCATCTGTTCCTGTAACAATAATATCATCAACATAAATGCACATGTAAATATATCCATTTTCACTTGCCTTCACTAGCAAGCTACTATCTGCCTTTGATGCTTGAAAACCACATTCATTCAAGAACTTGACCAATCTGTAATTCCAAGCTCTTGGGGCTTGCTTCAACCCATATAAAGCTCTCTTGAGCTTACACACATAATCTGATCCAGTTGATTCCATAAAGCCTTCTGGTTGCTCCATATACACTTCATCTGCAATGTAACCATTAAGAAATGCATTCTTCACATCCAATTGTGATAATTTCCATCCCTTGCAAGTAGCAATAGCAATCAATGTCCTAATTGTAGACATCTTAGCAACAGGACTAAAGGTTTCATCATAATCTATCCCATAAGTTTGGGCATAACCTTTAACCACAAGTCTAGCCTTATATCTAGACACCTTACCATCTGCAAACCTCTTTGTTTTATATACCCACTTGCATCCAATGACTTTCTGATTCTTTGGTCTTGGTACTAATTCCCAAGTTTCATTTTCAAGTAGAGCATCATACTCTTCTTGCATTGCCTTCTCCCAATTCTGTTTACCTTTGGCTTCTTCATAAGTGGTTGGATCTTCTTCTGTTTTCACAATGTAGGCATAATCTTTTGTTGTTAGGAAAGATGTATCATAACTATACCTTATAGGCTCTTTCCTTTCTCTTGTAGATCTCCTGATTTCTGCACTTCTTGAAGTTTCAGCCTCATTTGATTCTGGATCAAATCTTGGCCCTTCTTCTACATGATCCTGCACTCTACATCTAGAGTCAACTTCATCAACAATTTCTTCACATACTTTTACCTTTGCCTTTCCTTTCCTTTGTATTTCTTCAACACCTGCATACTCATTTGGTGATTCTGTATACCACATGTTTTGCTCATCAAATGTTACATCTTTAGTAACAAGAAATTGCTTTGTGGATGGACTCCACAACCTGTAACCCATTTGTCTATCATCATATCCAATAAACACATACTTCTCTGCTTTTGGTTCTAGCTTATGTCTTAATTGTGAAGGAACATAAGCATATGCAATACATCCAAATACTTTGCAATGATCAAGACTAGGCTTCTTACCCCACCATGCTTCATAAGGGGTTCCTCCATCCAAAGCTTTGCAAGGCAACCTATTCACAAGGTATGTTGCAGTGTTAATGGCCTCTGCCCATAAGTAATTTGGACAATTCTTTTCCTTCATCATGGCTCTTGCAAACTCTACAAGAGTCCTATTCCTCCTTTCTGCTACTCCATTTTGTTGAGGGGAGTACCTGCAAGTCACTTCTCTTTTGATACCTGCATTCCACAAATAATCATCAAACTCTTTTGAGAAATACTCTCCCCCTCCATCTGATCTTAACCTCTTTAGCTTTTGTCCTGTGATCCTTTCTGCATAAGCATGGAAATGTTTGAATGTCTTGAAGACTTCTGATTTGTCCTTGATTACATACAAAGTAATCCACCTGGTTGCATCATCAACAAACAACACATAATATCTGGATCCATTTATGCTATAGCCCCTTGAGGGACCCCATACATCTGTATGAACCAATTCAAGCATGTTTGAATACTTGTACCCTGATTTGTTATAAGAACTCTTATGTGCTTTACCTAGTTGACAAGCTTCACACTTGTACACCATATGTTGCCCTTCAATGTTTGGCAATCCAAGCACCACCTGATTCTTTGACATCTCCTTTATAGCTCTCTCATTGAAATGACCTAGCCTTTTATGCCATAGGTCTAATTCAGATACCTTTTGACCTCCATAGGTAAACAATGCATGTCCCACATTACCTTGGACTTTGAGAGTAAACAATCTCCCTTCCTTTTTACCTGCAATTATGGTTCTATATCCCTGATTTGGATCTTGTACATAAACACCATCATTTGTGAATCTTACCTCATATCCTTTCTCCACAATTTGCCCTACACTTATCAAATTTTTAGGAATAGTAGGAACATAAAGTACCTTGCTCAGAAGTGTACTTCCACTTTTTGTCTTCACTGATCCAATGCTCTCCACTTTATGTTTGGTATTATCACCTGTTTGAACTGTATGTCCATTCACCCTTGCTTCCATATCAGTCATCAAGGATAGATTCCCACTCAGATGGTTGCTGCACCCTGAGTCAATATAAAACACTCTTTGATCTTCTCCCATTGATTCATGAGTTGCATTCAGGATAAGAGTCATGTCATCCTTCTGATCTGATGCATAATTGTAATAATTATTGTTGTAGGACTGAGATTGGAAGTTTCTTCCACCTCCTCTACCATATGATGTCCTACCACCTCTTCCTCTGAAATTGCCTCTTTGGTTTCTGCCTCCTCTACCTCTTTGACTATAACTCAGATTGTTGTATCCTCCACTTTGATTATTATACCAACAATCATTTGCCAAATGATTTGTTCTGCCACAAATCCAACAAGCTTTAGCATTATCTTTGTTCTTACCTCCTCTTCCTTTACCTCTGAAATTTGTCTTCCCTTTTGTGAAATTGGCTTGATTTGAATTCCCTTCATCATCATTTGATTGCTTTCCCTTGCCATTCTTTTTCTTGTCTTTGGAGTACATAACTTGACTTGTACTTCTATCATTGTCTCCTTTAAGATCCTGCTCAAAGGTTAGCATGTGTCCTAGCAATTGATTAAGGTCAGGAGTAAAGTGATCAAGTGACAACTCTATGGACAAGATAAAAGGCTTCCACTTCTCATCACCTCTTAGACCTGTAAGTATTTGTCTTACCAACTTTTCTTCTTCAATATCTTCATCCACTGCTCCCAAGCTATCTGCAATATCTTTCATCCTTGCCACATAATCTGAAATTGATTGTGAGCTCTTCTTCTTGAAAGTTGTGAACTCAGCCCATAGTGAGGACTTCCTTGACTTAGTTGTATTTTGGAAATGCTCTTCCAAGGCATTCCAAACATCTGTAGCACTTTCTAAACCTCTGATGTGAGGTAAAAGGTAATCATTTACAGCCATGTAGATGATGCTCCTTGCTTGAGCATCCTTTCTCATCCAAGTCTTCAACATTGCAAGTTCTTCCCTAGTAGGAATACTTGGATCTGCAAATTCTGGTTTTTCTTCATCTCCTGTAATAAATGATATAAGATCTTTGCTCATGAGGTGTGCTTCCATCCTCATGGACCATGCTGGATAGTTCTCCCTATCTAGCTTATCAATCTGCAAGCTTTCTCCCATCTTGTATCCACCTGTATATTGAAATCTTCAAGCTTTACAAACAATGTATGTACCTTTACTTCGAGTTGAACTCCTTTTGCCTTTCTTGATGTCAAATAGTCTTCTCCTCGAGCTTTGACTCCAAGCTTTCACTTCTTAATCCTTCAAGTGTTGAATCTCTTGAATCTGCAGCAGTCGGGATCCTCCTTTTCTTCAAAATTGATGTCTCCTGCTCTGATACCACTGATGGAGAATGTTAATCTCCAAAAGAACAACTTACTCTTGTGATTAGAGCACCTCTATACCAAGAGTAAGTCAAACACTTCACTAATTTAGAGGACCAATTGCTAACTTATCAGAAATTAACAAATCTGTGAAGAAGATGATACACAGAAAAGTCTGCTGCATTGTTCATTCACATTGACCTATCAAATCTGTAAAGTTTTTGATAAAACTTTGTACGAATCATCTCCTAGAGATTGCGCAACTATTCCAAGTTGAATTACTCCAAAAGATTAAGTATAACTTGAGAAATTGATTTCACAAGTTACCTATGTCAGAAACTGTTACTCAGAACAGTCGACTTTACACCTGTAACTTTTAAGACTTGGTTCTCCTTGAATAGAACCCGTTTTACAAAATGCTTCTAGACATAAGTAGCTTATCTTCCAACTTAAAGATTAAGCCCTCACTCATGCAAAACTTTAAACTGTGCTGGGAGAAATGACCAAAACATTGACTTCGAAATATGCGCCTGTTTTAGGAACCTGTGAATACACTTCACATATGAATGTTCCTACACTTAATTCACTCAGCCTGATTACAATTGGAAGCTAAAACTTTGCACAGAGGTCAAGCAACTCTCAACTTAGACTTGTACAAAAGCATTCCTCAATTGATCTACTGTAGAAGGAGAACACGCAGAAACATCGGGCGCAAAATTTTTCATTTACTCAGAGAAAATACAACTGAGTGATGAGAGCTAACACACATTCACTTTCCTCTATCTTATGACTTCTATCTCCCTCATTCTTGACTTCTAACTAATGTCACATAAGCTCTAATGTGCTCTCATACATGCCCCGACTTTTCTCAAGGTATTTATAGATAATTTGTACATAATTCTTACTGAACAAAAGATCTAAGTCATCTATGACTATGCTAATGTACATATGTGTACACTTCTCTTGTCCTCTGATTGTGATCTTCTTCCACACTTTAGGAATTGATTCTTCCTTCATCATTTGATCTTCCAAGCCTTCAATTGGTGATTGGTATGCACCAACACGAATGATCTCCAGGCTTCAAGACAAAAGAAAAAACGGTTTCTTTTCAGATTCACAGCTTTCTTTGGCCACTGAAGACAAAAATGTACAAACGGACTGCCAAAAAGATTTTCCATCATTCCCCCAAGTCCTTTTGACAGCTGCCTGCAAGGAGAACGGCTGAAACGACTTTTGGCCCTGAATCAATGTTGTATTTTGACGGTCTGCCATGCCCTTCAGGGTTGAAGGTTATCTATAGATAATACCTGTTTTTCAGAATTTTTTTTTTTTTTTTGAAGGTCCAAACAAAATTGTGACCTTGTTTTACAGTCCAAATGGCCCAAAACGGGCAATACGGCCATCCAAAATTAACATTGCCCTCAATTACACATTTCTGGGATTTCTGTAAAAGTTATGCTTAGAAATCAGGACCCTTGTTGATGTTGAGCACAAGCATTGATCATAACACTCCATGAAGCAATATCCTGACTTTTCATGACGTTGAACACACGCCATGCTTGTTGTGGGTTGCTACACTTGGAATACATGTTTAGAAGAGTTGTGCTTACAAGAATGTTGGACTCAAATCCTCCTCTCTTCAGCTCATCATGAAGTTTTATTCCCTCTAACAGAAATTCAGGGCAAGAGCAAGCATCGAGAAGACTGAAAGTGGTCTCCTCATCTCGTTTCACATCTTCCAAAAACATTTGTGCATACATCTGTATAGCCTTATTCAACAAACCTTTCTTTGCATGCATTGAAACCCTGAAATCCCATGTGATCACATCTCATTTTGGCAGCTCCTTGAACGATATACATGCGTAAATTCATATCCACTAATGCACATCCAAAAACAACATCAGATAATAACAATCATTGTTTGGCACTTTCATTGTGCAATCTTCCATAAGTGCATTCCAACCCGCAACGTCCCTAATCTGAAGCTTTTTGAAAACTTATAGGTTTCTATGATCAAGCCACAACTTGCATACATGGCCTCAAAATGGTTGTGGCCTTCACTCACCAAGCTTGCATGACAATAGGCATTCGATACATAAACAAGAAATGCAAGAATCTGAATGGGCTTTCCCCCAAACTGCATCTGCTCAACACAAATGATTGCATCCTAAACATGCTCATATTTTCCATAATCGGAACTCCAAACACCAAGGGCATTCCCCTCTGAACAAGATGTAGCCATGTAGTTTGCAAATACCTTTCATCCAATTGATTAACTCTTCAAGTACCTGCAATCAAACACATTTTCCTGCCAAATAGAACCACATTAGTGCATTAAAACCAACCATTTTCTGAGCTAACAGTTGGAGACTTCAGCGAGGGAGATGAAGGAAACACATGCCTTCCAATTACTTACAAGGGCTACACCACTAAAGCTATCTTAGATTCTGGAGCTGAAGTAGGAATCAGAACTAAAGAAATATGGGAGAAATGGGGAAAACCAGCTTTAAGACCAACACACATGAAGATACAAATGGCAGGTGGACACACTAAACGACCCTTGGGATTATTGGAAAGAGTAACTTTTACTACCTGCGGAGTTGAATTCGAGCACACCTTAGCGATCTGTCAATTTGAAAGGGCTAGCAATTATGAGATGATACTTGGAAGACCCTTCATGAGACAGCTGAGGGTAGTGCAAGATTGGGGAAAAGACGCGGTATACTTACAGTATGAAGGAACCACGACTAGAATAAATCTCCACACATACACATATCAAGATGTTTCCCCCTTGCAATGGAATCTGCAGAAGGAGAAGTAATTGAAAAAGAATGGAAGGAGGATTATGAGAGCATTGAAATGGAGCATGGCCAAATTGAGTCAGGAAGTGGAAATCAAAGAGTACGTGTCATAGCTAATGAAATAAATCAAGAAATGACACAGGAAGAAGAGCCTTAGCTAGATAAAGAAAAAGAAGATGGAGAAAATAAACCTCAAGATCAATTCGAAGTGCCCACTCACTTCAAAAAATATGAAGTAGAAGAGAGGAAAATTGCTATCCAAATGCCAAAACGAGAAGCACAACTAGATATGACAACAAATAACAGACCAAGAAAATAGTAGTAACCTTGGAGGAAGGAGAAGAATGATGTACTTTTATAGGACATGATGTCTCAATGGAAGAAGAACAAGAGTTAATACGACTCATACGGGAATATAGGGATGTCTTTGCTTGGACATATAAGGATTTGAAAGGAGTAGATCCTTCTATTTGTGCCCATAGAATCCCTATGACATGAGAAGCCAAACCTTCCAAACAAAGACCATACACATATAACGATGTTTACTCAGCAAAGATTAAGGAAGAGATAGATAAGTTGTTAGATGTTGGGTTCATGTATGAGATCGAACACACGGAACGGGTATCACCTTTGGTGGTCGTACCAAAAAAGAATGGCAAGTTAAGGGTATGCATTAATTTGAAAAAAGTAAATGCTGCCACCATAAGAGATAGTTACCCATTACCCATCACTGATCATCTTTTGGAAAGAGTGGCAGGGAAGAAAGTTTATAGTTTTCTAGACGGCTTTTCAGGGTATAATCAGGTAGCGATCGCTCCTGAGGACCAACATAAAACAACCTTTGCAACTGAATGGGGAGTATACGCCTTTAGGGTTATGCCTTTTGGTCTAACCAATGCCCCAGCTACTTTCCAAAGATTGATGTGCCATGTATTCAAGGAGTTTCTGAGAAAGAGCATGGAGGTATACGTGGATGATTTATGCACTTACTCAACTATGCGATCAGAACATATTCCGGAACTAGGAAAGATTTTTTCCAAGTGTCGACAGTATAGAGTTTACCTCAATCCAGAAAAGTGCGTCTTCATGGTTTGACAAGGAAAGATATTAGGACACATTGTCTCTAAAAATGGAGTTTCCACTGACGAAGACAAAATCAAAGTAATTTTGGATTTACGGACACCAAAGACTGCTAAAGAAGTGCAAGCATTTATGGGACATTGCGGATACTACTGTAGATTTATACACATGTATGCCATAATTGCTAGGCCTCTTTATGCGTTATTGTCTCAATTTAATTGGACAGAGGAATGTGAAAAGGCCTTTAACGAATTAAAGAGTTGATTAAGTTCAGCACCAATTCTTCGAGTACCTAATTGGAACAAACCATTTCACATTCACGTGGATGCTTCCAAATTTTCCATTGGTTGCATCTTAGCTCAACCCGCGGATATAGGGAAGTTAGATAACCCTATAGCCTATGCCAGTATACAATTGAATCAAGCGGAGCGCAATTATACCACGATTGAGAGAGAGGGTTTAGGGATGGTGTACGCAATGAAGAAGTTTCGACACTACCTTTTGGCAAACAAATTCAAATTCTTCATCGATCATCAAGCTTTACTGTACTTAGTCAATAAGCCTTGTAATACGGGATGACTAGTACGATGGTTTCTATTGTTGATGGAATTTGATTTTGAAGTAGTAGTCAAGAAAGGGAATATGCACATTAGAGCAGATCACCTATCGAGAATGACACATGGAGAACCCCCCATAGGAGTACTGGATGATCTGCTAGACACTTACCTTTTTAATCCCGAAGTATGTCCACAATGGGCAGAAAAGTTGATCCCTATCCTCACTTATGGACCTAAACATGGGATCACTGTAGCTCAGTGATGAGTAGCACCTCCTTTAATGTCAATCCGGGAAGACGTGAGGATGGTATGAAGACCACGAGCAAGTGGAGGCACAAGTGCGTGAGTGAGAAGCACACAAGCATGCACACACATACACACACACGCGCACACACGGCAAGAACAAAGAGAGTAAGACAATGGAATCACTTCTATTGCAAGAAAGTTCTCATACAAGCTCAAACTACAAGAAGCTAACCCCAAAAATGAGCTCTCTAGCTCTATTTATAGTTTTTGACAAGCTTTTGGCCCTGTCCAGACCTAGTGTCCGGCCTAGTTAAAAATTAGGTTCCAGGGCTTATTTGAGGGCTCAAACGAGATCTAAAAATTATGAAAATTGGCAGGCAACTACTTCTAAGGCTCCCCAAGCTCGAGGACTCCTCGGCTTGTACAAAATGGAGCTACAAAAAGGTGAAATGATATTTACAAGGTTTTTTTTGTGATGAGACTCACTTAAGAATGATGTAAGGGTTTTTGAAAAAAAAATGAAGGGTTGCCTTAGTGCTAGATTTGCATGTGTGTCCGTACTTGCTTCTTCCCGTATACTGTCAACACTCTCCCCCCCCTAGGGTCTGTCGCCTCTGACAGACCTCTGTTCCACAGTTTGATCAATGTACTTCTGCAGGAGGTCGGTTGCCAATTCTTGTTCTTTGATTCTTAAACCTCTGATCAGGTCTCGTTGCAAAGCCTCCCAATCAACTGTACCAGGCATGTCAGGTTGTGGCATCGTGTAAAGCTCGGAATGCATTGTTTGCTCGCATGCGAAGAGATGGAGTAAATGCGTAGGCCGTGGCGCGAATACCTCTGAATGTGCTTCCCAAAACCCCGTGGTGAACATATCGTCGAATGTTTGCTTGTAGCAGGCAGGGAGATATCTTATGCGTGCATGCCATGCGTACGCCACTCGTATGCTCGGGGTTGTGCTCATATCATATAGCAGGTCGTAGTTACCATTAATAAACCCGGGAATAGGAGGTTGAATTCGGCATACATTGCGAAAAGTTTTGAGTACAACCTGCATCATATCGAAGATCTTGAGCATCATCTGGGCAGCGACATCTGGCATGGGGTGGAGACGTGGTATCCAATGTCTGATGGTTGCAATCATGTATGACACTGTGGGAGTACCGGTTGGGGGGGCGATGGCGGGGTAATTGAGCCATTCTTTACAGTTCGCGTTATTCTGAACCTTGATTGCAAAAGCTTTCCATGATCTTCGTCTTTGCACTGGCCCAAAACATGGATTGTACTTCAAATGCATGGGGGCGTGATCCCATGTTCGGAGCATTTCTGGGTAAATTTCGAGTAACTTCTGCCTCCAAGTTGGTTGGAATATGGCCCCTTTTCGTGCCGCTTCTGGTATATCTTCTGGTTCGAACTGTGTGGCAAATGTTGGGCACTTGTTGGTGACTCTTTTGATTTCTGCGTTGTAGTCGGCCAACAATACAAAGTAGGGCTTGTATTGTAATTCTGAACTAGTGATAAGGCGTCTAGAGGTCATGTGCCTGAAGTACTCTGAGTGAAGGATGGTGTCCTCAATGGCCTTCATTGCCAGCATCTGAGTGGATATCCGTTCCTGATGAGTTTTCCCCATTTCCTCTACCTGTTTCATCCATGCTGATGGGGGTTCCTCATAGGTATCTTGACCTTCTTCTGTGACGCGTCCTCCTGGGAATGGTTGAGGCTCGTAGGTGTCGTCGAATGCTTCCTCCACCGGAATAATAACTGCTTCTTCTTCTAACGGCTGCTCTGGTGGGGAAGGAGGTCGCTCGTACTGCATCAACTTCAATTTTAATTCTGCAATCTGTTGCCGTAACTCCAATACATCATTGGTCGTTGAATGTTCAGGTTCAGGTGAAGTAGCAGCGTCGGTCATCTCTTTAGGTTCTCGTTGGTGTGGTGTAGACTCTTGGGGTCTCTGTAGGCCCTTCAGCTGGTCGGCAAGCTGATCATGCGCTTCTAAAAGATTGGCATAAGATTCCAAGATCTGTTGTATGCTTTCTGAGGGAACAGCTTGAAATTTAGCCGGGTCTATGGGTGCTCCCGGGGTGTTCTCCATGGCAGCCTCGAGGTTCTCTTGGTTTTGTTGTTGAAGCCGTCTGTTCTCTTCTTGAGCTGCCGCCAGATGTCGTCGTAGCAAGGCCATGTTTCGTTGAAGCCTTGCATTGCGGCCCATTTGATCTCGCAGCTGTTCCTCTATGGCTTTGCTCTCTTCCATATGCCTCGCTTCGAGTTGCGCATTTGCATGTTCGAGGGCGGATATTTTGCTTTGTGATTCCGTATGACTGGACTCCAAAGCATTGACACGCTCTTGGAGTGTTGTTGAGAGGGTGCAAAGCTCTTTGTTATTTTCTTCCAATAATGTATATTCCTGCTTAAGCTGAGTGGCAGCTTCGAGCATGGTGTCGAGTGCAAGACTAAATGAGGTGGATGCAGGGGTAAGTATGGAAGATGCAGGGGGGTTGGGAAGTGGGAATGGGAAAAGTGGATGTTGTGCCTACAGTGCTTGGGAATGGCGACGTGAGTGAAATGATATGTGGTAATGTTGGGATGACGGTGGTGGTGGGTGATCCTGTGGATGGTGAGATGTCCATGGGATCGGACGTGAGAGTGTGTGATTCGTGCACTGTGAATACAGGAATGGTGGGTGGTGTGATAGTGGTGGCAGTGAATGTGGGGGAGTGGGTTTGGGAAAGGGACTTTTTATTATAAGTATCCACCTGTTGGAGTATATTTACAAGGTTCGTTCAGAATGAGGGTTGTGTGACTTGGGTTGAGTGTGAGTCAGTTGCTAGGGGAGTGGCGGATAGGGTTTGGGTGTGAGTGAATGGAAAAGGATGGGATGAGGTCTGGCTACTGGCAAGTGGTTTTCCAAGGGCGGGGAGATAGGAAGGGTGACCTATTATGGTTTGATCGTTGGCCGGATGACCGGTGTGAGGTTCCAAAATTTGGGTGGAAGTGTGGGACGTGGGTAAAGGGATGGATGTAAAAACGGAGGTGTGTACAATGGTTTCGTGATGGGTGGATGTCGGTTGTTCAGGAGGAATAGTGGAGAGGGGTTCTGAAAGGTGGAGGGAAGGTGGCTGTGGAGATGGTACGTGTGTAACTACCTCAGGTTCGCCGGTGGGACTCGGGCTCGTCATGTGAACATCTTCTGAAATTATAGTAGGCAAGGCGGTAGAGGTTTCCATTTGAATCATTTTCCCGCGTCGTGGTCGTGTATCAATCCTTCGTTGATCGTAGACAGGGTTTTCCTGATATACCATTGTCCTCAATGCCTCCCCGATCCCACATGTCTCTGCCCATAAATTCAATGATTCCACAAAGTTGGAGTCCACATTCTCGGCTTGAAGCATCTGGTTCACTAGAGCTCTATTCGCCGCTTCTGTCATCTTATGTCTTCTCTGGACTTGCTTGATTGTCTTGTACAGCCGTCTGAGTTGTGCCGTGTAGGCAGGGGCCTCCTCTTCACTGTCTTGCGAGTCATTTCTGTGTGCGCCTTCCTGCACTTGTGTGTTTTGGTCATGAGGATGTTGTGCCACTCCTTCCCCATGTACACTGCTCGTCTCGCCCCGTGGCTGTTCTCTTTGGGCAGATGCGCTCGGACCCACATTGTCCAGGGAATCTTCACTGTCGGATAGGGGGACCGTCTACAGAAATCTTTCAAAATCAAAGTTTGGGTCCTCGGTGAAGGTGGCCATCGCTGCAAATTCTGCATCGGTAGGTAGTGGAGGGGCAGAAGGAGTGGGCTGTACCACCTCTCTTGGTTGAGACTCTTGGAGATGGATTGTGATAGGTGCCACCTGGGCTTCCTCTCTAGTGGAGACTTCGGCGGTGGCTTCTGGAGGGATCAGGACCTGTGAAAGGGATCCACGCACTCTTTTTGCAGGCTGACTCCCTGACTTTCGCCCTTTGAATAGCTCCAGGTGTGCATACTTTAGGGCTCGGGCAACTGGCACGTCATATGCAAGACATCTGTAGATGATTCTTGTCAGTGCACAACAACCATGTAGAGTGGGCTTCCTCACTCCCCGCTTGCCTGCCTCATATACCTGATCTAAGATCCATACCGGCATCTTAATGGGCAAGCTTCCGGTCTCTGCTAAATACAACCCGTACCATATCTTCTTGTGAGGCTGAGTGAAACGGTCCTGAGCGGGAAATGCGAAGTGCTGGAGACACATCCGCAGGGGTATGGCGATGTTGGGTGTGAGCGCGCACATTTCTTTGAGCTTCTTGACTCTATTGCTTTTCATTGATTCTGGTATCAAGGGGTCGCGATCTGAAGGCACATGAGTGCCATACATTTGAAGGGCTTCCCTGATTAACGTTACATTTAATTCAAACTTCCTCATCTCCTCCAGATTGGATAAGGAGGGCACCCAGAATGTGCCGGAATGATCTTTATCCCCGGTAGGTTTTAGCGTAGCAATCAAGTAGTAGCACCTGAGGAAGTCGGGTTTAGGTAGAGCTGCACTGAAGTAAGCTTGTAGTCTTGCCTTTTGCCAGATATCCTGAAGTGGAGCTGCATTCTGTAAGGTCTCAAATTCTCTGGAAAAGAATTGGAAGGTCCACCAAACCCCTCCACACTCCATCTTTGACTCCCAAATGTGATCTGCGTCTCCCAAATCCCCTGGCATTTCATTGAACCAATGGGAGTGCCCTCTTACTCTTTCGGTTAGTCCGCTGGGGGGATCTGGAATGGGAATCCTTCGCACATTCAAGAATTCTTCAGGCCGAGCCGTTGGTGGAGCTTCCACTGGCATGGCATCCCAATTGATAGGAGCACCAGATCCTGCCTGAGAGCTTGTGCCTGCTGCTGTTGCCATGAGAGTAGGTTGCTTATCTGCTGGAAGACGAAAGGCACATTAGTGTTGTATAGGAAACAAGATGTAGTGGTGTTCCCTTCACAATACTAACATGACAATCCCGGAGGTCAGTGGTTAGTGGTGAAGTGTTTGTGATGGTGTGAGTGGCGGTTAGAGGTCAGTGTCATCCTAGATGCATGTTTAGGGTATGCCATGGGCTCGGAATGCTCCTGTTGTTAGTGTGGGTGGATTTACAGAATTGGGTCAGGGGGTTTAGTACACAGTTTAATTCTCCATGCTTGGATAGAGGGGTCGTAGCTCTTAGAGCTAAAGATGGGTAAAGGTTTCTGGATGGGTGTGTGATGTATTTGAGACCTTTTGGGTACCCAAATCTGCGTGGGTGTGGGTCTATGGGTAAGGTATTTCCTGGCGATCCAAATTTGTCGAATGCTCGGACTTGTAAGAGCAGGTCGAGGGGATGGTGGATATTGATTCTGTTTCTGCCCTGCCTTTTGCTTGTCGATCTCGGCTTTGTTGGAGTTCTCCGCTGTTTTTTGTCCTTTTTGCACCCATATTTGTCTGGTGCCGCTTCCCTTGGTTGGCCTAAGCTGCTTTCTTTGCTGCGTCTTATGATACTGCCGTCGGTCTGGGTTCCTTCTTCGTGGTTGACTCTGCTGTGGTTGAGGTTGAGAGGTCGGGTGGACGCTCTGCTTTGGAAAAGAAGGGAGTTCCAACACTTGCGTGACTTGCCCACTAGGAAATGATTCGTTCTTTAACTTTAATCTAGGCCTGTCCGCAACAAGTTTGGAAGGATGAGCACCGCAGGGTGTCGTGCTCATTTGGCTGCTGATGCAACCCACCTGACCGCTGATTGTGTCCATCTGCCCGCTGATTATGTCCATCTGCCCGCTGATTGTGTCCATCTGCCCGCTGATTGTGTCCATCTGCCCTCGCGGATGGGTGGCTGCCTCTTCTAGTTTGCAGGAAGTTCCAGGGAAGGTCTCCTATCGTCTTTTTGATTGACAACTGTCTATAGCCAAGCCCAAGCGGGTTGGTGTAGACGTAGCGTGATTGAGCTGATCAAAGATCTTCCGGTCTTCCGTCGCATGTGTTTCATAGGGTCTAGGGTCACAACCGTCAGGCGGAATGCCGTTAGGGAAGTCAAGCGGTATCACTCGCTTCTGCTCTAAGGTTCCAATCTGTAAGGAGCCTTGTCTAAGATTTAGGTCCACAGAGTGATCGTATAGCCAATCTTGGCCAAGGATTAGGGGTTCTATCAGGTCGTCATCATGGCACACTAGTAGCTTCGCCGTCATGGTCATATTCTTAATGAGGATAGGAAGATCCACCTCACCCATGCAAGGGGTTTCCATGCCTCCTAGCCCTATGAGGTATGCCTCAATTGGCCGCATTTCTATTCCTGAATCCTTATAGTGGGACCATCTAATTGCACTAGTCGCAGCACCTGAGTCAATTAAAGCCTTGAGTTCTTGGCAAGAGTTGCCGTGTTCTAACTTAACTGTAATGAATGGTCTCCTGTCCACTATGCTAGGATGAGTGGTTGACTTTACTTGACACATGGCCATGGAATATCTGGGTGAAGTTTCCTGATGGTTATAATGTTCTCTCCCTAGTCCTTGTCTTTTTAGCTTCATGCGCTTAATGCGCTCTATGGCCTCTGCTTGTGCTTCTTCTCGAATTCGTTTTTCCTCCTCTTTACGTTGTTTAGCAGTATTGAGTCGACTTAGCATTTCCTCCGTGAGGGGTTCTTGATACAGCTTGACTCTGCACCTGCTAATATAGTTTGGGAGGACATCCCCCTCTAAAGTGGCTAGTTGTACTGCTCCACTCGTGGAGATCCTATTAATGATCATAGGTCCGTAGCCTCTCTTTTCTAGCTTTCTTGCGTGTTGTTTCAATGTGTAGACTAAAACTAGATCCCCTGCTTTCAAGCCCTTATCCTTCACATGGGCATCAAAGTATGCCTTTTGCCGTTTCTTAGCAGCATAGATGCCTGTTGCTGCTCGTAGCCTCGTCTCGCCTAGACGCTCTAGATCCAAGATCCTAGAGGACAACTCATGTCCATTCCACTCATGCTCTTGTGCTACTCTTAAAGCTGGGAGTAGGAAATCTAGTGGTAGCACTGCATTCTGTCCGAAGACCATCTGAAATGGGGTGGCATTGAGTACCGTTTTGTAGGCAACTCGGTATGCCCAAACAACATGATGAAGTTGTTTGTCCCAATCAGAGCGTTTATTATTGACCAGTTTCGTCAATACGTTACATAGGATCTTATTCGTGCTCTCGGCTTGTCCGTTAGCTTGTGGGTGATAGGGTGCAGACTTCTTATGTACCACCATGAATTCTTGAAGGAGATTTTCAATGACCTCATTCAAGAAGTGCGTACCTCTATCACTAACCAACTCTATTGGTAACCCATATCTAGTGAACACATTTTCGAATAAGAACTTAGCCGTCGTTTGAGCATCATTCTTTGTCGTGGCCTTTACTTCCACCCACTTTGTAAGGTAATCTGTGGCTACAATAATGTATTCTGCATGGGAGTTTCTAGCTGGGGGGTTGATGGGACCTACAAAGTCTATACCCCACTTTGAAAATGCACGTCCTCCCATCATTGGCCTTAAGGGCATTTCATCTTTTCTTATCGGATATTGGGCACGTTGGCATGTGTCGCAACTCTTCACATAGGTATGTGCATCCATATGAAGAGTGGGCCACCAAAGTCCCGAGAATAGAATGGTCTTAATTACTCTGTCAGGCCCAAAGTGTCCGCCTGCAACACCGCTGTGTGCCGTTTCTAAGACTTTCAAGTAGTCTGATTCATGAACGCACAGTCTTAGGTAACCATCCTTGCCTCTTCGATATAGGTTGTCTCCCACTAAGGCATAGTCTTGAGCCTCTTGCTCCATGCTCCGTTTTCTTGCAAGACTAGCCTGATTGGGTAATGTTCCCGATCTCATGAACTCGACCAATGGAGCACTCCAGTCTGGGATTAATGACACGTGATAAAGAGTGGCATGCTCCACTGGAGGTCTCTTCTGGCACACTGGACAATTGTGGATCCACTCTTGTATTTCTTTGTCCATGCTAGGCCAATACACCCCTAAACGTTTTAGATTCTGCAATGTTCGTTGTTTAGGGTAGTGATTTCCTAGCAGTCCCTCATGGGCTTGTTGCAACCAACTAGCATGTTCATCCTCCTCGACACAACAAGCTAATACGCCCTCGGTATCTTGCTTGTACATACTTCCGGCTAATATTTGATACTTTAGCGATTTTACAATTTCCTCTCTGCTTGTTTTAACATTTTTATTTGTAGGCCCGAAGGTTAGGACTGGTACCAACTTATTTGCCCATTTAGGAACAACTTCTAAATTGAATAGATAAGCATCGGGCAATTCATCAGACACTCCTTGCGGTGGCTCTCCTGAAGTGATGCGAGAAAGATGGTCTGCCCTAAGATGGGTTCTACCTTTCCTAACAACAACTTCAAAGTCGTATTCCATTAGTAAGAGGAACCATCTTACTAAGCGACCTGTATTGCAAGGTTTATTGACCAAATATAGTAAAGCTTGATGATCAGTGAAAAATTTGAACTTATTGGCCAATAGATAGTGTCTAAACTTCTTCACAGCATATACCATACCTAGGCCTTCTCTTTCCGTTGTGGTATAATTTCGTTCAGCTGCATTTAGTTGCCTACTAGCATATGCTATCGGCAAATCTAGGTTTCCTTCACCTGTGGGTTGTGCTAGCACACATCCTATTGCATGATTGGAGGCATCTACATGGACATGAAAGGGTTTGCTCCAATCCGGAGTAGTCAATATTGGTGCTGTGCACAAACGTCTCTTCAACTCGTTGAAGGAAGTCTCGCATTCCTCGCTCCATTCAAAATTTGTTAACAACCCATAAAGAGGTTTAGCTATGATGGCATACATGTGGATAAACCTACGGTAATATCCACAATGGCCCATAAAGGCTTGTACCTCTTTAACATTCCTTGGTCTGGGCAACTCAGCTATTGCTCTTACTTTGTCTTCATCTGTTGAAATTCCATTCTTAGAAACAATGTGACCTAAGATCTTACCTTGTCGTACCATAAACACACACTTCTCTGGATTCAGACACACTCGATAATCTCTACACTTGTTGAAGATTTGCCTGAGCTCAGGGATGTGGTAACTTCTCTCTTGGGAATGAGCGCACAGATCATCCACATATACTTCTAAGCTCTTTCGCAAGAACTCTTTGAAGACATGACACATGAGTCTTTGGAATGTTGCAGGTGCATTGGTGAGCCCGAATGGCATCACACGAAATGCAAAGATTCCCCATTCTGTGGCAAAGGCCGTTTTGTGCTGATCTTCGGGGGCAATGGCTACTTGGTTGTAACCTGAAAATCCATCAAGGAAGCTGTAAACTTCCTTGCCTGCAACACGCTCCAATAGATGTTCGGTGATTGGAAGAGGATAACTATCTCGGATCGTAGCGGCATTGACTTTTTTAAGGTTAATGCACACTCGCAATTTCCCATTCTTCTTGGGCACCACTACAATAGGGGACACCCATTCAGTGTGCTCAATCTCATAGATGAATCCAGCTTCAATCAGCCTGTCAATTTCCTCCTTTATTTTGGCTGCATAATTGTCATTATATGTGTAGGGCTTTTGTTTGGTGGGCTTGGCATCAGCGGTCATCGGAATCGTATGAGAGCAAATCTCTGGATCTACTCCTTTCAAGTCTCTATAATGCCATGCGAACACATCCCTATATTCCCTTAATAGAGCTACAAGCTCTGCTTCTTCTTCTGCACTTAGGTCGTCTCCTATGTACGTACATCGCTCTTCGTTCCCTTCAATGGTCACTACAATTTTTTTGGTCTTTTCTTTATTGTCATATGCTTCTCCTATGATGGCCTCTCTCTTAGGCATTCGTACCAAAATTTTCCGGTCTTCCACTTCATATTTCTTGAAATTTTCTGGTACTTCAAACAATGATTCTTCCTCTTCTTGTCTTACTGCTTTTCTTTTCTTTTTCTTTTGACCTCCTTCACTTCCTTTCTTTGAACTTATCGTTTTAATACTTGCAAGGGGTTCTCTTGTTTTTGGGTTAACACTCCTATGTCTTCTAAGTAGTGTTCCTCTGAGTCAAAGTAAGTATCCATCACAATGGATTCTAGATCATCGTCACTCTCTTCTTCTTCTATGAACTCACTAGGATCACACTCTTCCAACAAGGGCTGACACATGAACACTGAAATATCATAACCCTCCTCATCACAATGGGGTGTCCATTGTTCTTCATTGACTGCAATGTCCATGGTAGCCAAGATTTCTGCCCAACCATGAGGCTCAAATTCCTCATCTGGAAATATCATTGGTGTATAGGCTGGGTCTTTTATCGGTCTGTCTCCTGGGGAAGTTCCTTCTTCTCTCGCTTTTAGGCGCTTTTCCTCTTCCTCAGCGACCTTGCACATCCACAAGTGAGTATCTTCATGCAACCAGGATGGTTCAGGTGAACTTCCAGAATGCACTGAGATAGAATCTTCTTTCGCTTTGTGGATAGGATTCCACTGTAGGGGTGGTACATCTCTGAAGGTGTGATCCTTCAGATTGACCTTGGTGGTGACCCCTAAGTGCTATAAGTACAAGGAGTTGGTTCCCCAATCCTGTACTATTTGCAATTGTCGTAGGAAGGGTCTTCCTAGGATCATCTCATAAACATTATTCTTCTCAAAGTCACATATAGCAAACGTATGTTCAAACTCTGCACCACAGGTGGTTAGAGTTATCCCTTCAAGCAATCCGAGAGGTCTTTCAAAATGACCATCTGCCATTTGAAGTTTCATTCTCGTTGGTCTCAAGGTGGGTTTGCCCCATCACTTCCACAGGGAGGTGGTTGCAATAGCAACACCGGCACCCGAATCCACAATTGCTTTGGTTGTGTAACCTTGATAGGTGATCGGAAGATAAGTGTTACCTTCTTCACCTTCGCTCATGTCTCCTATCTTGTCGAGAGGTATCCCTGGTACTTTTTGTTTAGAGCCTACTTTTGGTGTATTGGATTCAAGTTCTGGGACCTGATCCTTCACATGATTCCAGAGCTCCGGTTTTGCCTTGAGGAGTTCCTCTACAGTGAGGTGACATTGAACCTTAGTGTTCTTCACAACATCAGTGTTCCTGGGAATCACTGAGTCTTCATTTCTTACCAATATCGTGGGAGCTCTGATCTGGAGAGATTCAGATTCCCATGGGCCTGTGAAATGAGGCAACTCTTGTAAAGAATTAGATTCAAAATCTAATCTCTCATCCTCTTGTTGCTCTGCTTGATCCCCATAGATAGAGGGAATGTCTTGGGGAAATTGATCACGAAGATCATCAATCTCCGGAATGGGAGGGGAATCACCCTTCTCCTTGGCCCATTTCTCTTCTTGTATTTCCCGCAAGAACTCTGGAGAGTCCTGTTGTATCGAAGGAGGTATTCCAGTATCCGTAGAATTAGGAACATAAGCTCCCATTTGTGGTGAGCTTCCTCTTTCAACAACTGGTTGAGCCTGTGGAGGTAAAGAAACTTGTGATTTGTTTACCAACTGCTCTAATCTTTCTAGTAAGCCTTGGAAATGCAAATCCGGCTTGACAGAGTTTGTCTGATTGAACTTTTGACTAGTCTCAAGTATAGCTTGAGCTTGTTCTACCATTTTCATGCACATTTTCATCCGTTCAATCTCTAAATCTGCTCTGGGGTAACTCTTGTCTAGGTTTGCAGCTGTTGGCCCTTCTTGAAGTCGAGCCTGGTAGGCCTTGAACATCATGTCCAAGCCTTCAGGAGTGGGGTCAGCTAATACTGATCCTACTCGGGGTGGTGGGTGGGTTACGAGGGGTGTATTAGAGGGTGGAGAAATGGAGGGTGATGGGGATGGTAGTGGTGGAAGTGTGTGGGAGTGCGGTTGCGATGTGATCTCTGTGATTTTTGCCTTGGTTTCTCTCACGCTTTCTTCAAGTTCGTTTATCTTTTTTGCCCATTGCCTCTTCATTCTTTCACGACTATCCTTCCAGGCGCTAGTTCTCTTTTTGGGTATGCTCTCTGTTTCACTCACCTCGGGGCTTTTTTCGGGACCAACTCCTTGGTGTTGTTGAAGTGCCTGGGCTCTTGTGATCACCTGCACAGGTGCAGTGGAAGTCACACTCCCTGTGGAGTCTACAACTAACCCAACAACATTGATAGGAGTGATTTTAGGCATGTTATTAGGGTTCTTTGGGCAATCTCGTAGGAGATGCTCTTTCCCGCAGTCTTGACAGAAGCCCTGAACGGTTACTGGTTGAGGCTGTGTAGGGGCAGGTAGTGGACAATCACGTATAAGGTGATCTCCCTGACACCTGAAGCATGGTCCTCTAGGAAATGGAGGTCGTACCTGCCTAGGTTGAGGTCTAGAGTTGGGGTTTGTGTACATAACATTAGAATACTCAGGTTCCCCACTATTTTCACTTGGGTCCTCATAATAGTATGACTCGTTATGCTCGGGTGACTGCATGTAGTAAGCATGTGGGCTATCAATATGTGTGGAGTCAAAACTATGGTCACTTGGATCACTGTCTGATAGCAATGGGGTGACTGGAACTATGGCTCTATTCGGATTTTCTTCAGTAGATGCATATTTCACTGGGATCACATTGGTTGGAGCAGGGGGTTGCTGCACTAGGACTGGTTGAGGTCTCTGCTGCCCTTGATAAGGTGGCTGATAAGTTTGTTGTGGTCTATTGTATTGTGGTGATGGGTACTGATTCTGGTACCTACCATGTTGTGGATATGGCTGAGGATAATTTTGCCTAACAGTTTGTTTGTTATATGGGCAGTCTTGTGCCGCGTGATTGGTGTACCTGCGCTCTATGGTGCAATACTGGCTACTAGGATTCGCCTGGGGTTGGGCCATAATGGGGCATACACTTGCCATATGTTCACCGCCACAATTGTAACACCGCTTAACTGGGGCAAATCTTGGAATTTGCTTGCTAGAGACACCTAGTTTTTGGGCTACCTTCTCTGCAAGTTCCTCGATGGATGTGGATTGAACAGATGCCATGTTACTAGAGCTATCAGAATCCTTATAGACTTTCGATAGTTCTAATTCCTCACCTAGATTGTCCTCAATGTCTATGCACATGCGCACGCACTCCTCTATCGTTCTAGGGTCCTTCAGGTACACATATGACTTGAGCTTAGTGCTCAACAATCCATCTAGGAACAAGGCCACTTGTTTGGCTGGTGTGGGTAACTCCGGCATAGGGCATCTCTCCAGGTACTGTCTAAATCTTCTTCCAGCTAGTCTGACCGTCTCTTGAGGTGTTTGTTTGAAGCTATGAATTAGTGAGGAGGTGTTATGCCTGATTCCACTCTTAGAAAACTCAACAATAAATGCCTCTAAGAGTTGGTCTATGTTTCTGAAATGCCTCTCATTCAGTGGTTGGAACCACGTAAGGGCAGTGTTCCTAAGGGTTAGACCGAAAGCATTATATTGTGTGAATAGGTCCTCCACCTGTTCAGCTTTCAACACTTGTCGAAATTCTGCCACATGGTCATAAGGGTCCCCCGTGCCATCAAAATAGTTCTTCATGGACTTCACCAGTTGAGTTGGTCGCAGGGTCCTAGTGTGTTCTCTCGGCCTTGGCAAAGGAAAATCATCAATATTCCTTTGATTCCATGGGGTTCTATGTCTCTCAGGTTCCACTCTATTCCTTTCTGTTCCCGTTCTTTCTCTTCCCATGGAGTTGGCAAAACTTACCTCAGGTTTGTCTTTACTTCTATCTCTTTGAGCTCCATGAGCTTGGGAGGTCCCAGCTCCTTGGTGACCAAAGGACACATTAGACCTTGGTTGGGGAAAAACAAATTCACCCTTCCATGTGTAAGCATGTCTGCCATGCTCAGTGACCACGAAGATTCTCTCTGATGCATTGTCTAGGTAGGTTACTTGGCCTGGGCTATCAGGGTCTTTAAACTCATAGATTGTGAGGGCATTCACTTCCTGAGATTGATAAGATTTATATCTCCAAAAAGCCTCATCGGTTTCTCGGTTTAAAAGCAGATCTATGCTTTTATTATCCTGTGGAATCCATTCTGGGGTCATGATTCTGGTCAAGACATATTTACCACGGGGAGTTCTTGGCTCTCTCTCTAAGTTCCCTTGCTCAATATCACCCATGTCGGTCTCCGCAATCACATTTCCAAACTCATCAGTTCTATCAGGAAGAGTGGTGACTACATATATGGTCCCTTCTTTATCTAGGTAGGCTCCATTCTCAAACTTGACTACCGGATGGTCTAATCCATGGGGTTGATCGGGGTTCTTAATCTGGACCACCGATCTTCTCAGTCCGTCTTCGTAAATGCGAGCACCTAGACGATTCGTCCTGATATATTCCAATTGAGTCTTATAAGGCCCTTCTGGCTTTTCTAGATAAGCCAACCTTGAACTACCTACTGATCTCTCCATGTGATAGGACATCTCAGAATCACTTGTTTCTGATCTGGGAGTGTATGGGTACTCACTCAATTGCTGGGCCCAAGACCTAGCAGTGTGATTGACACTAGCTTCAGAAGATCTGAGGCTTTGTCTGTCTCGGCCTAAGTGTCTGCCTGATCTAAGGTTCATATGCCTGATTTATTTACCCCCTGGAACCCAAGCACACTCTCGTTGCAGGTTGATTTTGCACCAATCACTTTGTTCTTTTTAGTTGAATATTATGTTTATGGTCTTGTCTGAAATTGCGTCGTCAGGAGTACTTAAGTGAATTTCCACACTTGATGAGTGATCGATTCCCGTTTATCTTTTGTCCCTTAGGGTTTTCGCACTTAAGACCTATTTACTTCTTGCACTTTGTTGATTAATATTCTTGGACTTGATTCGTGCCTAACGTTGCCCTAATTAATTACCACACCTAAGTCGTACTTAGCCTAGGCTAGGAATTGACAAAGGAGGGTTGAGAGATCTTCCAACCTCAATTAGCTGGTTGACCAAACTGCTACACAAGCCCAGGAAGCCTTCTCCCAAGCTCGGTACTCACCCCTGCTAGCTTGCTCTGGATTGCCTTGAGCGCGCACAAAGTTCCTGCAAAGCACACCTGTTAGTATAGCTCTATTGCCACAAGTATTTGGAAGACACACTTCAATAATTTTAGTCCCCTTGGAGTAGCTCACTGTACCCCCTGAATCTGAGAACCACTTAGTTCCACCTAAAGGTCAACTTAAAAATGCATGTTCTAAAACTCCGCATATGATTCTTACAAAAACCAGTCGAGGTCTACGTGGGATTCTCAACGAGCTTTCCAACGAGACCAAAATCTCATCAATCGGAGTTCGTATGGTCAAGTTATGACCATTCAGGCACTAAAGGGTCAAAACAGGCACTCAGGGTTCAGGAGATCCCTCTCTGGTTTCTAGGCCTTTTGCCCACTTCCAAGGTCCTAAAGTTATACCAAGGTGCCTAAAATCAAGCTCAACTACCCTTTCAATCACTCAAAAATTAACTTTCAATTTTCATGCGTTAAAGGCCGTGTATCGCGATAGGTCGGGTCGGGGTGTCGCGATAGCTCGGAGTGTCGCGATAGCTCGGAGTGTCGCGATAGCTCGGAGTGTCGCGATAGCTCGGAGTGTCGCGATAGGTCGTGGAGTGTCGCGATAGCTCGGAGTGTCGCGATAGGTCGTGGAGTGTTGCGATAGGTCGTGGAGTGTCGCGATAGCTCGGAGTGTCGCGATAGCTCGGAGTGTCGCGATAGCTCGTGGAGTGTCGCGATAGCTCGGAGTGTCGTGATAGCTCGGAGTGTCGCGATAGCTCGTGGAGTGTCGCGATAGCTCGTGGAGTGTCGCGATAGCTCGTGGAGTGTCGCGATACCTCGAAGTGTCGCGATAGGTCGCGGGGTGTCGCGATACCTCGGAGTGTCGCGATAGGTCGCGGGGTGTCGCGATACCTCGGAGTGTCGCGATAGCTCGGAGTGTCGCGATAGCTCGTGGAGTGTCGCGATACCTCGAAGTGTCGCGATAGCTCGTGGAGTGTCGCGATACCTCGAAGTGTCGCGATAGGTCGCGGGGTGTCGCGATACCTCGGAGTGTCGCGATAGCTCGAAGTGTCGCGATAGGTCGCGGGGTGTCGCGATACCTCGGAGTGTCGCGATAGCTCGGGATATGGTGAATTTTTCTGTTCTATCTAGTGTTCCTGGGAGCTCTAGGCCTGCGCAGTGTCGTGGTGCACTCAGAATCGTGATCGGGTGAAATTTTCGGAGTGTCGCGATAGCTCGAGCTCAACGCCTCGGGGACTGTGTAGACAATTTCTGTACCTGCTGAGCTTGCTGGAGATGATGTTGGAGCTACCACCTGCAAGAAACATGCAAAAAACACACAAAAACAAGCACGCACAATCGCTCTCTCTCAAACTCGCACACAACAAATGAGGGAATGATAAGGAAGAGGGAATATGTAGTGGGGAAGGAGGTGGAGGTGGAGATGGAGAAGGAGGTGAAGATGAAAATGGAGATGGAGAAAAATCAGAAATTTACCTACTACTTACCATTCCAACGCGTCCTCTCTACGTCTTACCATCACACGCTCGTCCTCAAAGCTCGATCCCCGGCAACGGCGCCAAAATTTGGTGTAGCTCAGTGATGAGTAGCACCTCCTTTAATGTCAATCCGGGAAGACGTGAGGATGGTATGAAGACCACGAGCAAGTGGAGGCACAAGTGCGTGAGTGAGAAGCACACAAGCATGCACACACATACACACACACGCGCACACACGGCAAGAACAAAGAGAGTAAGACAATGGAATCACTTCTATTGCAAGAAAGTTCTCATACAAGCTCAAACTACAAGAAGCTAACCCCAAAAATGAGCTCTCTAGCTCTATTTATAGTTTTTGACTAGCTTTTGGCCCTGTCCAGACCTAGTGTCCGGCCTAGTTAAAAATTAGGTTCCAGGGCTTATTTGAGGGCTCAAACGAGATCTAAAAATTATGAAAATTGGCAGGCAACTACTTCTAAGGCTCCCCAAGCTCGAGGACTCCTCGGCTTGTACAAAATGGAGCTACAAAAAGGTGAAATGATATTTACAAGGTTTTTTTTGTGATGAGACTCACTTAAGAATGATGTAAGGGTTTTTGAAAAAAAAATGAAGGGTTGCCTTAGTGCTAGATCTGCATGTGTGTCCGTACTTGCTTCTTCCCGTATACTGTCAACAATCACCCCAAACAAAAATCAAGACCTTTGGAAGACTAAAAACCTCCATATCATTGCTGGAAGTCTGTACCATCAAGACTCAAGTGGATTACTCATGAGATGCGTGGAAGAAGAGGAACAGGAAATGTGGCTTCAAAAAGCACATGTAAATCAATGGAAAACTCATTTAAATGCGAAAGGAACATGGCAAACACTGAAGAGATTAGGCATATATTGGCCAACCATGCAAAGGGATACACATAACTATGTATCAGCCTGTATCAGCCTGCCCAACTTGTCAAGAACGAAATCCAGAAGAGAACTCTACTCTATGCTACTCCATAGTAGCACCAAGATGGAGTATGCCTCTGGTGAAATTCTTGAAGACCCAAGAGTACCCAGAAGGAGCTACTCAAGCAAGGAAGTGTGCACTCACAGAACAAAGCAAGGACTATGTCGTTATAGGGAAACAACTCTTCAAGCGAGGAAGAGAAAATCATTTACGAATGTGCATTCATGAAGACGAGTATCTTGTTGTTTTAGAGATGGCATATACAGGAGTTGTAGGAGGACATTTTTCTGTGGATAAAACTGCAAAAATGATTCTCTTTGCGGGAATGTGGTGGCCAAATCTACATCAGGATGCAACCACATATGTTCAATGATGTGATACCTACCAACGAACAAAATATCCAATTCGAAGAGATGAAATGCTGCTGAAACCCATGATGAGTGCTTGAGCCTTTACTAAATGGGGAATAGACTTCATGGGACCTATTAGCCCACCAGCTAAAGGATCCCATGCCGAGTACATAATCGTAGCCACAGACTATTTGACCAAATGGGTTGAAGCCAAAGCAACCAAGAAAAATGACGCGAGGACTACGACCAAGTTTCTCTTTGAGAACGTATTCACTAGATTTGGATTGCCTATAGAAATTGTGAGTGATAGAGGCACACACTTTGTGAATGAAGTGATAGAAGCCCTACTGAATGAATTCTTAGTAATTCATAAGAAATCAGCCCCATATCACCCACAAGCAAATGGACAAGCCGAAAGTTCAAACAAAATCTTGTGTAGAGTCCTCACCAAAATTTTTAACAATGGTAGATCTGATTGGGATAAGCAATTACATCATGCTTTATGGGCATTCCACGTAGCCTAAAAAACAGCCATAAGAACTACTCCTTTTAATTAGTGTACGGACATAATGCTATCTTGTCAATTGATTTCTTAATACCCACTCTCAGAGTAGCAACAACTTACGAGTGGACTGGACATGAATTATCAGCTCAATTGGATCAAATAAAAAAGTTACACGACACTAGGTTACAAGCTGTAGCAGGGATTTATGCTGCTAAAAGGCGATAGAAGGCATATTTTGATGCTCATATTAAAGACAAAAACCTGAAGGAAGGGGATTTAGTTTTGGTTTATACTTTGAAGAAACATGCAAAGAAACTGCAAAAATGAGGATGATTCCATTTATGATTTGTCTAATGATTTGCTCCTCTTCAATTACCTCTCCAATGCTTCCAAGTTGGTTGGAAATCTCCTTAATATTTGTGACATAATCAGTCACACTTTGCTTCGGGCTTTTCTTCATTGTTGTGAACTCCATCCACAATTGGTTCTTCCTTGCTCGAGTGTTGGAGGAGAACAAAGAAGCAAGTGCATTCCAAGTCTCTCTTGATGTCTTGCATCCCTTGACATGAGGTAAAAGAAAATCAGAGATTGAGTTTAGAATATAGGACCTTGCAAGTGCATCCTTCGAACACCAATTTGAAAGTCTTTCCACTTCTTCATGTGATGGTTGCCCTTTGTTCCTCATGGTTGGCATTGCTTCATCTCGAGATATGAATCCATATAGATTCCTCCCTTGAAGGTAAGACTCCATCCTTAGAGACCATTCTGGGTACTTGTTTCGATCCAATTTGTCAATTGTTGATGGAAATCCATCTCCCATGTTGCTTGACTATGCTCTAATACCACTGTGAAGAGAGATGGTGGATGCAATCTGAAGATGAGTTGGTGCTACTACAACCAGATTCACACCAACAAATAGAGACTTCAGAGTTGATTAGTAGAACCTTTGAGCTTCTTAAATCCACAAAAATATCAGCCAAGTACTTTGGAACATGTATCTCAAAAGTTTAAGTCAAGACAGACTAGTTGCGAAATGACTAGCTCCCAAAACTTGCTATTTTTTAACATACACCTGTTGGAAAAAATGAGCAGTGCTCTCAACCTTGTAGGAATCAGATGAATTCCTTTTGGGCATAGCAAATAGACTTAGGTAGCTTGCTAATCCAAGTTAAAATACTTCAATTCATCAATTGAGCAATGAGAACAAGTTTTATCAAAATATGGAACATGCGCGCCATTCTCGGGGCCCTGCAGAGATAGAACAGTAAGCAGTAAAATGCAAATTTCTCCCGAATTATAAATCCAATGACCATGAAATTTTATATGCAAAAACTAGCTTCAAAGAACAATAAATTTTCACTTTAAAACACTGAAAAAGTTTGAGTATAGCTCGAGATATGAGCTTCTGAAGTTACTGCTCTAAGTGAGTATATCAGAGAACAAAACAGAGAAGTAGAGAATGATAAATGTATAGATTCACATATGATTATAACCACATTGGCAATGAATATTTGCACAATGGGAGTAGAATGATAGAGCTATGCAGTAAGCTCTTCAATCTCTACAAAATGACATGGAGTGGTACGTACAAGGCTTGCTAATCACCACTTCCTTCTTCCTCTTTTTATAGCTTCTTTTGAATGGATTTTTGAATTCGAATTCGAATGGTTCCACCTAAAAGTGATCCCCAAAATTAGGAAATACTCCCTTAGCTCACTAATTCATGGTTTTAGGTAGTTAGAGCCACGAATTTGCTTTTTACATCATGGATGAGGTAAGCCATTCTTTTTCTTTTTTCTTTTTCACAATTACAAGAGATAAAATGTACTCTTTTACAAGAGGTGTTCACATGACTACACATATGACTACAAATGAACATAAGTCAAATAATATCAAGCATGTAGGCTTGGATAAAATGCACCAACATGCATGCATGTGTGTGTGTGTGTGTATATATATATATATATATATATATATATATATATATATATATATATATATATATATATATATATATATATATATATATATATATATATATATATATATATATATATATATATATATATATATATATATATATATATATATATATGTGTGTGTGTGTGTGTGTGTGTGTATGTATGTATGTATGTGTGTGTGTGTTACATGTTTGTACACATACATTACAACATAATTGGCATTTTTCAATGTATATTTGATGAGTTCCATTGACAAGCTTGTCAAAATGTATATCGGAGTAAAGCAGAAAAAATGCATGGGCATCGAAATTCTTGTGCAAAGAAAAAAAAATAGTAAAGTTGCTCCCAAGTTTGGTCAAGCATGTGCATGTATGTACAACATGAACCTACATAATCATGTATTGCAATAACATCATGACCATAAAATACATAAATGTAATCATAAACATAAACAATAACCTAGATAAACATAACCATCGAACATGAAAAATTGAATGTGAACCCTGATAATTATGTACAACATCATGATTATAAAATGCATAAATGTAACCATAAACATAAACAATAAGATAAATAAGCATAAACATTTAACATCATGTTCATAAGCATAGCCATAGCTTGCATAAACTTGAGACCCTTTGTGATGAGAATGAGTATGCTTCTTTTGATGGAGCACAAAATTAAGAAAATAGGGTGGCTGCTATGCAATCAGAATATGATTTTATTATTAAGAATGGTACTCCGTCTTTATGTGATTTGCCTCCATGCAAAAAGGCCATTGGAGCTAAATGGGTATACAAGCTAAAATGTAAGCTTGATGGAACACCTAATAGGTGTAAGGCTAGTATTGTTTCCAAAGGTAATTATCAATACAAGGGCATTGGTTTTGATGAGACCTTTGCTTCCACATGTCAATTCATAGAATCTATGCAATTGCAACTCATCTTAGTTGGGATGTACATCAATTGGATATTAAAACTATATTTTTTAACTGGTGATTTATATGAAGAAGTGTATTTATTTCAGCCACATGGTTTTGTGCAAAAAAGGCATTAAAACAGTGTGTAGGTTGAAAAGGCATTGTATGGATTGAAGCAAGCACCACATGCTTTGTATGAAACAATACAAGACTATTTGCTACCACCTGGTTTTGAGAGTAGTTCAAGTGAGATCACCTCATATCTTAAGCATACATATGATATAGTTTTGATCATTGTTGTATATGTATTTGATATATTGTTCATTGGTCCTAATGAGAAGCAAATTCTTGAATTTAAGGATGATTTGCATGCATCTTTTGAGATGTCCAATTTGGGGCATTTACATCATTATTTGGGCATTTGATTTATGCAAGTTGATGGGGAACTTCGTGTTAAACAAAATACACTGACACATTATTGCAAAAGTTTGGCCTTGAAGATTGCAAACCCATTACTACTCCCATTGAAACATGCTTGTCGTTGAGTCTTCATGATTTTTGAGATGCATTTGATGCTATTCTCTATCAATAAGATATTGGATGCTTGATTTGCTTATGCATAACTTGAATTTATGTTGAGCTTGTTGTCTCTCATATGAGCAGGTTTATGTGTTGCCCAAGTGTATAGAATTGGGAGGCGTCTAAGTGCATCTTTTGCTACTTGAGTGGTATCCAAATACTTGGATTGTTTTATCCCAAGGGAGGATCATTATTGGTAGATTTACATGCTTTTCCTTACTCAAAGTGGGTTGGATGTTGTGACACTCATGTTTCCATGAGTGTTTTTGCTTCATGTTTGCTAGCTCGTGCACATCTTGGTTAAGCAAAAAATAGCCTATTGAGGCAAATTCTAATTGTGAAGTTGAGTATAGGGTATCTTCTATAGCAATTGTTTGTTGAGGATGTAAGGATCATGTGACCTTACCCCCATGTCCATGTATATATATATATATATCATATATAGAGCATTGCCTCAATAGAGATCATTATGTGGGTTTCGAGGCTCCCACACATGTATGCACATCTCTCCTCTCTTCTCTCTCCCTCCATCTCCTCCTTCCTCCTCTTGTTCTGCACACCAAAGCCCTTCATTGCTATCAGAGATTGTTGAAGGCTTGTGTGCAAGAAGCTTCAATGGAAGCTTAGGTCACAAGAGGTGAAAGTGCAGGTCGGCATCTCTCAACAACAGTTCAGTATTTCGGCCATAACTTGAGCAATTGAGCTCGGATTGATGCGTTTTAAAGTTTTGTGCGTAGCTACAACTTCCCAGAAGGGTGCAAAACCTGACTCAAAGTCTTAGACTGCTGAAAATTCAAAAAAACACATACTAATGTAGAAGATAAATCTACATTCACTTGGATAGTAGGTCAGTGTTTTGGCTATAACTTGATTTTTATAGCTCAGAATCAGATGGTTCAACTTGCTGTGTATAGCTTGGAAAATGGCTACAACTTTATAGAATAAGTCATATTCAGATTCTCAGTGTTAGGTCACCGAAATTGCAAAATACAGAGAAGTACTGTTGTAGGTGAAAGTGAAATCAACAACAGATGTTTGTTTTGTGCATATCTTGAGCTACGCACCTCCAATTGAGGTGTTCTTTATCTCGTTATGTAGCTAAAAATTATATCTTGAAGTTTGTTGAAGAATAAAACTTCAGATTTAGAGGTTATCACCTCTGAAACAGCAAAAGATAGAGCATCATATTTTCACCATAAGAACCTTAATTGCTCTTGGAGGTTGAATTTGCTTTGGACCTTTTTTGAGAGAGAGTTTTTGGTGTGCAAGCTCTTATTCTTAGAGATTGAAGGCATTATCCATGCATGATTACTGTGGTAGCTCCTCCATATGAGAGTAGAGCATGATCTGTCACATGTTTGGCATGTAAAATGACATTGTGGTATACTCTTTTTGAGGTTTATGTCATTATAAGTTCGATCATGGATGTATAGTGGCATTGTGGTTTATATCTTGCTTATGCCACTTGTTTATGGATTTACTTGCCGGTTGCATATACTTTTGTGAGAGTTGATGTTGGATCTTTATTAGTACTTGTATCTTTGTTTTCTTTGCAGGTACGTGATCCAGATTTGGAGCCTCAGTTACACATTCGTTTGTCCCCGTTATTAGCATTTGGTCATTGATTGATATGTATTTGCCAGTGTGATTCTTCACATATATGGATGGTGATTCCCACATGGTTTGTTTGGTTCAGAGAACATTTTATAGAGGAGATGCTGCCAAAATTTTGACAGCTTTTATGCTAGAAGAGAGCTCTAGTGGATCTTGAAGCTTGTGTGATAGCTTTGGATCATTGATTATCTCCATTCACTTGGACTTGGTCACACATTGTTCGTGACATATTGGACCATCTTGCAAGATTTATTCTTGAGTGGGAGGTGTATCACCATTGTATTGGTATATATTGCCATCAATTTGTGGGCATATGTACTTGCCATTATCCTTGATTGGATCAGTGACAGGTGGTGACAGATTACTCATTGTTCTTTTGTTATCGGTTATCTTGTTTGATTGCTCAGTTTACAAAGGATACTCTATCGAATTTTTCCCAGGATTCTTTCACATCTACTTGATCACTTTGGAGACTTGGTGAGCAGGCTTATGCTCATGGTTTCATATGCATGCTAGATGCATGGTTATGTGTCAGGTTGTTCACATGGTTTCTTCTCGAGTGACATATTTGTGATGCAAGTTATGCATATGGATATGCAGGTGTGATTCTATTGAGGATAGAGTATTGTTTCTAGTCTCTTATTACATTTCTAGTCTCTTGGATTACAAGCATGGTGTCTTCTCCATTTGATGGCACTGACTTTTCGAGATGGAAAGATTAGATGTGGCATACATTGGTTCATGCGGGGTTACACATGTATGTGCATAGAGATGCATAAAGGCCTTGTGACATGCCTGACCACGTATGGATGGATATGGATGCATTGGGCAGCTCCACTATCTGATTACAGCTTTTGGATTCTATATATGAGTCTATTATGTATGAGAAGACGACTAGTGCATTATGGCAGAGACTCCATGATATGTATGCAAGTCCATTGACTCATGTGAGACATAGATCACATCGACAACTTCAATGTTGGCATTGTGGCCGTGAGGGCCATATTCGATGATATTGCTATTCGATGATGTCAGAGACATGCATGTGATGTAGGTCAGGTAGTGATTTTAGGAGAGTCTATGGTAGTTGATTATGCTAGTGATGGTGATAGATTCATTTTCTCCTATGATTCATCTCAGGATTCCTCTTGTTCATTGGATAGCACACACATGGCTTGGTTGCTTGATGCATTAGCCAGTTTTCATGTTACTCCACATCATGAGTGGTTTTGTCGATTCTCAGGTGAGAGTCGTGGATGTGTGCACTTGCCCAATGGTACGACATGTGACATTGAGGGTATAGGAGATGTGTGCCTTATGCTACCTAGTGGAGCATCACTTATACTCAGACATGTATGTTATGTGCCTTCATTCCCTATGAGCTTGAAGTCAGTTAGCCAGTTACAAGAGAGCAGATGTTATGCATTCCTTGGTGACCATCATTTTCAGTTGCAGTGAGGATAGCTTATGCTTATCAAAGGTGCTAGGATTGGGCACATGTATCCACTACAGGTACTTCATGTGAGAGACAGTCTCATCTCAGTGGGAGTTCAGCCTTATGTGCGATGTGAGACTCGTCGTGTCTCATTTTGTCTACCTACACATAGGCCTGGTGACATTCATGATGCACGTGTATGGCAGGATTCAGATGCTCTGATGGATGCACATGTAGAGCATGTTTTGGATGATCATGATTCTTATATAGAACATGATTTTATTGATCATATGGATGCTCTTACAGAGCACACTTTGGATGATCAAGTAGAGCATTATGATGATACTCAGTTAGAGTTTGATCGTCAGTTTGATCTTAGTGTCGATGTTGTGCAGCTAGGCTTTACCCCATATTCATACATAGAGCATTGCCTCAATAGAGACCATTATGTGGGTTTCGAGGCTCCCATGCATGTATGCACGTCTCTCCTCTCTTCTATCTCCCTCATCTCCTCCTTCCTCCTCTTGTTGTACACACCAAAGCCCTTCATTGTTGAGTGTGTGTGGCTCAAATGCCTCTTGGGTTATTTGGGTGTTGGTCAGTCTTCTGCTGCTAGTATCTTTATTAACAATCAAAGTGCATTGACAATTGCAAGGAACCTTGTATTCCATGCTCACGTGAGCACATTGAGGTGCACTATCATTTTGTCAAGAGTCTTCTGCCGAAGAGATCAATTTATGTGCCCACATAGGATAATGTTGGAGAGCTTTCACAAAGGCTCTGCCTAGGGAGAAGTTAGAAATTTTTTTGCAAAGCTTTGGGCTTACTTCCTTTTGTGGATTGATTTAATTCCACATATCTTTGCACTTCCTTGTGCATGACTGCTAGGTTTTTGTTGATTGCATCACCCTCAAGGGGCATTCATTGATATACGTTGATAGTGATGTGTGTGAACACAGTAGGGGGTAACACAATCATTGTTGTGTTTTTGTAGAAGCTTCTTCTTTTTCCTTGTGTTGTTTGTGTGCTTCCATAGTCCTCAAACTCCAACACTTATGCTTGAAGTCTAACATATTCATGATGAAAGAAGGAGATTTGCATAAATTCAACATATACAAAGTCAAGAGTCAACAAAAGAAGGAAGTCTTCAACATAGAAGCAAAGTACTTACAAACTTAGATATGATGAAGCACAACAATGGATCAATCAAGGGGAGCCATCTAGGATATGTAGTTAGTCTTGTGAGTGGAAAGTGTTAGACAATGTGGTAGTCACATAAGAATTTTCATTTTTTTTGGCAAGTTTTGTAGATGAAAAAGTTGTAAATATGTTCAAGATTTTTTATTTGTAGACTTTGTAGAATTGGGAAGAGCCTTCCCTCAAAAACCAACAAAATAAGAGCCATTTCTTACTAGATCATCTTGTGTTTTTAGTGTTTCAAAATAAAAAAGGAGTGCTCTAGAGGGGACCACTATAAAGACCCTCATTTGTAAAGACGTTTAGCTGGTGTGGGTGAGAGAGCTCTTCTTCGTGCAAAATCCATGCATAGGCATTCATGACTTCTTTTTGAGTCTTTTTTTGCATGCTTTCTAATCTGTGACACTTGCTATTTGCTTTGATGTGTGTCTTGTACCTTGAATCTAAGTATTTTTTATCTTATCTTGTGATTTCAAATTGCCTTGTGCCAAACTCTCATGTCCATTGACAAACTACAACTATTTTTGTCTCTACATAGAGCTATAGATGGGTTTTTTTTTTTCATTTTCATCTACTGCAACTTGTAGATCTCCTTGTTTGGTTCAAAACAAGTGATCATACACTCAATTTCGATAAGGAAGGTCCATTACTCAACGTTTAGATCTTCTTGCTAGTTTGGATGGTATATTACAGTAGGTTATACTAGATATGTTTGCGGATAACTTAGTTATGTTAATATATGTCATTATCTAATTAATGAATTAATGCACAAATGGTTTCCAATCAAATAGGAAGAATCATTAGAACATATATAGACGGTTCATCTTTATGTTCTTGTGTACATCTTAAGGAAATATTTGAGTTACATACATAGATATATATACACACACATATATATACACAAACACTTGGTGAGTGTTAATGGTTATGTGTTTATTTAAATATTTATTTTAGAACTTCGAGGAGGAATGCTAAGGAAGTTGTACTCTCATCTAAAACAAGGATGGCCTTGTTGTTATCATTCCTCGCTATTTATGCACTTTTTTCTCCTGCCAAAAAAAGATTAGGAGACTTATACCTCACTGATTCTCTTTCGTTTATAATAGAATATTTACATTCATTAATACCTACGTGTAGAAGTAGGTGCATAGGTCTTTTATTATTAAGAATTCTACTATATTTTTTCAAGTTTAGCAAGTAAAAATTCATATCCATCAACATATGCTAGCATACTCTTATTTTTTGCTACCTATATAAAAAATATAGAATATAAAACCCTTATTTCACCAGTAAGCATTCCCTTCATCTATATACAGTTAAGATTTAACCAATGCATCTCATGTACTCGCACTATATGAGATTGTTGTCTAACTTTATAGTATCAAAACATACTACTTATAATACACATACCTATGTCATTTTCAATATTGAGCTATTCTGAATATATGCAAGGATAATTACTTCACAATATTCTACAATCCTTTTACAACCAGTACATGATGCAACACTTAAGCCCATAATGCATAATTGGTACTGTCCAACTTATCCTCAATAGTCAACATATGGAATGCATCATTGCTTTCAACCATGGCCACTGACTAAAATACCTTGATGTAGAGGAATGATTGTATCCCAAAAAGTTGAATGGAACTACCCTGTCGAGTTCTGCTAAACTTGTAGCAGACTTTGAGATACTTATATTGGCGAACTAAAACGTGTATATATCTTTGGCACAAAAAGATGAAATTGTCTGTGAAAGTGCTACAATAGTGTGTTTCGAGGCCAAAACAAGTTCACATCGTGATTTTGGCATGACAAAGTGAAGCAATTTTGATCTCCTAGTGACCCTGAGTATGGTCACCAAATTTTGTGCGATTCTCATATTGTGACCGGAGGGGTGTCAACAATGCTCTAGATGAAGCGGCGACCTGCTCTGATACCAATTGTTGGAGTTTGAGGTCTGCAGAAGCATGCAAACAACACAAGAAAAAGGAAGAATCTTGAAGCACAACACACAATACTGAAATGTATTACCACTAGAATGTACAAAGATAAGTAACCCATTATGGCAATTGGTGTATATACAAGCTTGGGAAAAAAAACCTCCTAAAGAGGGAAAAAAGTGCCCCGGTGGTCCGAGTGTGTTCAAACACATCACTACCTAAATATATCAACAGTATTGTGTTTTTTTTTGTGTATATTGTAGCCTCTTTGTAGAGTATTGTATACGATGCTTGGAGGTTGGTTTTCTACGCCAAGATATCATCATTGAATAACATTGAAGTAGTAGAATATTTCAACTTGGAGGTAGTATTTTCCCTTGTAAAATCAATAGATTCATGTATGTCTAAATCTTAGCTCTAAGATATATGTTTGGCTTCTTCCAATTCATTTAAAGTTTTATTTAGAAAAGAGATATACTAACCTCCCTTTATTCTTATTCATATATTTTTTTGGCCATGAGAAATGCTAATGTCTTGTGGTGATGTGTGGATTCTCTAATGATCATGCTATTTCTCTTCTTTGTAAGAATGCTTCCTCGTTTTGCCTTGTATGTATAGGTGAAGCATTCCCATCTTGATCTACATTATTGTTTCATATTCTTATTGTATGTTCTTGTGCTACTTCAATTAAAAATCAATGTAAGACTAGTTAAGATAGAGATACTATTATTTTAGGATACTTTTTCCCACAAGCTCCATTTAGAAAGATTTATGTTGGATATATATTAACCAATTTTTTTGTGAGGGAAACCCATTCTTTATGACATCCATATAATTTTGATTTAGATCTCTATTTGACCTACTTTTGAATCTTAAGAGATTCTCTAATATTGCAAGATGTAGAAGATTTGACCAATAGGTGAAATTCACTATCCTCCATGTGCTATGAGTTAATTAATTGAAAATTCACACACTTTCTATTTTCATTTTATTCTTTGAAAAATAAGTATTATAGTAGCGCATGAAAACTTTGACATGCTTTACAAATTCTTGTTTTTAGATTGGCTACTAGTGGTCAGTTGCGTAGATTTAATTCCCTTCTTTGGATATGTTTGATGCGTCATAAATTTTTTATCAAGATTTGAGTGGAAACATTATAGGATATTGTTTTTCAAACTATTTGGTTGCAGCTCTAGGACTTTGAAGGCATGCAAAAATCACAAGGAGGAAGAATCTTGAAAAACAATAGAATATTGAGTGTATTACTAAGTGACTATAGAAGGAAAGGTAAGTACACCATTAAGGTTATATGCATGTATACAAGCCGAGGGGGAAAACCTCTTAAAGAGGGAAAAAATTCCCTAGCAATCCTAAGTGTCTTCATACACATCACTACCAAAATATATCAATAAATCTCCCCGAGGAGTGATGCAGTGAACAAGGAGCTCACACTCATGTATAAGAAAATACCAAGCTATGTGGAATGAAACCAATCCACAAAAGGAAGCCCAACGCTTAAAAAAAAGCCTTAAACTTCTCCCTAGGTAGAGCCGTGAAAACCTATAAAACATTATCTTATGTGGGTGGAGAAGTCAAAATTTTATCAATAGTAGAGAGTCTCTCCCTAGTATAATTATAGTGCACCTCATGTTCTTTATGGGAACATGGACTATAGGGTTCCTTAAAATTGCCAAGGTGCCTTGATTGTCCATAAAGATGGTGGTGGAAAAAGATTGACAAACACCCAAATCGACTAAAAGGCTATGAGCAACACACTCAAGAATAGTGTGAGTGAATGAGAAAGCATTAATAGAAGTACACACAAGAGAGAAGAAGGACATCGAAGTAGTAGACATGTGATGGTCGGAAGAGCTCTCTGTTGATAGATGATTAGTAATATGAGAATGAGTGAAGTGAGAGCTATTAGTGAAACCCTAAGTACAAAGTAGCACCATATATGAGTATATAATGTGTATATGGTTACTTAGAAAAACAATAATAGCCAGAACTAGAGTAAAAAGTGCTCATGTATAGGGAAATGATTCACATCAAAGCTACTTGAGGGACACATAAGTGTAACAAACCCTCCAGATGCAAATGATTTGAACACATTAAAGGGTTGACATATAAGCCCCCACAAGATAATAAGCCTAAAGCTTTGCAAAAAGCTTCAAACTTTTCCCAATGAAAAGATGCCACATTATCTTGTGTAGGCACATAAACCAAATCAATATCTCTAGCATGAAGTTGCTCTATGACATAATGGTAACAACCTCAATGTGCTTTGTGTACACAAGAAACATCAGATTTCTTGCAACCGCCAATGCACTCTGATTATCAATGAGAATATGTGTAGGTGCATCAACATCCATGCATAGATCCATCAATAGTTGTCTTCGCCATATACACTCCATTGTCATTGTGAATACTACCCTGTACTCAACTTCACAACTCGATGTGGAAATAGTAGGTTGCTTCTTACTCAACCAAGGTATGCACTATCCTCCAAGGAAAAAACAATTACCACTAGTGGACACCTATGTATCATAACAACGAGCCCAATGACTCTTTGTAAAAGCATGCAAGCATGGTTGAGCATATCTTCCATAAATGAGACCCAAACTCAAAGTGTTTTTGACATATCCTAATGCACACCTTACCATGTGCCAATGCTTAGTGGCTATGCATAAATCAAATCAACTAAACAACTGCATATTGTATGTCTAGCCTTATGTTACATGCATATATCAAACATCCCATGGCTTGTTGATGAAGACAAGTACCAAATGCATAACATGCATCCTCAATCGAGAACCTAAATCTTTTTTCCATTAGTGTTGAGATGGTCTTGCAATCCTCAAAACCATTGTTGAATTAGTTTCTCAATATATTTTGCTTGATACACAACAATTCCTCACTCAACTGATACAAACTAGATGCCCAGACGATACTCCAAAAGGCCAGGATATGTGACATCAAAAGTATGTTGCAAATCAATCATAAGCATGCCAATTTTCTTGTCACATGACATAGTCAATAGAATGTCATCACCACAAAGAACAAGCACTATAAGGTCAGCCCCATCTTTATGTACATAAAATGTGCTTTCAATTGGGCTACATGTAAAACCAAGAGCAATCAAGTGCTTATGTATCTTGTCATACCATGCACCTAGAGATTGCTTAAGTTCATAGAAATCCTTATGCAAGCAGAAAACCATATGCACTTGATCTTTGCTGGCAAATCCACAAGGTTGCTTCACATAGACTTCTTCTTGCAAATTTCCATTCAAGAAAGTCGTATTTATATCCAATCAATGCACCTTTCAACCATGATGGGTAGACATTGCAATCACATAATGAATGGTATTCATGAGCGAAGTAGGTGCAAAAGTCTCTTCATAATATATGCCATATTTTTGTGCATAACCTTTCGAAACTAGTCTACTTTTGTAGCGACAACACTACCATCTGATTTACTTTTAATTTTCTAAACCCACTTGGTACCAATGACATTCTTACCTTTTGGCAATTCACATAACTCCCAAGTATAATTTTTGTTAATAGATTCCAATTCTAATTGCATTGTTCTTTTCCAATTTGAATCATCACATGCATCTTCAAAATCAAGTGTCTCTTCATTACATACAATTGCATTAACAGATACATCCACAAAGTCACTTGATGCATGGTGAGAGCTTGATCTTGTTCTAGCCAGTAAAGTAGCACTCAATTTGCTATCTCGCAATTTGTTTTGTAGACATTTTGGCATAGATTGTGCATCCTTGATAGACATGTCTTGTTCATGTAATACATCATCAAAATGTACATCAGAATTGGGTTGAATATCATGCATAATTTCAGCCATGTTTGGCTGTAAATTTTGCAAATTTTCAATGATATTTGGTTGGACATTTTCAGCCATATTTTTTTGAAAAATTTCATCTCTTTTGAACCTCATTTGGATGGCCTACATGGACATAGTTAAGTGACACACTTTGAAACAAAGGCATGAGTGTATCAAACACATCTTGAGCACATTGTTGGCTGAAATTTACATTAAAGTAAAGGATAAGCTGAAATTTTAGCAACAATATTTTTTTCTATCAATGGAGAGTATAAGCAATAAACTTTACTTTGACTACTATATCCAACACATACACATTTCTTTTTCTTGTCATCAAGTTTTTGATGTCATTATGATGGCACAAGAGCATATGCCAAAAAATCAAATATGTTCAAATGAATAACCATTGGTTTCCATTCATTCCAAGCCTCATAAAGTTTAATGACTTACAATGCTTTTGTAGGACAATGGTTCAATACATTTGTTAGCAACAAAGTGTACATGAAGTTCAACAATAGCAATAGAAGGAACTAAAATCAAATGCTTCTTGATACCGGGTGCAGGCAATGCTTTCTTGAGAGTAACAATACCTCCATTTGCAACTTTAAGCTTAATTTTTTCAAGTCCAATGATAGGATCAGAAGCATTGTTTGCACATACAACATGCTTTCCCTTGGCCGCATCATTCAAATTTGCAAAAAATATTTTGCATGAAGTGATATGCTTTAAGTGTGCTTGCGTTCCCTCAAGCAAACAACTTTTAATCACTCTTGATTGCTCTTTTTGCAAAAGAAGAGACACAATATCATCAAAGGCATGCATATTTGGATTTCCTTTAGCAACCAAACAAAGTGTAGTAGCAAAGCTTTGAAAAGATCTAAACAATCCTTTGAGTAGTGGAGAAATGAGTGATGCATATAGAATGATCTCATCAATGTTTATCGATTGATCTTTCAAATTCTTGATGCATGTAACATATTCATCTAGTAAGTCATTTTCAGTCATACATGCATCTTCAAGTTGCTTTCTCAAGTAAGCAACTCATGCCTCATTACACATTGCATATAAAGAGGCAAGAGTATCCCAAGTTTGTCTTGAAGGAGTGTATGACCAGATGTGTGGAATAATGTGTACTTCATAAAAAGGATAATAAATGCATGAGCTTTAGCATCATTTTTTTCTTTCCATTGCACCAAATAACTCAGAAGAGCAAAATATGAACTTCAAAAAAGCTGAAATGCAAGGTAAAATGAAACTCACAAACTATAACTCTGATGGAAAATATAATAACATTAACGACTTCAAAAGTGGGATAAAAGCTTAGGGCACCAAATGGAAATAATATGTGAGTTTTGAACTTTGCATTTCTATGCATCAGGACCGCTTTGCATTATTATAAGTGTGCATTACAATGTTGCAACCAAATAATAGATTGAGAAGGAGGCAAACTTGCTCTGATACTATTGTTGGGTGTGTCAGTGACTGAGAAAGCACAAATAGACATACACACAAGAGTGGAGAAGGAGATCAATGCACAAAGATTGCAATGATTGGAAGATCTCTCTATCTATAGATGTTAAGTAATATGAGAATGAGTGAAGTGAAGGCTATAAGTGGATTTGTAAGTACAAAGTACCATCATATATGAGTATATCATGTATATCTTGTCACATTAGGAAAAAACCTCTAGCAAGCACTAGATTTAAAATTTCCCATGTATAGGGAAATGACTCATAGCAAAGCTACTAAAGGGACACATAAATGTAACACTCTCATCGCATCTAAATGTGGTTTCCTAGGAACCTACATGAAATGACTCTCAAGTCCCACAACATAGCTTAGATCAGGCCTTGTAATTTTGAGATGTATCAAACTTCCCACAATTTTCCTATACATAGTAGCATTTTTAGATGCTTCACCTGCGATAGTATCTAACTTCAAATTTTGATTTAATGGCATAGAAATTGTCTTACAATCCGCCACACCATACTTTTGCAGCATACTCAATGCATATTGAATTTGGACAAACATATGCTTATTTTTGTATGTATAAACTCAATGCCCAACATGTTGCACAACACACCAAGATCTTTCATGTCAAATTCTTGCATAAGGAGTTGATTTACTTCTTTAATGCTTTCTTCACTATCACCACTAACATCAAGTCATCAACATAAATAACCACATTTAGGATACGATCAACAACATTCCTTGCATTTAATAAGTGATTTGAATCACACACAAAATATCCAATGGAAGTTGAATAATATGCAATCCTTGCATGCCAGCTTTTTTAAGCCCATACATAGCCTTTTTTAGCCTGCAAACATATTCAAGTTGCTTTGAATCCTCATATCATTGTGGTTGCTCCAAGTATACTTCTTCTTAGAACTTGCCATGTTAGAAAGAATTATGTCACATCCATCTAATGCATGCTATAGGGCTGAAATTTTTTTCATAATCAATGCCATATGTTTGTACATATACTTTTGCTACCAATCATGCTTTTTACCTACTTATGATACCATTGGCATTATGATTTACCTTGTAAACACACTTGCAACCTACAACTTTCTTTCCTTGTGGATAGTGATGGTGATATCACTTTCTCCTATGGTTCATCTCACGATTCCTCTTGTTCATTGCATATCACACATATGGCTTGGTTGCTTGATGCATTAGCCAGTTTTCATGTTACTCCACATCACAAGTGGTTTTGTTCATTTTTAGGTGAGAGTTGTGGATGTGTGCACATGCATAATGGTATGGCATATGACATTGAGGGTGTAGAACATGTATGCTTTGTGCTATCTAGTGGAGCCTCACTTATACTTAGACATGTATTTTATGTTCCTTCATTCCCTATGAGATTGATTTCAGTTAGTCGGTTACAGGAGAGCAGATGCTATGCATTCCTTGGTGAGCATGATTTTTAGTTGTAGTTGGGATAGCTTATGCTTGTCAGAGGTGCTAGGATTGGACACATGTATCCACTATAGATACTTCATGTGAGACAAAGTCTCATCTCAGTGGGAGTTCAATCTTATTTGTGGTGTGAGACTCATCATGTCTCATTTTGTCTACCTACACACATGTTTATTGACATTCATGATGCACATGTATGGCAAGATTCAGATGCTCAAATGGATGCACATGTAGAGCATGCTTTGGATGCTCATGATGCTTTTGCATAGCATTATTTTATTGATCATATGGATGCTGTTGATATATTTAGGTAGTGATGTGTGTGAACACACTAGGACCGTCGGGGCACTTTTTTCCCTCTTTAAGAGGTTTTTTCCCCCCAGCTTGTATATATTCCTATTGCCCTAATGGGCTACTTATCTTTGTAAATTCTCTAGTAATACATTTAGTATTGTGTGTTGTGCCCCAAGCTTCTTCTCCTTCCTTGTGCTTTTCGCGTGCTTCCGCAAACGCCTATCTACAACAATTGGTATTAGAGCAGGTCATCGCTTCATCTAGGGTACCATCGACACTCCTTCGGTTGCAGTCTCAGAATCGTATGAATTTTGGTCAGCATATCAACATGTTTTCGAGATCAAAAATACTTTGATTTATGTGCCAAAATCACGATCTGAGCTGGTTTTGGCCTCCGAATGCACTATCGCAGTGCTTGTGTAGGCTATTTTGTCTTTTTGTGCCAAAGGTATATACCAATTTTTGTTCGCAAGTATAAGCGTCTCGAAGTCTGCTACAGGTCTAGGGAAATTCGTCTAGGCAGTTCTATTCAACTTTTTGAGATACAATCAATTTTCTGCATCAAGGTATTTTAGTCACTGGCCATGGCTAAAAGCACTGATGTATTCCGTATGTTGGCAGTTGAGGATAAGTTGGATGGTACCAACTACCCGTTATGGGCTTATATAATGTGGCATGAATTGGTTGCAAAAGGATTGTGGAACATTATGCAGGGTGTTGAAAAACATCCTATCACACCTGCAACTGTTACAACTACAGGTACAGAAGCTGACGTAGAAGGTGTTGAAGATGATGATATTCTACATATTCCTCTTCGTTGGGATGGCAGAGATTCCCAGGCACATGTATTGATAGCTTTGTCTGTCAAACGTGCCATTATTCCTCACATTCGCTCTTGTAGAACAACTAATCATGATTGGGATACACTTACCAAATTGTACCAAGCTAGGAATGAGGCTCGTGTTGCTTACCTCTGAAAACAGTTGGAGAGTGAGCACATGAATGAAGGTGATTCTATGGACAATTTTCTAACAAAGATAAAAGACCTGAAGGAACATTTGATTTCTACTGATGAGGTTATACCAGATAGCTCACTTGTGTGAACTGTTATAAATGGTCTTCCCAATTCATATCAGAGTTTTGCTTCTACTCTTCGGTTAATGATGAAAGGCAATCCAAATGCCATGTCATTTGAGGAGTTAGTCTATGTTCTGTTGCAAGAAGATCAATCCAGGCAAAACAAGTCCATTGTGCGTGTTACATATCAAGCTTTCTTGGCTAGTCAGAAGGGCAAAGGAAAATGGAGCTCTTCAACTACTAAGCAGAAATCTGCAAATGTTGCACATTCGAAGAAGGAAGATAAAGATGAGAAGAAATAAAAAAAGCAGAAATTGTTTTGCAAGTACTGTAAACGAGATGATCATATCATAAAGAATTGTCCAACACTGGCTGCTAAAGAGGCAAGAAAGAGACTGGAATGATTGTTGTAGAGGCCTCTACACCAAAAATTGAGTCTGCTAATCTTGTGCAGGAAGAAGAATGGGTGTTTACTACTGTCTGCAGTATTGACCCATCTTCTCATAAGGAGTGCATGTTTGCAGTAGACTCAAATGTTTGGTACTTTGATAGTGGGGCGACCAAACATATTACCTCGCAGCGCAGTTTCTTATCTTCACTCGAGCCTGCCCCTACAGGGAATATTGTTACATGCACCAACAACTCCTCTTATCCTGTTATGGGAGTTGGTAAAATCATTTTGACTACTACTGATGGTAGTTCTTTCACTTTGTCAGATGCTTTGTTTGTGCTAGGGATCAAGAAAAATCTGTTATCAGTTTCTGCACTAGCCAAGATTGGTTTGGCTGTGAAATTTGTTGATGACAGATGTACATTTCATGATCTGTCAAATGGCGATGTGATTATTGCTTCTATCATTTTATATGAAAGATCTCTGAATGATTCGGCAGGTGCAGTACATGATTCTCATGCTATGTCAGATGCAAAGCTTTGGCATGCACACTTTGGTCATCTGAATTTTGCTAATTTGCTACGCCTACAGAAGTCTGAAATGGTATCCTCTTTGCCCAAACTTGAGGCACCTGGAAAACTTGTTTGTGAAGGCTTTATTTTGGGAAAAATGCAGCATTCCTCATTTCCAAAAGATGGTTCAGTTTGGGCTACTCAAAAATTGCAACTTGTACATAGTGATGTCTGTGGTCCCATGCAGACACCTTCTTTTGGAAATTATCTTTACTTCGTGACTTTCCTTGATGATTTTTCCAGGAATGCATGGGTATATCCATTGAAGTCAAAGTCCAAAGTGTCCATGTGCTTCAAAGATTTTTTGGTTTTGGTTGAAAATCTGTCAGCATGGGCACCCTCCGTATAGATCAAGGGGGGGAATATATGTCTTCTTATTTAATGCATTTCTGGCTGAACGTGGGATAAAACACCAATGTACAGTGCCATATACACCTCAATATAATGGATTTGTTGAATGAAAGAACAAGTCACTCATGGAGATGGCGAGGTGTATGGTCAAGAGTCAAGATTTACCACATAGTTTCAAACCCTCATGTGTGCAACATATGTACTTAACAGGTGTCCCACTAAAGCGCTACCGTCTATCACTCCATATGAGGCTTGGCATAATTGCAAGCCATCTGTTGCTCATCTGCATGTTTTTGGTTGTTTGGCATATGCATTAGTGCCTAAACAACAACACAAAAAATTGGATGATAAAGCAGTAAAATCTATTTTTGTTGGATATAGTTATGAAAGTAAAGGCTATCGTCTGTATCATCCACAGACTAAATGCATTCTCATTAGCCGTGATGTTGTTTTTGTGGAAGATGTTGTTCAGCCATTGCTTTCATGTACTAAGGAGACATCTGTTAGCTCCAAAGACATGTATGATACTTTGCTGCCTCTTTTTATAGGTGGATAGTCTAGTGCTGGTCCTAATGAGGCAACTTCTCAGCCTTTGTAGGTTTCATGCGATGATGCAAATCGTCCCATTTCTGATGCGGATTTACATGATGCACTTGTTGATGAGAGAACTGACATTGAGGAGGCAAAAACTATGCCAAAATGGCTAGTGCAAACTTTGTGTGACAATAAATTAGATGCACCTCTGTCACATCGTACTTGATCAGGTTCTCATAGTGCCTCTTTTGCATCAGATTGCTATGTTATGGCTACATCTAGTCTCTGTGATGAGAATGAGCCCGTTTCATTTGATGAGGCACAAAATTCAAAAAATTGGATGGCTGCTATGCAATTTGAATATGATGCTATAATGAAGAATGGGACTTGGTCTTTATGTGACTTGCCTCCTGGCAAGAAGGCCATTGGGACTAAGTGGGTATACAAGCTGAAGTGCAAGCCTGATGGTACAATTGACAGGTATAAGGTTAGACTTGTTGCAAAGGGTTATGCACAGGAAAGAGGCATTGATTTTGATGAGACCTTTGCACCTACTTGCCGAATGACTATTGTCCGTAGCATCTGTGCACTTGTAGCTCATCATGGTTGGAATGTACATTAGTTGGAAATTAAAAAAACATTTATGAATGGTGACTTGCATGAAGAAGTGTATGTTTTTCAGCCCCATGGATTTATGCAGAAAGGGCATGAAAAGCACGTGTGCAGGTTAAAGAAGGCATTATATGGTTTAAAGCAAGCACCACGTGCTTGGTATGAGAAGATACATGCCTATCTGATTGCACATGGTTTTGAGAATAGTCCAATTGAAAGCACCTTATATGTTAAGCGTGCTAATGATGTGCTTCTGATCATTGTTGTCTATGTTGACAACATGCTCCTCACTGGTCCTATTGAGAAGCATATTGCTGATTTTAAGGTTGATTTGCATGCCTCATTTGAGATGTCTGATTTGGGGCATTTGCATCACTATTTGGGCATTCAGTTTATGCAAGTTGATGGTGGAATGGCTTTGTGTCAAACGAAATACATTGACACATTGTTGAAGCGTTTTGGCCTTGAAGACTCTAATCCTATTGCCAACTCCTATGGAGATAGGTTTACGATTGAGTCTTCATGATGCTGGAGATGCATTTGATGTTGTTCTCTATCAGCAGGCTATTGGATGCTTGATTTTCTTATGCATTACTCGGCTAGATATTCAGTTTGTTGTCTCACAAATGAGCAGGTTTATGCATTGCCAAGGAGTCAAGCATTGGCAGGCGATTAAGCGCATCTTTTGCTATTTGAATGGTACTCGGCTACTTGGGTTGTTTTATCCCAAGGGGGGATCACTAGTGCCATATTTGCATGCTTTTTTTGACTCTGATTGGGTTGGTTGCTATGACACTCATGTGTCCACTAGTGGCTTTTGCTTCATGCTTGGTAGCTCATGTATATCTTGGTTGAGCAAGAAGTAGCCTACTGTGGCCACTTCCAGCTATGAGGCTGAGTATAGGGCAGCTTTCACAGCAACTGTTGAGTGTGTGTGGCTCAGGCGCCTTATGGCTAATTTGGGTGTTTGTCAGTCTTTTGCCACCACCATCTTCACTGACAGTCAGAGCGCATTGGCAGTTGCGAGGAACCCTTTGTTCCATGCTCACACTAAGCACATTGAGGTGCATTATCACTATGTCAGGGAGAGGTTCTCTGCTGGGGAGATCAGCTTGGCATATGTGCCCACGCAAGACAACATTGCAGACCTTTTCACGAAGGCTCTGCCTAGGGAGAAGTTTGAAGCTTTTCGCAAAGCTTTGGGCTTACTTCGTTTTGTGGCGTGATTTCCACATAGCTTGGCACTTCCTTATACATGACTGCCAACTCCTTGTTCACCGCATCACTCCTAGGGGGGATTTGTTGATATATTTAGGTAGTGATGTGTGTGAACACACTAGGACCGTCGGGGCACTTTTTCCCCCTTTAGGAGGTTTTTTTCCCCCGACTTGTATATATGCCTATTGCCCTAATGGGGTCTTTGTACATTCTCTGGTAATACATTCAGTATTGTGTGTTGTGCTCCAAGCTTCTTCTCCTTCCTTGTGTTGTTCGCGTGCTTCCGCAGATGTCTATCTCCAATAGATGCTGAGGTGGAGCACACATTGGATAATCATTTGGATGATTTAGATCATGATGTGGATGTTGTAGAGAATTGTCATGATACTCAATTAGAGTTAGATCATTGGGTTGACCTTGGTATTGATGTTGTGCAGTTAGCTCGAGTGGAGTATGATGATACACTTGGTGTGGTAATGCATGATAGCTCTTATGATACATAGTGTATGGTAGAGCATATTAGCTCTCATGATGCACAACTAGATATATCCTTGGTTGATATGATGGTTGATTTGGATGTTGAGAAGTCAGCATTTATGTAGTCATTCTTGGATTTGCTCATGCCAAATGTTGACACAAATATGTTAGGACATGTTGTTCTTGATGATGGTGCTTTGGATGCCTTGGATATACACATGGCTAACATGCTTAGGTTGGCCAGGATAGCACACGTTTGTTTAGCATTCAAGAGTTTGATATGCGAGTTATTATGCTTGAGACTAGACATTGCAATTGCTATTGGAGCATTTGCACTTGGAGTTGTTAGTTGTTTGATGATTGACATAGGCATAGAGTGAGTGAGAGTTTTGCGAGAACTTCATCAATTCTTGTGTCAGTCAGATGTTAGATCGACTCTTGCTGATATGAGTCTAGAGCAACTTGAGGTGCATGGATGCACATAGTTTGAGGTAACTGGTGTAGGTTGATTGGTATGGGTTGAGATTCAAACTCTTCTTGTGCATTATTGTATAGTCCTACATCATTCTTTGTATGTATTTCCACTTATCATCACATTGACCCTTAAGTGGGAGATTGTTGGGGATGTAAGGTTCATGTGGCATTACTCCTATTTTCATATACATATATCATTTATACATTATTGCCTCATAGAGATCATTATGTGGGTTTCAAGGATCCCATGCATGTATGTGCATCTCTCCTCTCCTCTCTCTCCCTTCATATCCTCCTCATTCTTCTTGTTCAACCCACAAAAGCCCTTCAACAAGGAGTTGACACTCATGTATAAGGAAGTGCCAAGCTATGTGGAATCAATCCACAAAAGGAAGTGATCCCAAATCTGTGTAGAAAGCTTCAAAATTCCCTCTACATAGAGCCTTTGCGAAAAGGTCTTCAATGTTCTCTAGTGTGGGCACATATGCTAAACTGATCTCTCTTGTGGAGAACCTCTCCCTGATATAATGATAGTGTACCTCAATGTGCCTTGTGTGAGCATGGAACACAAGGTTCCTCACAACCAACAATGTTCTCTAATTGTCAATGAAGATGTTGGTGGCAGAGGACTAACCAACACCCAAATTGGTCAAAAGGCATCTGAGCCACACACACACTCAACAGTTGTTGTGAAAGCGACCCTATACTCAACCTCACAACTAAAAGTGGCCACAATAGGCTGCTTCTTTCTCAACCAAGATATGCATGAGCTACCAATCATGAAGCAAAAACCATTGGTGGACACATGAGTGTCATAGAAAACAGCCTAGTCAAAGTTAGAAAAAGCATGTAAAATCTCGTAGTAGTGATCCCCCCTTGTGATAAAACAATTCAAGTAGTCGCATACCACTCAAGTAGTGAATGATGTGCTTAACTGTCAACCAATGCTTGATACTTGGGCAATGCACAAACTTTCTCATCTATTAGATAGCAAATAGAATATCATGCCAAGTTATGCATAAGTAAATCAAGTAGCCAAGAGCCTGCTCATAGAGAAAAACATCAAATGCATCTCTAACATCATGAGGACTCAACCATAAACTTGTCTCCATAAGAGTGGCAATAGGTTTGCAATCTTCAAGGCCAAAATGCAACAATAATGTGTAAATATATTTTGTTAGACAAAGAGCTATTCCACCATCAACATGCATAAATTGAATGCCCAAATGATGATGCAAATGCCTCAAATTTGACATCTCTCAAATAAGGAATGCAAATCACCCTTAAAATTAGAAATATGGTTCAGTTTAGGACTAGTGAGTAGCATGTCATTAGCATAGATAAAAATCATCAAAAGCACATCATTTGCATGCTTAAAATATAAGGTGCTTTTAGTTGGATTGTTCTCAAAACCATGTGCAATCAAGCAGGCATGTATCTTTTCATACCAAGCACGTGGTGCTTGCTTCAAACCATATAATATCTTTTTCAACCTTCACACTTTGTTTTCATGCCCTTCTTGCATAAAACCATGAGGCTTACACTTTTGCATGCAAGTCACCATTCAAAAATGCAATTTAAATGTCCAACTGATGTACATTCCAACCATGATGGACTAAAAGTGCACATATGCTACATACGATAGTTGTTCGACTTGTGGGTGTAAAGGTCTCATCAAAATCAATGCCTCTTTCTTGAGCATAACCTTTTGCAAATAGCTTTGTACCTATCAACTATTCCATCAGGTTTACGTTTCAACTTGTATACCCATTTGTTTCTAATGGCCTTTTTGCAAGGAGGCAAATCACATAAAGACCAGGTACTGCTCTTCATAATAGCATCATATTCTGATTGCATAGCAGACATCCAATTTTTTGAATTTTGTGCTTCGTCAAAAGAACAAGACTCGTTCTCATCATAGAGACTAGAGGAAGCCATGATATAGCAATCTGATGCAAAAGAAGCACTATAAGAGCCTGAACAAGTACGATATGACAAAGGTGCATCTAATTTTCTATCTTGTAAAGTCTGATTAGCCATTTTTCAGCATAGTTTTTTCCTCCTCTATATCAATCCTCTCATCAACAAGTGCATCATGTAAATCTGCATCAAAAATTGAATGATCTGCATTATAATGTGAAACTGATAAAGGTCGAGAAATCGCCTCATTTTGACCAACACTTTGACTATCCACCTATAAAAAGATGTAGCAAAGTGTCATACACATCCTTGGAGCTAATTGATGTCTCTTTAGTACATGAAGTACTGGCTGAATTGCATCTTCCACAAAAACAACATCACAGCTAACCAAAATGCATTTCGTCTATGGATGACACAAACGATAGCATTTGCTTTTAGAATTCTACCCAAGAAAAATACATTTCACTGCTTTATCATCCAACGTTTTGCATTGTTGTTCATGCATTAATGCATATTCCAGACAACCAAAGACACATAGATGAGCAATAGATGACTTGTGACCATGCCAAGCCTCATATGGAGTGATTGACTGCAATGCTTTGGTGGGACACATGTTAAGTACATAGGTTGCACACATAACAGCATCAAACTAGAAGCTATGTGGTAAAGCCTGAGTTTTGACCATACACCTCGCGATCTCCATGAGAAACTTGTTCTTCATTTTAGCCACACCATTTTGTTGAGGTGCATATGCAACTGTACACTAATTTTTTATTCCATGCTTAGCCAAAAATGTATTAAAATCAAAAGACATGTATCCCCCCCAATCAGAATGGAGGGTGCCCATTTTACATGCTGACATATTTTTAGCCAGAACCAAAAACTATTTGAAGCACGTAAACACTTTGGACTTTGCTTTCAATGGATACATCCATGCATGCCTGGAAAAATCATCAAATAAAATTCATGAAGTAAAGGTAGCTCCCAAACGAAGGTTTCTACATAGGACCACATATATCACTATGAACAAGCTGTGATTTTTGAGTAGCTTGAAGTGAACCATCTTTTGGGAAAGAGGAATGATGCATTTTTCCCAAAATACAGCCTTCATAGATATGTTTACTAGCTACCTCAATTTTGGGTAGAGAGGACACCATTTTAGATTTCTAGAGGTGTAGCAAACTAGAAAAAATTAGATGACCAAAGCATGTATGCCAAAGCTTTGCATCTGAGACAACCTGCAAATCTTGAGCTACACATGCTGAATCACTCACAAATTTTGCATAGTATATGAGCTTATATATCTCATGACATAAAATCCAAAAGCAATAATAACATCACCATTTGACAGATCATCAATTGTACATGTGTCATGAATAAATTTGACAACCAAGCTGATCTTGGCTAATATTAAAACTAACAACAAATTTTTCTTGATCCCTCGCACAAACAAGTCATTTGACAATGTAAAAGAACTACCATCAACAATAGTCAAAATGATCTTGCTAACTCCCATGACTGGATAAGAGGAGTTGTTGGTGCATGTGATAGTATTTCCTATAGAGGCAAGCTCAAGTGAACTGAAGAAACTATGCTACGAGGTAATATGTTTGGTTGCCCCACTATCAAAGTACCAAACATCTAAGTCTACTACAAACATACATTGTTCATGAGAAGATGGGTCATAATTGCAAACAATAGTAAATGCCCATTCTTCATTCTGCACAAGATTAGTAGACTCTATTTTGGGTGTAAAAGCCTCTGCAAAAACCATTCCAACCTCTTTTTTCTTTGCCTCTTTTGCATCAAATTTTGGACAACTCTTGATGACATGATCATCTCCTTTACAATATTTGCAAAACAATTTCCTCTTTTGTGATTTCTTCTCTTCTTTATAGTCCTTTTTCAACTGTGTAGAATTAGCAAATTTCTACATACTCGTAGATGGGCTCCATTTACCTTTGCCCTTGTGACTAGCTAAGAAAGCTTGATTTGCTACACACATAATGGATCTATTCTGCCTGGGCTGATCTTCCTGTAACAAAACAGAGACTAACTTCTCAAATGTTAAGGCATTTGTATTTTCCTTCATCATCAACTGAAGAGTAGAAGCAAAACTCTGATATGAATCTGGAAGACCATTCAAAACAGCCTGCATAAATGAACTGACTCGCAAGATTTCATCAATAGAAATCAATTTTTCCTTCAAATCTTTTATCTTTGTCAAAAAAGTGTCTATAGAATCTCCTTCATTCATATGCTCACTCTTCAACTATTTTCAGAGGTAAGAAACATGAGCCTCATTTCTTGTCTAGTATAAGGTGCTAAGTGTATCCCAAGCATCCCCTATTATTTTGCAAGAGAAAATATGAGGGATAATGGCACATTTAATGGACAAAGTTATCAATGCATGTGTATGAGCATCTCTGCTATCTCATCAAAGTTGCTCTATAGTAGGTGTAGTAGGAACTACACCATGAACAAGAATTTGAAGATCATCATCTTCGATGTTATCTGTGTCACCTTCAATAACTGTATTTGCAGGTGTAGTAGGTCGTTTTTCAATAGCCTACACAATATTCCATAGTCCATTTGTGACCAATATATGATGCATCATATATGCTCATAATGGGTAATTGGTACCATCCAACTTATCCTCAACATCCAACATATGGAATACATCATTTCTTTTAGCCATGGCCACTGACCAAAATAGCATAATGCAAAAAAATGACTATATCTCAAAAATTTGAACGTAACTATTGAGAATATGAGTGCATCTCCCTTTTGTATCTTGGAGTCACTCTATTTCTATTCCATTTCCATTTTATATTATATTTGTTTTGTATTTGGGTACCTTGCCATTTGCTTCTACCATTTAGTCATTCTTCTTTAAGGGGAATTATCCCACATGAAATGTACTTTGCAGAGTTCCTCCCAAATCTATGTAAGGAGGGCCTCTCCCCCAATTTTTAGTTGGTTAGAAGCTTGAGGAGCTTACTCCATGCTCTTGGCAAGATCAGTTCTAATCCATGTGAGTTTACCCATTTCTTGGTCTACTCACTTTGAGTCTCTCACACTCTTTCTTTTGTGAGTACACTTTTCTTTTCATTTTGCTTTCATGTGTGTACTCTCTACATGGTATCAGAGTGCTAGATGGAGGTCATGGCAATGCATTTGGTGGTCATTTTGGTGGTGATGGTGCTTGAGTGTTGGTGGCATTGCTCTCCACCCATTTGGAGAAGCCTTTTTCCATCATTTACACTCTTTTGGGCTGCATTTTGCCCATTTCCCACCCACCCTCTTCTTCTCCCTTTTCCAACATTTTTTTAATCCACTTTTTCCACCCTTCCATAATCATTGCGTTCATTTAAGTAGCATTAATATTATCAACACTATTTTGATTGGTCAATCTGGTCCATACTCTATGTTTGTTTGATCAATAGTCGAGTTCTATCCCTTACATTCTCACATTCAGAAATCTCGGTGTTTGATTTCTTGAATTGCTCCAGCTTGTCGCAAGTTGACCAAGACTAGAGGTTTGATTGATGAGCATTCACAAGATCATTGGACTTCATATCTCCATCAATTATTTTCTCTGATGTACCATTGCTTTAAAAGTTAGTTATCTAAGACTCTCCTACATTTGAATACAACAATGTTTTCCTTAGCATCTCTTTGAGGAACCCTTTGAAGAAGGCAAGATTCTAGACTAGGATGACTTCCTTTGTACCATAGATCCAATCCCTTAGGTTTCTTCATGGCATTTCTCTATTGGAAAACACACAGTCCAAAGTACTAGTCATGGATGTCCCTTGTTCTATTAAAACATCTAGTGATGAAAGTGTTGTATGAATCATCACTTTCTTCACTTGTTCTAACTTGGTTTTGCTACAATTCTTCCATATTATCTTCACAAATCAACCTCTATTTTTATTGATATTATCATCGCTTTCATTTATCGGATTGCTATGGTGCACCAAATTGTCGTCACATATTGAGAGAAAATTTTTCCTGGTGGACATCCAAAGATTCCTGTAAGACACAGCTTCCTGCACTCAATCCTTATTTTGGTGGGTTGCATCCGAGTAGGCGGCTTCTTATAAGACACCTACATCCAGTGCTATCTCCTGTAATAGAGAGAGAACAACACTTCTCATGGCCTTTGTGAAAGCAACAACAACATCTACATTGCCTCTCTGACAGACAGAGAGATAAGAGACAGAGAGATTCTCTCAGTACGTGCCTTCCTTGATTAGCTAGATCTTTTTCTGTCGCATGCTCACAAGCCCCATCTTGCACCTCTTCGCCCAAGAAAATAGAGGACCAAAAGGGACTCTTGGTGACATATTTGCTCTACCATGATGCCATCTGGGTCAGATACAAAGAGAGAGTGATCCATGGCAATTTGCTCTCTAAGTTACAAAAAGAAAGAAAGATGAGAGATAGACTAGACTATTACCCTATGCCCACCTTCCATAATGTGTAGAAATTATAATACGGTAGCTACACCGAAGTCCAATGGAGAAAATTGTGCATGTGTTTTTGCCCCACAACTTTTTGTGACTTGTCTTCTAGTGAAATGACATCATCACTATGCCTTGTGCTTTTGCGTGCAAGTCTCCATGTGCTTAAATGAATCCACTTGTTCTTGGATTTTGCACATTTGAACGTATTGAAACATTTAATTTGATAAGGATCACCATCACTTAAATCTTTTGTATTGTTTATAATATCCCAAGTCCATGAGTGATCCTCACATTGCACTTTATGCCTTTTTTGTAACTAAAAGGCATTCCTTGGAGAGCTATTTGCATCTATAATTCACCCTCTCTTTTCTATAGCTTATTTTATTAATTCATTCAAATTAAAGGCTTTAAACATCCTTTTGTATTTGATAAGGCTAATTAACTCCCATAGCGGCACATGGTATGACCTTCAATTGTATTTCTTAAGGGTACTTGGCCATTAATTTTGCACTCAAGTTGGCATCCCTCATTGTAATTGCCAAGGATTAACCCCTCACTTTGCCCAATCATTTGGAACTCCGAGATTTTTTGTGATATTTCTCGCATATCAACTCTCTCTCATGGGATACTCCATTTGGCACTAAGTGCCTAACCTTCTAACAACAAGCAATATAAGAAGGATCTTGTGTGTGTGCATTTATGGGTTGGAGGCTAGTTTAAGCCCATCCACAAGGTTTCTCAATTTCTAAGCCTACTCAAAGGCTAACTGATGTGCATTCTAGGGCTACTCTAAGCCCTTCTCCCTTTAAGCATTCCAATTTTTTCCAAAGTTTGCGACTATTTTTCAAGTGATATTTTTTGCACATAACGTGTCTTTGGCATGTGTTATTCAACACTTTGAAAATGCTAATTTACCACTTGAAGGCATGGGTGAACATCCCTTTTAGCACTTCTCCACATCCTATCTTGTCAGGAAGTGTTTTTCAACACTTGGAAGATGTTGACCATCGTCTGTCATGGTTTTGGTATGTTGCGATAGATGCATGTCTATCATCTGTCGTGAGGATTGTTTGTCGAGATAGACGGTGTCTGTCATGATAGACGCTATCTTTTGTGTGTCATGGTTTTGGTATGTCATGATAAATGGTGTCTATCATGATAGATGTTGTCTATCATCTATCGTGGTTTTGGTCTATTGTGATAGAAAGAAAAAACACAATTGTTTTTTGGATATTTCGGATGATTTGGAGTGTTCTAATGGTGTGGTTTATCATGCCATGCATGCAAACACAAAATACCAAATTTCTCTATCTAGTGTCACGATAGACAGAGTTCGTCATCTTGGGACCTATGCAGAGGTTTGTCGTACCTACGCAAGTTGTTGGAGATAATGATACAGTAAGAACCTGCAACAAAAGCTCAAAAACACACGAAAAACAAATCACACATAAGCTCTCTCTCGCTCTCTCTCACAAGTGAAATGAGGGGAATGAAGTGGGGATGGAATATGACCAAAACATTGAAATTTTTGCAAAGGTGGAGATGGAGGTGGGAGATGGTGAGGATGATGATGGTGATGATGAAAATAAGAAAAAATGATGAAAAATAAAGAAAAGTGAAGATATTACCTATGACTCCAATGTCACAACTCTACATCTTACCATCACACACTCGTCCTCGAAGCTCTCTCCTTGCCAACGACACCAAATTTGGTGTCACTCTAGCACAATGGCAAGTACCAACGTGAGGAGATCCACCTCATAATTGTCAATCCGTGGAGATGTGAGGACTAGTATGATGACTATGAGAAAGTGAAGGTAGAAGTGCATGAGTGAGAAGCACACATGCATGCACACACGTACACACATGCGCAGACAAGACAAAAACAAAGAGAGGAACAATGGAGTTCTTTGTATTACTCAAAAAGTCTCTTACAATTGCTCAAAACTCTAACAAGCCAAACCCCAAAAATGAGCTCTCTAGCTCTTTTTATAGTTTTTTACTAGGTTTTGACCTTGTCCAGACCTAATGTTTGACCTAGTTAAAAATTAGGTTCCAGGGCTTATTTGAGGGCTCAAATGGAGTCTAAAAATTATGAAAATTGGTACATAGGTGCTTCTGGTACTCCTCAAGCTCGAGGAATCCTCCGTTTGAACAAAATGGACTCTAATCTATCAAATATGATATTTACAATGTTTGGGTAGTGATGAAAATCATTATTGGTTGGAAATAATTTGTGAAAAATTTGATTAGGCCTTATTGTCGGGTTGTGCTTGACTGCTCTACTCATTGCTTGTAGGCCAACAGTGATCTAGCTTCAATCTTTACCTAAAATAAGCCTTCTTTTCTAAGCTATCTTATTCTTATTGTTTTATTACCATGATACATTGGTTTTTGTTTGATTGTTTCAATTCTCTCCTTATCCGAACTCTTAGTGTGCTTGTAGTTGCATGTTTATTTTGTTATAAATTTTCAATCGTGATATGTGTGAACATACATAGGATCATTTGGACACTTTTTTCCCTCTTTAGGAGGAATTTCTCCCCTAGCTTCTATATACACCTAAATCTTCACTTATCTTTTGTTTATTCACTTGTTATTACATTCAATGATGTGTTGTTCTTCAAGCTTCTTCTTTTTCCTTGTGTTGTTTGTGTGCTTTAGTAGACCTTGAACTCCAAAAATTGGCATGAGAGTAGGCCATCACTTTCTCTAGGGCATTTTTGATAACCCTTTGGTCCTATTCTCAAAATTACACGAAAATTTTAAGCATAGTTGGGGTGATTAGGAGTTTGAAGTAACTTCCTTCTATGGCATCAAAATTTTTAATTAAGTTTGTTTCATCCTCCCAACATGCTATCAAAATGACTATGCAAGAAAATTTGTCCTTTTCTGCCAAACATATATAGAGGTTTTGGGTCACTACTATAAGCGCCTTGAATTCTACTAGAGGTCAGCATAGCTTGTTTGGGTATTTTTGCTCAACTTTTTGAGATTCAATCAAATTTTTGCATTAGGGTATTTATTCACTAGCCATGGTTGAAAGCAATGATGTATTATGTATGTTGGCTATTGGGGATAATTTGGATGGTCCTAATTACCCATTGTGGGCATACATGATGCGACAAGTATTGGTAGCAAAAAGTTTGTGGAATATTATGCAGGGTGTTGAGAAATGCCCTACTACATCCACAAATATGGTCATTGAAGGTGATACAGATGGTGTTGATGGTGATGATCTTCAATTCCCTAGTCAGGCTTTGGTTCTTGTTGCACCTACTCCATAAAAATTTCTTTGGGATGGTAGAGATGCATACAGACATGCATTGATAAATTTTTTTGTTGAACATGCCAATTTGGCATGCATGATGTGGTCATCAGAATCTTGCTAGTTTGCTTCCCCTACAAAAATATAAAGTGGTATCTGCTCTATGCAAACATGAGGCACCTTCTAAACATCTCTTAAGGCTATATTTTGGGCAAAATGTAGCATTCCTTCTTCCCAGAAGATGGTTTTGTAGAGTTGTAGATAAATTATATCTTGTTCATGGTTATGTTTGTGGTCCTATGCAGACACCTTAATTTGGGCATTATATATACTTTATGAATTTGATTGATCAAATTTTGAGGCATGCATGGGATTATCTATTGAAATAAAAAGCCTAAGATGTTTATGTGCTTTAAAAAGTTCCTAGCTATACCTAAAAATTTATCACCATGTAAAATGGGTAGCCTCCATTCTGATCAAGGGGGAGAATATATTCTTCTAAGCTTAATGCATTTCTAACTGAGTGTGGGATAAAGCATGAGTATATAGTATCATATACACCTCAAAAAAACGAAGTTGCTGATTTTTGAAAGGAAGAACATGTCTCTCATAGAAATAGCAAGGTGTATGGTCAAAAGTGAGGCTTTACCACATAGCTTGTAGCTTGAGCTTGTTATGTGTGCATCATATGTACTTAAAAAATGTCCTACCAAGGCATTAGACTCTTTTACTGCATATGAGGCTTGGCATGGTTGCAAGCCATCTGCTCATCACCTCCCTTTTTTAGTTTGTGTGGCATATGCAATAGTGTCATAACAAAAATGTAAGAAATTGGACGATAATACAATCCTCTTTTTAGGGGTGGACAGTCAAGTGCAAGTCCAAGTGAGGCAATTTCTCAACCTTTACAAGTTATAATGATGTTGAAGATCATTCTATTTCTAATGTATATTTACATTATTCACTTATTGATGACAGGGTTAACATACAAGAGGCAAAAACTATGCCTAAATGGTTGGTGCAAATTTTGAGAGGTAGCAAATTAGATTCAAATTCTTCATCTGGTACTTGTCTAGGCTTTCAAAGTGCTTCCTTTGCATTAGATTTTTAAGAAATGGTTGCCTTTATCCTTTGTGATGATAATGAGTATATTTATTATGATGGATCACAAAATTTAGAAAATGGGATGGTTGCTTTGCAATCAGAATATGATTATATTATGAAGAATGATACTTGGTTGTTATCTAATTTTCCTCCACATAAAAAGGCAGTTGGCACTTAATGTATATATAGGTTTAAATGTAATCCTAATGTTTCAATTTAAAGGTATAAGGCTAGGCTTGTTGCCAAACATTATGCTTGGGGGAAAGGAAATGATTTTTATGAGACTTTTGCTCCAATGTGCGGAATGACCACTGTTTATAGCATCTATGCACTTGAAGCTCATAATGGCTGGAATGTGCATCAATTGGACATTAAAACTACATTTTTAAATGGTGATTTATAGGAAGAAATGTACATATTTCAACCTCTTAGTTTTGTGTAAAAAGTGCATGAAAGAAAGTGTGCAGGTTGAAAAACGCATTGTATGGATTGCAACAAGACCACATGCTTGGCATGAAAAGTTACATGCCTATTGGATAGCGCATGGTTTTTAGAACAATCCAATAGAGAGAACCTTATATCTTAAGCATACAGATGATGTACATCTAATCATTGTTGTATATGTTGATGCTACGCTACTCACTTGTCCTAACGAGAAGCATATTACTGAATTTAAGGTTGATTTGTATGTTACTTTTGAGATGTTGCCTTTTGGGCATTTGCATCATTATTAGGGCATTTTATTGTGAGTTGATAGGGGAATAAGTTTATGTCAAAAAAAAATACATTAACACATCATTGCAACGGTTTGGACTTAAATATTTCAAACCTATTGCCACTCCCATGGAAACAAGTTTACGGTTGAGTCTTCATGATGCTCAAGATGCATTGGATGTTGTTCTCTATTAGCAAGTTGTTGGATACTTGATTTACTTATGCATAAATCGGCATGATATTCAATCTGTTGTTTCTCATGTGAGAAGGTTTATGGATTGCCCAGGTCTCAAGCATTGGCATGGGGTTAAGCATATCTTTCACTACTTGAGTGTACCCGACTATTGATACTTGGATTGTTTTTTCCCAATGGAGGATCATTACCACCAAATTTACATGCTTTTTCTAACTCAAACTAGGTTGATTAATATGAAAATCATGTTGATAGTTTTAGTAGTGATGTGTATGAACACCCTTAGGACCATCGAGGCACTTTTTTCCCTCTTTAGGAGGATTTTTTCCCTGGCTTGTATATATGCCTATAGCCCTAACATGTTACTTATCTTTGTACATTCACTTGGTAACACATTCAGTATTGTGTGTTGAGCTCCGATCTTCTTCTTCTTCCTTGTGCTATTCACATGCTTCGGTAGACGTCAAAATCCAACAATTGGTATCAAAGCAAGTCATTGCTTCATATAGGGCTTCGTCGACACCCCTCGGGTTAGTCTCAAAATCACACAAAAATTGGTGAGCATGCTCAAGGCGATTAAGAGTACAAAACGTCTTCACTCTATGGTGTTGAAATTTGGATCTTAGCTTGTTTCGACCTCCGAATGTACTATTGTAGTGCCTATGCAAGGAATTTCATTCTTTTATGCCAAACATATATACAGGCTTCGATTCTCAAGTACAAGCATCTCGAAGTATGTTGTAGGTTTAACAGATCTTGACAACATAGTTACATGCGGAAGAAAAATGAAAAGAAGAGTGTACTCACAAAAGAAAGAGTGTGATATACTCAAAGTGAGTAGACCAAGAAATGGGTAAACTCACATGGATTAGAAATGAGCTTGCCAAGAGCATGGAGTAAGCTCCTCAAGCTTCTAACCAACTACAAAAGGGGGGAGAGGGCCTCCTTATATAGATTCGGGATGGGCTCTTCAAAGTACATCACATGTGGGATAATTACCCTTAAAGGAGAATGAATAAAATGGTAGAAGCAAATGGCAAGGTACCCAAATACAAAAGGATATAATATAAAATGGAAATGGAATAGGAATAGAGTGACTCCAAGATACAAAAGGGAGATCACTCTCATATTCTCAACACCCCCTCTATAGCTCCATTTGTAGAGTGTGGAGGCTGCTAGAGTACGAGAGAAAGGTCCACCAAGAATGTAGCAACAACAACACAAGCACCAAATAGGAAGTCTCCATGTGGAAATCCAAAGCTACCAAGTGGTATCAACCATGCGAGATCTCTAGTTACTCCATAAGACGGATCAAGTAGATGCTCCCTAGGTATGCCACTAATGAGGTACAAGAATGAAACGAGATCTCACTGGATGAGATCACCTCCATGCGAGATAGATAGGATGACTCCATGTGTTACATGGGAACCTCCAAAGTTTTGACAATATCCACCATGAGATTGTTGGAGTTCGAGGTCTATAGAAGCATGCGTACAACACAAGTAAGAAGAAGTAGCTTGGAGCACATCACACAACACTGAATGTATTATGAGTAGAATCTACAAAGATACAAGCTCACAAAGAAAAAGATACATAGAGGAGAAGACACAAATTCGAAATTATGTGCTCTTGATTTTCACAATGGTAAAAAGTCTTTACAAAGAGTCACAAATTGACTTATATACATGTGCCCTAAAAATGGTCCTTTCACACAAGAGACCGGCACTTTATTCACTAAAAGGTTAATTTCCTACTAATTTACATGGGTAAGCTACTAATCTCCAAGGGTATGCATCTATAGGACTCCTCTAGTGCATTTACATCGGAAAATACGTTACAAAATGATTATGATACAAAAATAAAGTGTCCAAATCAGAAAATTTTTGGGGCCCATTTTTTTCTCTGACTTGTGTTCTTTTTAGCTCTGCAACACTCTCTCCCTCTTTGTCTCTATCATCCCTTGAGAGGCTTTGTTTCTCGTTTGTAGCTTGTCGACGATTTCTGAATACACGCACCCATGGTTGAAGAAGCAACAAGGACTGTCAGACAATTGGTTATCTTGTCTGAGGTATGTCCTTTGCTTCTTTTTGCCCCTTGGTATTTCGTACATCACATATATGGGTTGTTGTATTAACTCAAGCTACCACGCACGCCATCAGTGGCTAAGAATGTGATGTTCTTAGTCACCCGCTTCAACTTTTCAGCCTCTCCCCTTTCTAACTTTTGGTCTTCTAATATGTCTTTGTCTTCACACATCTGACTCTGTTGTATTGCTTTGAGCCTGTTTACTTTCTTTTCACCGCACGCTATCAGGGAGAGGATTATTACTTGCCAAGTATCTTGTTGCACTTCTTCGTGGATACTTCCTGGCCCTGGTCCATCCTTCCCTCCTACGTGTTGTTCTTTGATGTGTGCCCCTGCAGGGCTCAGTGCAGAGATGGGTCTTGCGTGCCCCTACTGGGCTTCTTACAAAGATATGTCTTCAGTTATCATCTTTTCAATGAAGCTTCTTTCTTGGTCTTCTTCTTTTCTTCTTCTTGCTGGATTCTCCCTCAACACTGCCCCCCTCCTGAATTCTGTCATCCCCGACAGGCTTTGGAAGTCGGCGGAAGTATGTTCTGTAAACTTTTTGCTCTGTCTCATTAAGCAGATTAGCTTCACGTATCATAAGTTGCTTCCATTGTTCTGCTTTCACATTGTCATGTGGTGGCTCTCTGTGATCAGCGAAGAAGCTTAATTCATATGCCACTAATCTGGCATTCAAGTTGGACGACATCTTTAAGAAAATTTCTGAATCAATTTCAAAAAATCTTGTGAAGAAAGCTTCTTCGAAAGTTTGCATATATGTACTTGGTAAAAACATGAGCCTAGAATAATATGCCATTATTGTGGGTCGGCTAGGCATAACAGACAAATCAAAAATGAGGATATTTGTTCCTTGATTAATACCAATGAAATTTAAAAATGTATAAGCCGCGTGCTTGAACATCTTCAACACTGTAAGTATCATTCTGAGGATTTTATTTGTCATCTTGATAGTTAGATCAGGTACTGTTGCATAACAATGCAGCCAAAATTCAATGGTTTTTATCATATAATCCTCCGTCGGTAAATAATTATGAGGTGGACTTGGAAGTAGCGGATAATTCAACCACTGTTTATTGATCAGACCGTTCTTTTGCATATCCAAAAATTCTCTTGCTTCTCTGTGTCGTGGTGTTGGACAAAATGAAGGATTTGCCTGTAATAAATACGATGTTGCTTGCCAGCGCACCTGCAAAGTAGGATTTTTCTCCAAAAATTTTCTTCTCCATATAGGCTGTGCAGCTTCAAATTCCTCTTGAGTATAATTGAATGTATTATCTTTGAAGTGCATCTGCTCATCTCGATCTTTCTGTGTGATCTTCTTTATGTATTGCCTTGTTTTCTCTTTCAATAGTCCATATGAAATGTTGGAAGGCTTCATTATTGTATCCAAGTCTTTGCCCTTTATTTTTGCTTCTTTCATTACTTTGATCACTTCATTTTCAAAATTTTCTGTCAATCGGGACACCAATAGTGCCCGTTCCTTCTGACCTATTTCTACAGTATATGGTCTGGGATGGTCATCACATGGTTCCTCCATCTGCTCTTTTATTGGAGAATTATAAATTGGGGGAGATAGAGGACGTACCTCTACCTCGTCAGTAGGATTTTCTGGTCGTGGCTCTACTGGTGTCCCGATGGGTACTTTCTCTTCTGCTTTAGTTTCTAATTGTGCTAGGCATTCAATCTTCTCTTTAACTTCTTGAAGAGCTGCCCGGAGTGCGTCTTTTGTAGCAAGTAGCTCATCACCAATTTCTGCTACCTGATCCATATTTTCACTGTAACTCATTGCAAGTTTTCCATTGGCAGTGTTCAACTGATTCTTGAGCTCATTGGTTTCGTTAATGTACCTGTGTTCCCATTCTTCTTTTCGGGCTTGCTCTTGTTTCAGGAGATCTGCATAATTCTCAATTTGATCTCTCAGTTCCTTCTAGTCAGTCGCCGATGTCTCTTGTTTTTCTATAGGTTGGTCATATAGTAATGCCTTCATCAGTTCTTTATTTCTGCTGCATAAGTTATCATTTTCCTCCATATATACTTTTAGTTGTGTTTCGAGCAGATTGCTTCGAGCTTTCATCCTCTCTTTGTCTGCTTCACTAGCTTCATGTTGTCTTTGTAAATCTGTCAGTTGTGTCTGGAGCTGATGATGATGTTTCATCAATGTATTACATTGTTCTTTGACCGTGATTATCTCTGTTTCCTTGGCTGAAACCTCTTGTTGGGCCTGGATGAGTTGTGCGGACAATTTCTCACTCATTACTTGAAATTGATTCTTTTCCTGCATGGCCTTGTCGTAATCTGCATCTGTTTCCATCATTTGTTGTTGCATATCCATGGCCGTTTGTATCATCTGCTTAACAACAGGTTTCAATTGAGTAACATCAACATTCAGCCATGTGGTAGGGATGCTAGGTTCTTCACCCGTGGTAACATCTTTCCCTTGTGCCACATGTAACGTAGTATCGTGGGGCTGCCGAATATGGAGTTGTATCCTTGGCTCAGCCTCCCTGTGGTCAAGCTTGCCTTGTGGCGTATCATCAGGTACTTCAATCACAATTTGTTCCTTATTTTGTGGGAAACTTTCTTCTTTGTCCATGCGTGTTTGTATTTCTTCTTTGACAGGTGGCACTGGATCTTTATGTGTGATTGGAGCTTCCTTTATGCTGATCTTTGACTTGTCGTTTAATTGAATGAGATGGTCTTGTTCAGTGGGTTCTGCTTGGTTCTGTACATGTGAAAGTTGTTCGTCAGGTGTAACCTCTACTTGGTTTATCTCGGTCCATTCCTCATTGTTTGTTTCTGTTCTTATGTCAGTGTCCAATGTGTCTTTCTCAGGGTTGGATTCCTTGTTAGTGCTTGAATCTTTTAATCCCAGTTCTTTATATCTGGCAGTTTGTTCTGGGGTATGTTCTTTATCCTTTTGTTTCTTTCCCTGGCTTGCATGTCTATATTGATGGCCTTGAACATTTAAGTTCACTTGCCCTTGCATATACATGTGTGCCTCCTCTAGCGCTGATGTGAGGTCTCTTTTTGTGATTGGTTGTTGTGTCAAAGGAATCTTTGGCAATGTATGGGTCCTCTTTGATTGTGGTGTCTCTTGAGCTTCTTCCTCTCTAATGCGTTTAGTCCCTCTCATGGGTTTCTTTGAACTGGTTCCCACTTCTTCGATGGAGACGACTGTTTTCTTTCTCTTCGGAAGCATTGCTGACTTTGCATATTTTGCGATCTCTGTTGAAGTTGGCATCAAGCAATCCTTCATTTTAAGTGCCTCATAAATGAGTAAGGTCAATGCCGAACTTCCATTCAAAAACTTTTTCTGACCCCACTTTTTCTTTGCTTCGAATAGGCGGTCTTGAATATATGGAGTCATATTTACTTTATTTCCGACTTGTCTCATAGCATGTGAAAGCAATTGTACTACAATTTTCTGAGGTGTTGTATATCTATGCATGCTAGAAAAACAAAAATGGTGGTGCACTAAGCGAACCGAGTCTTCAATATCTGTTCTATTGATTTCCAAAAACGTTCTCTTTTTGGGATCATGACAATCATCCTTGACATTGGTGAGGCCATCTTGGCTCCATCCAAAAGCTCTGTTAATTACTTCATGAGTGAATCAAATTGTTTTCCATGTACCCACTTTATCGAGTACTCTTGCTTCCGGGATTGATGGCTTATCTGATGTAGACTGTAGTGTGTTCATCACTTGTGTACATCTCTGAAAATCTGGCAGATATATTGGAAGTCTTAGGAACACATCAATGCCAACTCTTGTCCATACATCCGTCATGCACGGTAATCCTTGTATGATAGTGTGGAAATCTTGTGACATGATAGGAAAGTAGTGATCCCTATCCATGATCTTAATGGTAGCCATAAAAAGAAGCTCGGACACTGGTTGATCATCAAGAAACCAATGACCTCTTGCCTTCGTGATTGATTCCAAGGGAAGAAGAAGGATCTCTTTCTGATTTGGAAGATCCTCATAACAAGCATGAAGTGCAAACAAGAGATGATACAAAGCACTCTAAGAATATGAACCTCTTAAGCAAAGTCTTGTATGTCCCTACAATTACCAAAAATTTAATAAGTGTTGGGCAGTGTTAAACGGCCGCCGAACAAGGACAAATGTACTAGGACAGGCGTCTTAAATGTAAAAGAACCTTTCGGGAAACGCGCAGGTAACTAAAGATTCGCGCACCCTTGTAAAAAAAATCTTCTATATAAGGAAATGAAAAAAGAGTGGCGGAGAGCCCTGTTTTTTGGAGAATTGTAAGTGTATTGTTTGTAGTAGGTATGTCATTGAGAAGAGTGAACTCTGTTCTGTTCTGTTCTGTCTGTGCTCTGTCTAGCCGTTTATTCGCGCCGTAGTGTAGAGTTACGAATTGATGATCTTGTGTTACGAATCCGCTCGCTAATGTTTGAGTGTGTCTCTGAGTGTTAATAAATCGCAGTGGGTTATTTGTTAGTTTGTATGCTGACGAGGAGTGGTGAACAGGAGCCCCAAACTGTTCATGTGTTCGCATTTTTGTAAGTAACTAAGTTCAATGCAGTAGTCTACGTTCACTGTTGATTCCGATCACAGGAAGACTAGCATCTGTAATGGTTGAAGTGCGAGTAGGTCATTGTTAAGTCTGTAACGAGTCGATTGTTGTCAGGACATTTGTTGCTCGTAGTTGGTATACGATGAGTTGCATAACTCAGTATATATATATATATGTGTTTGGTATACCTTTCTGTTTTGAAGAAGTACGTATTAGGTGATCTTCGTTTACTGAAGTAGATTATTCTATTGGACACAAGTCACCGGACTACTGCTCAGACCATCATAGCAGGATTAGTTCGGAAATTCTAAGTCCAGTACAACGAACAGTCATCGGTTGTTCAGAACTGCGCACTGAGCTAAGACGCGAGGAGTAATTATGATTGTGTAATGAGGGAAAATAGTACAGGGCCTCTGTCTAACAGACGCCTACCACTCCCAAGGACCCACATGGTTAAGAGGTAATTTACGGTTAGGAAAGATTCGGAAACGTCTGAACTTGAAAGTATTTTGAGTCTGAAGTCGGAAGTTGAACGACTAACATTTGGCGCCGTCTATGGGAAAGTGGCATCAGATTGCCAGTTATTTGTGAAAAAAAAATGGCATTAGAGTGCCAGCTGTTTGTCAGAATCAAACATCACGTTTATCGTTCGATTGATTGACGGTAGCAACAGAGCCAGATTGTTGCCAACTGCTCAGATAGTGCTACTACGCAATGATACATGCCGGTTACTCGGTCTGGCGGAACGTATCCTAAGAACCATAAGGCTGGAGCACGTAATGTGCTAAAGACAACCCTAGGAGAAGAAGGTATAACGCGGTCTGACCCAGTGGTCAAGCAAGTTAAGGACGTTAGAATTAATTCTGGTCATATTCCGGTGGAACGATCAACGCCTTTGGTACATTTTGGTGCTACTTCGACCCAGCCTATCGAAACTATAGTAATTCCAGAATCTACCAAGACACCGCTGGAAACCAGTTTAACAATCTTGGATAAAGATTCAGAGTTATCCACGATCAGAAATACTCTAGGAAAAGAAATCGGTAAAAGCGGAAAAACACTGCATTCTGGCACAATTTCAGTTCATTCCGGTGATATTCCGGTGATAGAAACACCAACTGGCGGCCAAGGCTTAGCATTTTTTGCGGAATCCTCAGCCCAACCAGCGTGCTTGGAAGAAAGATTTCGGGTATTGGACATCCAGAAGGAAGGAAAGCTGTTCGAAGCAGAGATCCGAAGCATCCTAAGCAAAAACAGCACACCAGAAGGCATGCCATACGGCGATACAAGTTCCGATAGTTCAACCAATCAACCTCAAGATACAGAAGAAAGGTCTAAAACACTCACAATGAACGGACAACAACAGCAACAACAGTTATGTCAACCAAGGCCGCCTCCAACAGGAGTAACATACACGAAATTTGGTGGATTCCCAGGAGATGATCCGGATGCTCACGTACGCACTTTCGAGATCAGTTATGCAGTCCTTAACCATCCACCGGATCAGGCATATAAGGCCATTGTTTTTCAATCTACACTGGTCAATGAAGCAGCTAGATGGCTTACGGAATATGACATTAATCATTTCGGTACCTATGACACAGTACGAGACTCTTTTCTGCAACGATTCAGACTAAAGAAGAATCCCGCCGAAATCTTTGATTATTTACAGAACAACCGGCAGAAGGCAAATCAGATTGTCCAGGAATATGCTACACTTTTTAGAACACACTTGCGACAGATACCACAGGCCCACGCTAACTTACAGGATGATGTCATCACTCAGTGGTTTATCAATGGTTTAACCGCACAATTGAAACAGATCATGATCATAAGATGTGTCGGAGCGATGACGCTGGATGCAGTCATTGCCATGGCTCTACAACTGGAATCCAAGGTCGGTGGATTTACAGAAGATCTAGAGTGGTTAAAAACGAACAAAACTATGACTGAAGATATAACCAGACAAGTGTATTGTATCACATGCAAAAATTCAGGTCATACTAGTGCCAATTGTGCACTAAATCAAACGTTCTGCGCTATCTGCAACACTACCGGACACACCACCGGAAACGGTGTCTACAACTCCAGAGTACAAGGAACAACAACGATCAATGCAGTCATTCAAGAACATGGACAGCCAGCGAATCACTATGTACCTCCGCAACTGAGAAACAATCAACCGCAGGGATATCGGAACTACCGAGGACAGAGGAACAATAATTATAATGCAAACCGCTGGCAGAACGGACCACCACCGAAAAATCCCAATTTGCCATCGCCACGCTGTCATTTTTGTGGTGAATTCGGGCACATTAGAAGATTTTGCAAGGATGCAGCTATGAGTATGATCAAAGGAAGAAGGAGCGGCAAAACCCAATGGCCAACATGGTACAAATCACACCGGTAGAAACACAGACTGCTACAGTCCAGACCCGATCTGGTAAACAACTGAAGTCGGCAGCATAAATATTCGAACCGGGGATACAAGAACAACATAGGATGTATAACAAGGCTAGTCACTGGACCGCAACAGAACCACCAGTGTTCCCAGAACCTATTCCGGTGACTCAGGCCTCGTCGACAAAGGAAGGAACACAACAAAAGGAAGCAGCAGCGGAGCCATCATCAGCAGTAGACATAACAGCAGATACTTCTGCATCAGTAGAGACCTCAAGTTCAAAGGAGCAGGACAACCAATCTCAACAGGCCTGGGAAATTTTATCCAAGGCATCTATCACCCTGCCTCTAGGCCAACTACTGGCATTAGTACCTGGGATTCGACAACAGTTCCAGCAACAGTTCAGTCCGGTACCTTCTTGTATTTCGGCCACAGCAGCAGTGCAAGCGGAACCTGATTCTACGGTTGATCATTCAGTTCCCTTGATTACAGTATGGTATAAGAATCATAAAATTACGTAGGTATTGATTGATGGAGGCTCTGGTGTTAACATTGCGACTACAGCCTTATGCAAAAGGTTAGGATGGACCAAAATCGAACCAGTTCAATTTTTTGTCAGAATGGCAGATCAATCTAGAGTCCATCCCGTAGGACTTGTGCGAAATGTACCCATTACTTTACAAGGTACGACCTTCAAAATGAATTTTGTTATACTAGATCTGCCGGAATCCACTTTGGATTACAACCTTCTTTTCAGTCGACCTTGGCTGAAGCATGCGAAGGTAATACAGGACTGGTCTGCACAAGAGCTTACGTTCAAAGATGCCAACCGTAGATATGTGGTAAAATTAGATGCTATACAACCTTGCGAACTTCACGCTAGACCATATTTTGCTGAACCAGTCCACATGTTAGATGGACTATCAGATGATGAAGAAGAGGAATTTCTGAAGAATAACGTTGATTTAATGACCTTAGGGACTGTTGATCTACAGTCCGTGATAGATAACTGGAGTACTTCAGTTTGTACAATTGTACCGATCACCAGAAAAACTAAGCAGGAAGATACTGTTTCAACACATGACGACGAATTACAATCACTGTTCAAGTCAACAGACGATACAGAGAAACCACAACAGTTTTATGTCTCCGAAGACCAGTTGACCTCGTACAATCTAGGAGACGAAGATCATCCACGACCTGTAAAGATAAGGCAAAACGTACCGAAAATATTTAAAGCTGATTTGATTCGACTACTTCGTGAATTCTCAGACGTCTTTGCATGGGATTACAAAGATATGAAAGGATTAGATCCGCGCATCTATCAGCACAGAGTCATATTGAAGCCTGAAGGCCGAATAAGCAACCCAGCTACCGGATGAATCCCAATTATGCATCACAGGTAAAAGCCGAACTTGATAGATTATTAAAGGTCAGATTCATCGTACCAGTAGAACATGCTGAATGGATTTCACCAATTGTGATCGTGCCAAAGAAAAATAAGCAACTGCGAATCTGTGTAGACTACCGGAAATTAAACGCAGCAACAGTACCGGATCCTTTCCCGATCCCCTTTCTGGATACCATGCTTGATAGGGTAGCAGGTCATGAAATTTATTCATTCTTAGACGGATACAGTGGTTACAATCAGGTTAGAATGGCTGAAGCAGATATACCAAAAACTGCCTTCATTACCAATTGGGGTGTCTTTGCTTGTAGGGTAATGTGGTTTGGGTTAAGAAATGCACCAAGCACCTTTCAGCGATGTATGCAGGAGATTTTCTCTCCTTATCTCAATTCGTTTATGCAAGTATATCTCGATGACTTCTCGATTTTTGGGAAGATGATGGCACATTTGCTTCATCTACGGTGCTGTTTCCAAAAGTGTCGAGAGTACAGACTATGCCTTAACCCAAGCAAATCTGTGTTTGTCGTTTCGTGTGGCAAACTACTTGGTCATATTGTATCTGCCCAAGGTATCCGAGTAGAGCCAGATAAGGTTTCGGCAATTTTAGAAGCCCCAGTACCCGCTACTCCAAAAGAAGTCATGCGTTTCATGGGTCAAGTACGGTGGCATGGCAGACACCTACGATGGCTTGCTCATCTGGCTGTACCACTAAACAGACTAATCACCAAAACTCCCCGACAGTTCGAATGGACTCAAGAATGCCAAACCACATTTGATCGACTCAAGTATTTATTGACGCAGGCACCAATCTTACAACCACCGGACTGGGACAATCCGTTCCATGTTTTTGTCGACGCTTTAGATATTGCGATCGGCAGTATTCTAATGCAGCAAACACATAAGTGGTTTCGCCCTGTTTATTATGCCAGCAGAAGACTTGCACCTGCAGAAAAGAACTATTCTACCACCGAAAGAGAATGTCTAGGATTAATTTACTCCATCAAAAATTTCAGACATTATCTACTAGGCCGAAAATTCACCTTTCATGTGGATCATGCTGCCCTCGTCTATCTAGTAAGACAGCAGCATTTAGGTGGACGATTAGCACGATGGGTGCTACTCTTGTAGGAATTCGATTATGAAGTCATTCACCGACCCGGAAATGCACATGCCTTAGCAGATTTCTTATCTCGTCTAGATTCTGGTGAAGCTCCGAAAGGCATAGATGACACGACTCCAGCGATCTATAGTTCTGAGCCACTGACCGATGAGACTGCCGAATCACAAGCACCACCTACATATTATGATCAGATTCTAACTTTTCTCACCGAAGGATGCTTTCCATCCGAGACAGCCAAGGCAGTTCGAAGGAAAATTACAATTTTTAGCCGCCGATTCCGGTTAGTTGCTGGAGAACTATATTATGTAGATCACACAGGAATCTTACTTCGATGTGTTCCTCCGCATGAAATTAACTCGGTCATCACAATGGCTCACTCGACCCCTACTGGTGGTCACTTTGCCACAGATTTGACTCACCGGAAAATTCTGCAAGGAGGTCTCTGGTGGCCAACTATGCACAGAGATGTGGCCCAATTTGTCAAAAACTGTGATAACTGTCAAAGGTCTGGACAACCACTGCAACGACACTTCTTTCCCTTGCAGCCTATTATGCCACTCGAACCATTTCAGAAATGGGGATTAGATTTTATCCGTCCAATCACACCTCCAGCAGTCTTCAGTAACAACAGATACATACTAACCTGTACAGACTACGCAACGAGATGGGCAGAAGCTTGGGCTTTACGGTCTGCTACAGCGGTTGCAGTAGCAAAATGTCTGCTAAATGATGTCTTCCCACGATTTAGCTTACCACTCGAATTAGTGACAGATCAAGGTACTCACTTCGTAAATCAATTAATGAAGGTACTCACCCAATCATTCCAGGTGACACACAAACTCAGCTCTCCATATTATCCTCGTGCCAATGGTTTGGCCGAAAGTACAAACAAATCACTATTGAATATCCTTCGGAAACTGATCATGGAAGCACCAGAAAGGTGGGATCAACTACTACCTGCAGTATTATGGGCATACAGAACTACATATAAGGTAACAACAGGTTTGACACCTTTCAAACTAGCTTATGGCTTAGAAGCAATAGCACCCATGGAAGTAGTCATCCCAAGTCTGCGTGTAGCAATCACGCAGAAGATGCTACCGGAAGATTCGCTGATAGCACGAATGGACGCACTCAGAGAACTTGATGAGCACCGATGGCTCAGCTTTTTAACCATGCGCGAAGTACAACTAAGGCAAGCCAAGACACACGATCGATATTTGAAGACTCCAATCTTTTCGGTAGGTCAGCTTGTACTCTTCTATAACGCAAAGTCGGATAGAGTAGCAGGAAAGTTCAAACTACGATGGTTCGGCCCTTTTAAGATCTCAGAGCAAGTCGGTCCAGCAACTTTTCGGTTGACTACGTTGACCGAAAATCCACTCCCAAAAGTAATCAATGGGTCGAAGCTGCGGCCATATCATCACGCCACTAGCCCGCATTAAATTTTTCGGCGATGGACCGCGTTTTGTTTAATCTTTTCTTTTTTCTTCTTTCTTCTTTTTATAAATAGTCGTGTTTTGTACAATCTTTATGTGACCAGCCGCCCCCTTACCAGTCACTCGAGTACGCACGCCTGCATGAAAACAAGCATCATTCCCACACTGCACAATGATACCTAACCCCTTTTTCCTCCCCACCGTGTTGTTTCTACTATACTCTGTCGACAGCGCCGAAAAAAAGCTATTGTGTTGTATGTTAGTATTCTGAGCACTCGTGCATTCTGCATCCGTGTTCATTGTCTGTCTCAGTAAACGCCATGGACGCGATAGCCAACTATGCTGCCTTCCCCGATGGTATCCCTACCGAGGTAGGTGAATACCTGCGTTGCAGAGGGTTGGCCAACTTCGCTGAGTTACCTTGGCACTCAGTGGAAGCCCATCCCTTCTTCGCGCAAATCATCACCGCCATTGCTCAATCCCCCGCCACCGAACGCCAATGGGTCTTCCTCTCGCTCCCTTCGCGAACAGTCATCACCTTCCAAGCCTTCGCTGAAGCCTACCGCCTCAACCCGCAAGGCCGTGAAAATGGCCCTAGTATTCCCCCCGCCCGCATGACCGATCTATTCCCCCGCTCTTCGTCCAACGAATACGCCATTCTCTGCCGCCCCGAACCCGAACGATCCGCCCTGCAGTTCTTAGTCGCCATACTCAACCTTCAGAAGCGCACCTACGGCATTTCACGCCCATTCTATTCCGCTTTAGATTTAGCTGCCCGAGAACCCGTGAACTTCGCCTCGTACTTTTTCCTTAGAATCCATAAAGAATGTGTAGCTATAGTGAAGCAACTCCAAAAGGGTACCACCCCGCGCTCTCGCCTTCCCCATATCATCTCATTCCTTTTCCCAGCCATCCTTGCAGACCAGTCCTATATTACCTTCGCATGCTTCAGCCAAGGTAGGACTTTGAAAAGACTGAGATCAGATGGTGGGGGAGAATACTTCTCTTATGAATTTGATGCCTTCTTGCATGAAAGAGGCATTAAAAGAGAAGTCCCTACAAGGTATACACCCGAACTCAATGGTGTAGCAGAGAGGAGAAACAGAGCTATTGTTGAAGCTGCAAGGTCCATGCTCAATGAAAAGGGATTGCCAAACTACCTATGGGCAGAGGCTGCATCTACAGCCACATATCTCATAAATAGACTTCCATCGAAGTCACTAGATGGAACCACTCCATATGAAGTATGGAATGGAAGAAGACCTAGTCTAGAGCATTGTAAGATTTTTGGATGCTTAGCCTATGCTCACATTCCTTCTCAAGTAAGAGGGAAATTGGATCCCAAAGCAGAGAAGTGCATATTCATTGGTTATGACCAAAACCAAAAAGGATATAGCTTGTACAATCCAACTAATAAAGGATTTTTTGTGAGTAGAGATGTAATTTTTTATGAGAAAAAATACTGGTTTGATGATGATAAGAAAGTGAAGCTGCCTTATGACTTGGATGAAGATTTTCCATCACTTCAACCAAAGGAGCCAAAGCAAATTCAAGAACGTGATTTGGAGATTGACCTAGAAGCCTTGGAAAGACTAAAGCTATGGAAGAACAAAGGTAAAGAAAAGATGCAGGATGCTACATATGGACCCAAGAGCTCACATCAACCACTTAGAAGGTCTTCAAGGGAGAAGAAGAAACTAGAGAGGTTTGGTTATGATACTTCTTTGGTCACCAAGCACTCAATCTACATTGCAAAGGATTCAACCAATGAAGAACCTACCACATTCAAAGAACGACAAAGCAAGAAAGCTTGGAGATATGCAATGGATGAAGAAATGGAAGCCTTGAAGGAGAATGACACTTGGGAGCTTGTACCTAACAAACCATCTATGAAGGTAATTGGGTCTCGATGGATATACAAAATCAAGAGGAATCTAGATGGAAGTATAGATAGACACAATGCAAGGTTAGTTTCTAAAGGGTTTGCTCAAACCCATGGTATTGATTATGAGGAGACTTTCTATCCTGTTGCAAACATGCCTATAATTAGGGTTCTCATTAGTCTTTCTGCATCTAGAAATTGGAAGCTCTATCAACTTGATGTAAAGAATGCTTTCTTAAATGGATGGATTTCTGAGGAAGTGTATATGGCACAACCTCCTGGATATGAGGATGCACATCATCCTAACTATGTATGCGAATTGAAGAAAGCCTTGTATGGATTGAAGCAAGCTCCAAGAGCTTGGAATTTCATATTGGTGACTTATTTGCAGAACCAAGGATTCAAAGCTAGCAAGGCGGATACCTCTTTGTTCATAAAGAGGAATGGATATGAAGTGATCTATTTATGTGTGTATGTTGATGATATTATTATCATAGGCAATGATCTTGAAGGAATCAAACATGCAAAGACTCAAATGAAGGAGGAGTTCAAAATAAGTGACCTCAGACCACTCACTTATTTTCTTGGATTGGAGTTAATCTACACAGGTTTAGGTATATACATCACACAAAGGAAGTATGTGCATGACATGCTCGTCAAGTTCAAGGTGGAAAATACCAAGTGTGCAGGTACACCTATGGAGCAAAATCATAAGCTTAGTGCTTATGAAGGAGAGCCAATTGAAGACATCACAAGCTATCAAAGCTTGGTTGGAAGTTTGAACTATGTTGTTGATATATTTAGGTAGTGATGTGCATGAACACACTAGGACTGTCGGGGCACTTTTTTCCCTCTTTAGGAGGTTTTTTTCTCCCAGCTTGTATATATGCCTATTGCCCTAATGGGCTACTTATCTTTATACATTCTCTAGTAATACATTCAGTATTGTGTGTTGTGCTCCAAGCTTCTTCTTCTTCCTTGTGCTCTTCGCGTGCTTCTACAGACGTCTAACTCCAACAATTGGTATCAGAGCAGGTCGTTGCTTCATCTAGGGCGCCGTCAAAACTCCTTCATTTGCAGTCTCAGAATCGCACGAATTTTGGTGAACTCAGCGTGTTTTTGAGATCAAAACAGCTTCGCTATGTGGTGTCGAAATCACGATCTGAGCTCGTTTAGGCTTCGGAATGCACTATCATAGCGCTTGTGCAGGCTATTTCATCTTTTTGTGCCAAAGGTATATACCAGTTTCTGTTCGCCAGTATAAGCGTCTCGAACTCTGCTACAGGTCTAGCAGAATTCGTCTAGGCAGTTCTGTTCAACTTTTTGAGATACAATCAATTTTCTGCATCAAGGTATTTTAGTCATCGGACATGGCTGAAAGCAGTGATGTATTCCGTATGTTGGCTGTTGAGGATAAGTTGGATGGTACCAACTACCCGTTATGCGATTATATGATGCGACATGTGTCGGTTGCAAAAGGACTGTGGAACACTGTGCAGGGTGTCGAAAAATGTCTTATCACACCTGCAACTATTACAACTGCAGGTACTAAAGCTGATGTAGAAGGTGTCGAAGATGGTGATATTCTGCATATTCCTGTTCGTGTTGCGGTTTTTGCCACCTATTATAGAGCAAATTTGTTGGGACGGCAGAGATGCCCAGGCACATGCATTGATAGCTTTGTCTGTCAAATGTGCCATTATTCCTCATATTCGCTCTGGCAGAACAGCTAAGGATGCTTGGGATACACTTACCACATTGTACCAAGCTAGGAATGAGGCTCGTGTTGCTTACCTCTGAAAACAGTTGGAGAGTGAGCACATGAATGAAGGTGATTCTATGGATGGTTTCCTAAAAAAGATCAAAGACTTGAAGGAACAGTTGATTTCTGCTAATGAGGTTATACCAAATAGCTCACTTGTGCAGATTGTTCTAAATGGTCTTCCTGATTCATATCAGAGTTTTGCTTCTACTCTTCGGTTGATGATGAAAGGCAATCCAAATGCCTTGTCATTTGAGGAGTTAGTCTCTGTTTTGTTGCAAGAGGATCAGTCCAGGCAGAACAGGTCCATTATGGTGTTGTAGATCAAGATTTCCTGGCTAGTCAGAAGGGCAAAGGAAAATGGAGCTCTTCTACTAGTAAGCAGAAATCTGCAAATGCTACACATTAGAAGAACTAAGACAAAGATGAGAAAAAAATCAGAAAATGAGAAATTGTGTTTTAAGTACTATAAAGGGAATGATCATATCATAAAGAACTGTCCATAACTAGCTGCAAAAGAGGCAAAGAAGAAAGAGGCTGGATTGGTTGTTGTAGAAGCCTCTATACCAAAAACGGAGTCTGCTAATCTTGTGCAGGAATAAGAATGGGCATTTACTACTCTTTGCAATTTTGACCCATCTCCTCATGAGCATTGCATGTCTGCAGTAGACTCAGATGTTTGGCACTTTGACAGTGGGGTGACCAAACATATTACATTGCAGTGTAGTTTCTTCTCTTCACTCGAGCCTGCCCCTATAGGGAATACTGTTAGATGTGCCAACAACTCCTCTTATCCTGTTATGGGAGTTGGTAAGATCATTTTGACTACTACTGATGGTAGTTCTTTCACTTTGTCAGATGCTTTATTTATGCCAGGGATCGAGAAGAACCTGTTATCAGTTTCTACATTAGCAAAGATTGGCTTCGTTGTGAAATTTGTTGATGACAGGTGTACAGTTCATGATCTGTCAAATGGCGATGTGATTATTGCTTCTGGCATTTTATGTCGTGGACTGTATAAGCTCATAGACTATGAAAGATCTATAAATGATTTGGCATGTGCAGTAAATGATTGTCAAGCTATGTCAGATGCAAAGCTTTGGCATGCATGCTTTGGTCATCTGAATTTTGCTAGTTTGCTACACCTGCAGAAATCTGAAATGGTGTCCTCTTTGCCCAAACTTGAGGCACCTGGAAAACATGTTTGTGAAGGCTGTATTTTGGGCAACATGCAGCGTTCATCCTTTCCGAAAGATGGCTCAGTTCGGGCTACTCCAAAATTTCAGCTTGTACATAGTGATGTCTGCGGTCCTATGCAGACACCTTCTTTTGGGAATTATCTTTACTTCATGACTTTCATCGATGATTTTTCCATGCATGCATGGGTATATCCATTGAAGGCAAAGTCCAAAGTGTTCATGTGCTTCAAACAGTTTTTTGGTTTTGGCTAAAAATCTGTCAGCATGTAAAATGGGCACCCTCCATTCTGATCGAGGGGGGGAATATATGTCTTCTGATTTTAATGCATTTTTGGTTGAATGTGGGATAAAAAACTAGTGTACAGTGTCGTATACACCTCAACAGAATGGAGTTGCTGCGAAAGAACAGCTCACTCATGGAGATGGCGAGGTGTATGGTCAAGAGTCAAGCTTTACCACATAGTTTCTGGCTTGAGGCTGTCATGTGTGCAACATATGTACTAAACGGGTATCCCAATAAAGTGTTGTAGTCTATCACTCCATATGAGGCTTGGCATGATCGCAACCCATCTGTTTCTCATCTGCATGTTTTTGGTTGTTTGGCATATGCATTAGTGCCTTAACAACATCGTAGAAAATTAGATGATAAAGCAGTAAAATATATTTTTGTTGGGACAGTTCTGAAAGTAAAGACTAGTGTCTCTATCATCCACAGACTAAACGCATTCTGGTTAGCCGTGATGTTGTTTTTGTGGAAGATGCTATTCAACCATTGCTTTCATGTACTAAGGACACATTTGTTAGCTCCAAAGACATGTATGATACTTTGCTTCCTCTTTTTACAGGTGGATAGTCTAGTGCTGATCCCAATGAGGCAACTTCTCAACCTTTGCAGGTTTCATGTGATGATGCATATCATTCCATTTGTGATGCAGATTTACATGATGCACTAGTTGATGAGAGAGCTAATATTGAGTAGGCAAAAACTATGCCAAAATGGCTGGTGCAGACTTTGCGTGACAGCGAATTAGATGCACCTCTGTCATATCGTACTCGTTTAGGCTCTCATAGTGCCTCTTTTGCATCAGATTGCTATGCTATGGCTGCATCTAGTCTCTGTGATGAGAATGAGCCTGTTTCGTTTGATGAAACACAAAATTCAGAAAATTGGATGGCTTCTATGCAATCTGAATATGATGCTATAATGAAGAATGGTACTTGGTCTTTAATGTGACTTGCCTCCTGGCAAGAAGGCCATTGGCACTAAGTGGGTATACAAGTTGAAGCATAAACCAGATGGTACAGTTGACAGGTATAAGGCTAGGCTTGTTGCAAAGGGTTATGCACAGGAAAGAGGCATTGATTTTGATGAGACCTTTGCACCTACATGTCGTATGAATACTGTTCGGAGCATCTGTGCACTTGCAGCTCATCATGGTTGGAATGTACATCAGTTGGACATTAAAACAACATTTTTGAATGGTGACTTGCATGAAGAAGTGTATATTTTTTAGCCCCATGGCTTTGTGTAGAAAAGGCATGAAAACCAAGTGTGCAGGTTAAAGAAGGCATTATATGGTTTAAAGCAAGCACCACGTGCTTGGTATGAGAAGATACATGCCTATCTGATTGCACATGGTTTTGAGAACAGTCCAACTGAAAGCACCTTATATGTTAAGCGTGCTAATGATGTGCTTCTGATCATTGTTGTCTATGTTGACGACATGCTGCTCACTGGTCCTATTAAGAAGCATATTGCTGATTTTAAGGCTGATTTGCATGCCTCATTTGAGATGTTTGATTTGGGGCATTTGCATCACTATTTGGGCATTCAGTTTATGCAATTTGATGGTGGAATGTCGTTGTGTCAAACAAAATATATTAACACATTATTGCAGTGTTTTGGTCTTGAAGACTGTAAGCCTATTGCCACTCCTATGGAGACAGGTTTAAGATTGAGTCTTCATGATGCTGGAGATGCATTTGATGTTGTTCTCTATCAGCAGGCTGTTGGATGCTTGATTTACTTATGCATTACTCGGCTAGATATTCAGTTTGCTGTCTCACAGATGAGCAGGTTTATGCATTGCCCAGGAGACAAGCATTGGCAGGCAGTTAAGCACATCTTTCGCTATTTGAATGATACTCAGCTACTTGGGTTGTTTTATCCCAAGGGAGGATCATTGGATTTGCATGCTTTTTCTGACTTTGATTGGGCTGGTTTCTATGAAACTCGTGTGTCCACTGGTGGCTTTTGCTTTATGCTTGGTAGCTCATGTATATCTTGGTTGAGCAAGAAGCAGCCTACTGTGGCCACTTCCAGTTGTGAGGTTGAGTATAGGGTAGCATTCATAGCTACTGTTGAGTGTATGTGGCTCAGATGCCTTATGGCTGATTTGGTCAGACTTCTGCCACCACCATCTTCACTGATAGTTAGAGCGCATTGGTAGTTGCGAGGAACCCTGTGTTCCATGCTCGCACTAAGCACATTGAGGTGCATTATCACTATGTCAGGGAGAGGTTCTCTGCTGGGGAGATCATCTTGGCATATGTGCCCACACAAGAGAACATTGCAGATCTTTTCACAAAGGCTCTGACTAGGGAGAAGTTTGAAGCTTTCCACAAAGCTTTGGGTTTACTTCCTTTTGTGGAGTGATTTCCACATAGCTTGGCACTTCCTTATACATGAGTGCCAGCTCCTTGTTCACCGCATCACTCCCAGGGGGATCTGTTGATATATTTAGGTAGTGATGTGTGTGAACACACTAGGACCGTCGGGGCACTTTTTTCCCTCTTTAGGAGGTTGTTTCCCCCAGCTTGTATATACGCATATTGCCCTAATGGGCTACTTATCTTTGTACATTCTCTAGTAATACATTTAGTATTGTGTGTTGTGCTCCAAGCTTCTTCTTCTTCCTTGTGTTGTTCGCGTGCTTCCGCAGACGTCTAACTCCAACATATGCAACACTCACAAGGGTGGATATATGCTATAGTGTTAGCATATTGAGTCAGTTTATGCATAAGCCGAGAAGACCATATATGGAAGTGGCCAAGAGAGTCCTCAAGTACCTAAAGGGGACTATGAATGAAGGTTTGTTTTATCCATTTACTTCAGATATTGAGCTAAAGGTCTACTCAGATGCAGATTGGGCGGGATCTAGAGATGATAGAAGAAGCACATCTGGGTATGGATCATTTGCAAGTTCAAAAATCATTTCTTGGTCATCCAAGAAGCAACCAACCATGGCATTATCTTTTATTGAAGCCGAGTATAGAGGATTGGCTAATGCAACTCAAGAAATCATGTGGTTAAAATCTTTGTACACAGATCTTGGACTTCATTCTTCAACACCTCACATTTTTTGTGACAACACAAGCTCACTACATCTTGCAGCTAATCTGCTATACCATGCTAGAACTAAGCATATTGAAGTCCACTACCATTATGTAAGGGAGAAACTAATGAGCAAGGATATTCAACTATCCTATGTCTCCATAGATATGCAATGTGCAGACATATTGACTAAAGCTCTTGATGGTACAAAGTTAAGTAGATTCAAGTTGATGATTGGCTTGTAGGAAATGAAGGACAATTGAAGATATATTTGGAAGCCAAGCATGCTAGGCTTGAGGGGGAGCTTTTTGTGCATTTTACCCAAGCCTACATGCTTGATATTATTTGACTTATGTTCATTTGTAGTCATATGTGTAGTCATGTGAACACCTCTTGTAAAAGAGTACATTTTATCTCTTGTAATTGTGAAAAAGAAAAAAGAAAAAGAATGGCTTACCTCATCCATGATGTAAAAAGCAAAATCGTGGATCTAACTACCAAAAACCACAAATTAGTAAACTGAGGGAATATTTCCTAACTTTGGGGATCACTTTTAGGTGGAGTCATTGGAATTCGAATTCAAAACTCCCTCCAAAAGAAGCTATAAAAGGAGGAAGAAGGAAGTGGTGATTAGCAAGCCTTGTATGTGACCACTTCATGTCATTTTGTAGAGATTGAAGAGCTTACTCCATAGCTCTATCATTCTGCTCCCGTCATGCAAATATTCATTGCCAATGTGGTTGTAACCATATGTGAATCTATACATTTATCATTCTCTACTTCTCTGTTTTGTTCTCTGATATACTCACTTAGAGTAGTAACTTCAGAAGCTCATATTTCGAGCTAAACTCAACCTTTTTCAGTGTTTTAAAGTGATTTTCACTAAGTCTAGTTTCTGCATATAAAATTTCATGGTCATTGGATTTATAGTTTGGGGGAAATTTGCATTTTACTACTCACTGGTCTATCTCTGCAGAGCCCTGAGAATGGCGGGCATGTTCCAGATTTTGATAAAACTTGTTCTCACTGGTCAGTTGATGAATTGAAGTATTTTAACTTGGATTAGCAAGCTACCTAAGTCTATTTGCTATTCTCAAAGGGAATTTATCTAATCCCTACCAGGTTGAGAGCACTGTTCATTTTATCTAGCAGGTGTATGTTAAAAAATAGCAAGTTTTGGGAGCTAGTCATTTCGCAAGTAGTCTATCTTGACTTAAACTTTTGAAATACATGTTCCAAAGTACTTGGCTGATATTTTGGTGGATTTAGGAAGCTCAAAGGGCCTACTAATCAACTCTAAAGTCTAAGTTGGCTGGTGTGAAGTCGGTTGTAGCAGCACCAACTCATCTTTGGATTGCATCCACCATCTCTCTTCACAATGCACATGGTAGAGGTGTGATTATATACATTGGATGGGGATGCATATGTTTAGGAAAATGCACAAACACAAAAGTTGATTGGTATTATTTATGTTATTTTTGTATGTATATAGGTTCGTAAATATGTGTATTGATGTATGTTTGTATGTATGTACATATCTACGTATGCTTGTATGTATGTGTATGTATGTATGTATGTATGCATGTTATGTATGTATGTATGCATGCATGCATGCAACATGTGTATGTATGCATGTATGTGTGTGTATGCATATATGTGTGCATATCCTTGCATGTATGTATGTATGTTTCTATATATGTATGCATGTTTCTATATATGTATGCATGTATGTATGTATGTTTCTATATATGTATGCATGTATGTATGTATGTTTCTATATATGTATGCATGTGTGCGTATTTATGTAAATACACATGTTTGGAATTATGTATGTGTGTATGTATGTATGCACATCGTTATGTGTATGTATGCATGTTTGTGTGTTTCTATATATGCCTGTGTGTATTTTATGTTTGTGTCATGGAAGAGGAAACCATCCTAAACCTTAGATTCCATGTGACTTTCTATATCTGATTACTGGTTTAGAATTTGGAGAGACTAATGCTTCCATCATGTTTGGAACATGCCAAAACCCTAAGATCGGCTATCTACTTGCTTGATTATTGTCACGAGGAAGGAGATAAGGAAGAGAGCTCACACACACTCTTACAATCAAAGAGAAGGACACACACAGATTGAGGCAAGGAAGAATGATCTTCTTCTTCTATTACATAAAAGGAATGTACAAGAATGACCTAAAAAACAAGAATACAATCAGTGCAATATATAAAGAATAGTACATAAGGAAAAACCTAATGTCCGTGCATGAATGAGCTATCAAGAAACAAATGTGCCATCACTCTCGATAGATAAATCTAGTATAGCTCAATGAAGTATCCCTAACATATATCGGCATGACTACTATACATGTCAGAGAAATGAAAAAGTGATACGTGTCATCTTGGATCATCACATGTTGAGCTTGATATCTCAACACTCCCCCTCAAGCTCAATGCCATGTCTGCTAATCCAAGCATCTTTCGAGACTTCTTTAGCTTCTTTGCTTCAAGTGCTTTAGTGAAAATCTCAGCAACTTGTTCGTCTGTTCTCACATAAACAAGATCACATGTTAATACCTTCTCTCTAATGAAGTGATATTGTACCTTGATATGCTTTTTTGTAGCATGAAAAATAGGGTTGCTAACTATATGTTGCTAAGGTTATCACAATAGATGGTGATAGGCTTTTGCACTTCCACACCTAAATGTGCAAGTAGAATCTCGAGCCATGATGCCTCACATGTTGCCACTGCAACACCTCTATACTGAGTCTCTGTACTTGACAAAGGAACAGTGGGTTGCTTCTTACTGCTCCATGTAATAGTTGTGCTACCAAGTGAGAATAGAAAGCCACTAGTAGATCTTCTATCTCGAATGCTACCAACCCAATCTGCATCGGTGTATCTATGAAATTGCAAATCTACACCAGCTTCATAAAACAATGCATAATCCAAAGTAGCAATCACATAATGCAGAGTGCACCTCAAAGCATCCAAATGTGGCTTCCTAGGAACCTACATAAATTGTCTTTCAAGTCCAATAGTGTATCTTAGATCAGGCCTTGTAATTGTGAGATATATCAACCTTCCGAGTAGCATTTTCCAATGCTTCAATTGATGTAGTATCCAACTTCAAATTCTGACTAATGGCATAGAAATTGGCTTGCAATCAGCCATACCATACTTTTGTAGCATATTCAAAGCATATTGCCTTTGATACATCCATATACCTATTTATGTATGTATAAACTCAATGCCCAAGAAATAGCGCAACACACCAAGATCTTTCATGTCAAATTCTTGCATAAGAAGTTGCTTTACCTCTTGTTGTTGTAGTATCCCCTTGGGAACCAAGACCCACACCACCTTGCATGGAAGCAAGAAGGAAGGCCCAAGAAAGACTCTCCTTTCATCCACCCCATCCTCCATCATGTTCAAGCCATTGGCCATCAGCCCGCAGCTATGCCACATGCTTGAAAATATGGAGCAGTGGGAGTCAAGGATCCTAGTCACATATGTAAAATACAAGATAATAGCAACACTCTACTTACACACATAGGACATGCTAGCATGCACACACACCTCACTCTCTCATGCTCCAAGACTAAATACATATATGTACAAAGCCTTAAGAGAAAAGAGAGTTCTTCCACTGAAAGGATTTTACATGAGAGCACGAACAAAAGCTCTCTCATTTACAAGAAATGAGCCTATATTTATAGGCTAAGCACATTCTCCCATGTGCTCTTTTTGACTAGTCAAAAAGGAGCACATGCTCGTATCTCTCTAAATCTTTGTAGATATTCTCTAACAACCCACTCTCTTCAAGACAAAAATATAGGCGTGGGAAACTTCTACGTGGGATTTTATACATGTGTGTCAAAAAGATACTTTATTTGAGAGGCTTCAAAACCATAGCCTAAGGGAAATATAAAAAAGGGGCTTATGAGAGTATTCATATGGACATCTCCTAAATACAAGATAAAAGGGATTTTTATGAGGGCTAGAGGGTGCCATTGCATGAGGAAATTATGGGCAACCCTTGTATCAACACCCTCCTCCTCCTAGACTTTGTCGTCCTCGACAAAGCTAAGAAATGAGAGGCATATAGTGCCAAACTGGGCCAAGTTTGGAGTCTTCAACACTTCAAATATGCAACAGTTCCAATCTGAATTTTGCAAGGCTGCAAATCTTTTGAATCAGCAAGCCGTCTGCCTTCAAATCTTCAATCCAGCAATGCTGAGCGACACAATCCCCTTGGGGTTGTGTAGTATTGTACCTCCTTCCTGTTAGTGGGTCACTGGATACAGAACATCAAGCAACATTCATACCTATTGTGACCTTTGTATCACACAAACATATAAGCCATTTATTCATTTCCAATGATTATGACAAGCCAAGAAGCACCATCCGCTTTCTTTCAAACTTGTAACACTCAGAATCAGAGGAATTGAGTACACAGTTAGCTTCTCATTTAAAGATCAGCAAAAAGAATTGAGTATCCCCAAAAGCTCTCTTAATCATTCTAAGGGGCTCCTTCCTCAAGGAGAAGAAACAATATACTCCAGCCAATCAGTAATTATGTTAGCTTTCATCACTCAAAAATGAGCAGTCTTATCCATCTAGCTTTGATAACTTCAAGGCACCGTCCCCGAAAAGAAGCTCCAAGTTGAAAAAGTTAAAATGTGACCATACATTGCATATTATCCTTTAAGATCCCAAGAAAAATAGGTTCACACAGTGACTATCATGAATGCCTCACGTTGTGAAGATGTGTTCAATAGGGTTTAGGACATTCCCAATATGTTACGCACAAGAACACGGAACAAACAAGAGTGGATCTCATCCTATCAATCCTGTAACTTCCCAACACATCAAGTATTTCAAAAAGAGAACACCTGCATATTTAGATTGGTTGAACCTAAGGAACACCATCGATCTTTGTTTCAATCTGAGGAAGCATTCTGCACCTGCCAAGCTCAATTAATAATGGAAAATTTTTGTACTTATGTGAACACGGCAAGACAAAAATGGTAAGGAGTTAAAACTTTCTTTTCCTAGGCATGTCAACGTTAAACCCTACACCCAATCCTTCATTTGATCCTCCCCCTATGTTGTTAGTGATTAGTCTTTTATGTCAATTGGGCCTTCATGCCCATGGTCCTTTGGCTCAAAAAAGAGCAGGAGAAATCATGGTCTAAGGTAGAGGCATTTCTATGAGTTTCAAGCCAAGACCCGCTTGGATGAACTAGGCAGAGTAGAGGAGTCATTCGTGAATAGATGCCAAAGTAGGAACCTGACTTCAACACCTCCAACATCTTGGAATGTGCTGATACTTATAACTGTTGTCATGACAGAATTTTGAATACGATGCTCAAGGAAGGTAGTCACCTAAAACCTCAACAAACCGCAAGAACGGTGACAGAAAATATAATGCTAGTCGAGAGTTAAGGCACCTATTCCCCGTGATGATCATTTTTTCTAAATAAGAGAATAAAAGGATGGCAGCAACCATGCTTTTCCTGCATAGAGTGGTACCAATGGTCAAGCAACTAGGAGAGTGTATTTAAGGCCATAACTCATTTGTAATAAAGAGAAAAGAATAAAACATTGAAGCCCAGGACAACAAGCATAACCAAAAAATGTTGTTACAGCAGCAAGTATTTGTACATTAAAACAGAATCACTTTGTTTATTGATCAAAGTTCACAAAACATATTTGAGCACAACAATTGCATAGGTGAACAACATGCATGACTCCATGGCCCGACTTTGCAAGCAGTCTTATGGCAAAAAAATTTCAAGATCATCACAACTTAGAGTTTGGACCCAATATATCTCAATAAGGAGTCATAAGAATCCCTATCAGATCAGAAGTCAAGCTCATCTCATGTTCACTAATACACCAAATCCAGGTTGGTGCTAGTTCTCTGTTTCCCTAAGCGTTACTGACAAGAAGCCATAAATCAAGAGTGAGTAGAAAGCAGAGGCCAACCCAGTCGATAACCCCTTTGAAACTCAGTCCTTATGAGGGCAAATATCAATCAATCAGGCTTGAGATTTAGAAAAAATGTTTTTCATGCACCATAGAGAGAGGGTAGTTTCAAACAAAGCTAAATCCGAACCCAGACCCACACACAACCAAGCACAAATTAAACAAAACAAGAGATAGATAACAAAAGTGCCGGACATTGCAACGAAGCCACCCTGAATGCGGGACGAAATCATCTACAAGAATGTCAAATGTTGCACCCGCTCATCAGCTCACAGTGATTTTTCATTAGAGCACGAGTGCTTGATCTGATCTCTCAATGTTGTTAGTGTATTAGCTACCTCAGTTATTACGATGATGCATCAATCATACTAAGATAATAGCAAGTTGCTTAATTGCCCACCTCAATCTAGAAAACGCAGAAAAGGAAAATGTTCGTCCAAAACATTGGAAGGCCTTCAAAATAGGTTGAAAGGAGCCTCGATGATTGCACCACGGGGTTGAACAACAGATAGTTAAGGCACAGGGACATTGCGAAATGCTCAACCTGATCTAAATCAAAATGATATGATCGATACCCACAACCCCAAAAATCTTGACCATTGCGTATAAATTAACCATGATTCAAGCGTTAGAAGTGCAACACATAGAAAAGATTAGAGCGCAGAGCATCTAATCATGAATCATACCAAGATTATACACACACACTAATGCAAGAAGCAGTATGATGCCTGCATGCACCTAGTGCCACATTCCCTGGTACGAGAAGAGCTAAGCAGCATTATTGATTCATAATGAGAAATGGCAATACACTATGAATGGGAATAAGGATCATGTTTGCCAAGTGAAGATTCAGCCCTACACAAAAATTTTCAAGCAACAGAGAAGGAAAAAATCCTACAGATGCTCTTTAGTTATCGTGTGTTAGAATTAGAAAGAGAGAATCCACAACCGTTTCATAGGCAATGTTGGATACAAAAATGGAGTATAGTGCCCGCCCTTCCCAAAGAACCAGCATTCAGCGCGATAGAAGAAATCTTGAAGCAGCACAGTTTGGAAGTGATGACGGAAGCCGCGCCTCAAATCTAGCCCACCATAGCCTCACATCACATTACATAGAAGAAAAAAAGAATGCTGCAAAGCTCATGCATGTTGCTAGTCACTACGTTGCAACACTACACCCAACTATCTTCACATCTTGAATAGAAGCACTTATCACAATATGCAACATATATTTGTTTAACCCAAGATACCCTCCAAAAAATACGTTTATCACTGGTGCCAATTATACACAGAGGTAGCGCAGGACAAAGATAATTCCCCCAATAGACCCTGTTACATAATGTTGAAGTGTACACATGCCTACTTGATTTTTTTTTTTTGAAAAACAGTTCGTCCATAGAGGCATCACCATAGATTTTTGAGATTGTCAAAGTAGTTACACAAGCATAAAAAACAAGGCCGACTGAGATGCAGAGGACAAAAGCTTGATCATGAGTCAAGATGTGACCCCAAGTTAGGGGGAAGCAAGAGGCCTCAGCACCCCAAATCATCAAGATCACGATCCAATAACAACGCAACAACAGAGATACCACGCCATAGTTGTAGATGCCAACATTCCAAAATTGAATCAAGAACAATGTGAACGCGACAGCAGTAGATTCTTACAATCTAGTGTGTTGGCGGGGAAGCACAAATAGAGCATGACCCCCATATAACAACCATTCCAAGCAGGAAAGCTAGTAACTATTATGTAGCAGAGAAGCAACTAAGCATGCCATCCTCAGATACAGATAGGTAAGGGCAAAGTCCGATTGCTCAAACCCTCCCAGGGAGCACATACTACGAGAAATAGGATCTGAAGGAGCCGGACCTTAGCATCAACTACGTTCGAAAAATATGTCTTGACTTGAAACACCACAGGGCATGCTTTCCACCATGGGAAGGAAGCACCAAACGACCCGCACACAGAGATCCCAGAAAGCCACGCCAGTTCATAGGTGGAGTACCGATCATTGCAAGGGAAAGTGCAGAGCAAGCTCGATCTGAGAAGGGGAGCGCAACCCTAGAAGAGCATGAGCAGCCCGAGAGCGAAGCGCTTGCGACAGCTTGCTCTTCAAGAGGACGCCCAATCGATAGGGGGAGCATGAGGTAGATCAACCCACGGGCACCATACCCAACCCGAGAGGGAGCGCTGATTGATAAGAAAGTCAAATAGGGGCAACTGAGAGAAGCACTGCAGAGTGAACCTCTGCCATAGCCAAGAGTGCAAAGCAGGAAAAGCGTCAGCCCAATAAGAGGAGCCAATGGGGATGAAAATCTGCCCAAGATTGGCCTCCGCAGATTACTTCGAGAAGAACACGCACAACAGGGGGACCTGGAACTCAACCCCGACAGAGGAAGGTTGAACAAAGGGGGAGCTCACCTGGAGCTCAACCCTGACAGAGGAAGAGGCAAGAGGGAGCTCGTTTGGAGCTCACCCCAACGCAACAAGGATTGGGGGAGGGAGGAGATTCAGAGCATGAATGCTTGCATATCTCCCATTAGATGCATATGTCCAAGCCACGCGAGTGGAGCCATACTCCACTGCGCCCACATTTACTCCATGATAGATAGTCTTTCGAAAACCCAAAGATTGGTACGAATCGGCCACGCAGATGGCATCCAAGGAGAGAGAGTAAATGCAGTCGTCAGACAAAGAGTAACCCAAGTTCATTGCAAATTCGAATGGAGGGAGTGGGTTCGTAAGATTTCAAAACACCAAACCCTAGAGCTTTTCTTTTTGTGGGAAAGACCAAGGCCATCACTAAAAAGGGGTGGCAGAGGTGGAAAATGATGCCCAATGTGTGTGTGGGTGTGTGTATGAGAGAGTGAGAGAGAGAGAGAAGAGGGTTAGGGGGTTGTTCTTGTGCCACAAACAAAACTGAACTAAACTATTCTACTAAAAACAAGAAAATGAGGAGCAAATGGCCCAATGGAAGGGTGAAAGTATCATGCCAACACACATAACCTAAGTGAATAAGCAGAAAAATTGCAAATCAATATCTTACCACATGCTCTTGAACTTTCCAAGTGATGAAAAGCCATTCTCCCCGGCAACGGTGCCAAATTGTTGTTGTAGTATGCCCTTGGGAGCCAAGATCCACACCACCTTGCATGGAAGCAAGAAAGAAGGCCCAAGAAAGACTCTCCTTTCATCCACCCCATCCTCCATCATGTTCAAGCCATTGGCCATCAGCCCGCAGCTATGCCACATGCTTGAAAATATGGAGCGATGGGAGTCAAGGATCCTAGTCACATATGTAAAATACAAGATAATAGCAACACTCTACTTACACACATAGGAATTTCTAGCATGCACACACACCTCACTCTCTCACACTCCAAGACTAAATACATATATGTACAAAGCCTTAAGAGAAAAGAGAGTTCTTCCATTGAAAGGATTTTACATGAGAGCACGACCAAAAGCTCTCTCGTTTACAAGAAATGAGCCTATATTTATAGGCTAAGCACATTCTCCCATGTGCTCTTTTTGACTAGTCAAAAAGGAGCACATGCTCATATCTCTCTAAATCTTTGTAGATATTCTCTAACAACCCACTCTCTTCAAGACAAAAATATAGGCGTGGGAAACTTCTACGTGGGATTTTATACATGTGTGTCAAAAAGATACTTTATTTGAGAGGCTTCAAAACCATAACCTAAGGGAAATATCAAAAAGGGGCTTAGGAGAGTGTTCATATGGACATCTCCTAAATACAAGATAAAAGGGATTTTTATGAGGGCCAGAGGGTGCCATTGCATGAGGAAATTATGGGCAACCCTTGTATCAACACCTCTTTAATGCTTTCTTCATTATCACCATCTACAATCAAGTCATCAACATAAATAGCCACAATTGTGATGCCATCATCACCCTTCCTTGCATATAGCTAGTGAATGATCTGCATCACACATAGAAAACCCAATGGTGGTTAAATAATCAACAATCCTTGCATGCCATGCATGAGGAGCTTTCTTCGGCCCATACAAAGCCTTTTGCAACTTGCAAACATATTTTGGATGCTTTGAATCCCCTCACGCTGAATTCCATTATTTAAAAAAAAATTGCTGAACTCATTCGACATGTAGTAACCTCCTCCATCAGATCTTAATGTCTGAATAGATCCATGGTTTTTTCATCCAATATCAATCCTTTGGACTCACCCTCATGGAAACAACCTTGGCATGGTTCCATGTGCTAGTGTTCTGAGGAGGAGCTATAACTTGTAGGGCAAAGAACATTTTGAGATCCAAATATTTGATGGCACAAACTTTGCTCTATGGAAGAATCCGATTAAAGATGTGTTGATTCTGAGGAGGTAATGGAATCTCAAAGAAGCTTTCTAACATGGATGAAGATGATTGGGATGAGTTAGATGAAATAGCAAGGTCTACCATTTGATTGCACCTAGCAGATAATGTTTACCTTACAGTATTAGACTATGAAAGTGTAGAGGAGCTTTGGAACAAATTATGCAATATATATGAAAAAGAGACGACATCAAATAAAGTGTATCTGATGAGAAAGTTATATGACCTTTGCATGGACATAGATAGTGTTGTTGCTCACCTAAATGAGTTTGATGTTATATTCTCCTAGTTTGAGTCTCAAAAAATGGATATGGATAATGAAATTAAAGCATTCTTGTTGTTATGCACTTTGCCATAATCAAGGGATATGTGTTGCACAACTATTAACAATAGTGCATCTAGTAGTAAACTAGTCTATGATGACATATTTGGAGCACTCTTGAGTGAGTAGTTTTGTAGAAAATCTATGGTTGACACTCAGAGTGGAGATGCATATAATGTATGTGATTCTTACCAAGGAAAGAATCAACAACGTAGAATTGTGTAGCTGAAAGAATGTATAAAACTATTCATAATAGAGTAGTTTCTATGTTGCATCATCCAAACCTTTCACAAGGCTTTGGGAAGAACCAGTATTGACTGCAGTTCACGTGATTAACCTTTCACCTAGTACTGTCAAAGGTCTAAAAGTGGCACAAGAGTAATGGATAGGGAAAACCATATTATGATCATCTTGGAGTTGTTGGGTGTGAAGCATATGTTCATATACACAAGAATATTAGCCTTCTTGCTACGAAGAGGCTATGTAGAAAACTGATCATGTCAAGTGGGATCATGCCATGAAGATTGAGTTGGATTCTATTTACAAGAATGGTACTTTGGATTTAGTACCTTTGCCAAAGGGAAGGAAAGCTTTACCATGTAAATGGGTGTATAAGCTGAAATTCACATCAGATAGTGCGTCTCTAAATTATAAAGCATGACTTGTTGAAAAGGGTTTTAAGCAACAACATGGTGTTGATTTAAAGGAAATCTTCTCTCCTGTGGTCAAGATGACTACCTTGTGCATGTTGCTTGGAGTCATTGCAATGGAGAACTTAAAGCTAGTCCAAATGGATGTGAAAATTGCTTTCTTGCATGGAGATCTTACAGATGAGATCTAGATGGAGCAACTAGAGAGTTATGTGGTTCTTGGCAAAGAAAGTCTAGTTTGTAAGCTCAAAAAGATCTTATATGGTCTTAAATAGTCCCCTAGACAATGGTACCAAAAGTTTGATGTTTTTATGAAGTCTCAGGGCTATTCTTAAAGCAATTAGGATCATTGTCTCTACACAAAGAGATGCTCAAATGGCAGGTTGATATGTTTGATACTTTATGCCAATGATATGTTGATTGCTCGGAAGTCCTCTTACGACTTGTAAATTATCAAGAAGAAGTTGAGTTAGACATTTGATATGAAGGATTTGGGGGATGCCAAACATATTCTTGGCATGTGCATTACTTGTGATATAAATAAAAAATGCATATACTTGTCTCAAAGTGAGTACATATCTAAAGTACTTCACAGGTTGAATATGCATGGTGGAAAGGCATTGAGCACACCTTTACCCACATATGTGAAATTGAGCAAAGATGATTGTCCCAATCAAATGAGGAAAAGGAATTCACGATCAAAATTCCTTATCAATTTGTTGTTGGTAGTCTCATGTATGCTATGGTAGCTACGAGATCAGACATTGCATTTGCAGTGGGAGTTGCGAGCAGATATATGTCTAATCCTGACAAGAAACATTGGGAAGCAGTCAAGATGATTTTGAGATATTTGAGTGGCACTAAGGACGTGTCTATGCTTAGGTAGAGGGAAATCATCCATTATTGGTTACATGGATTTTGACTATGCTGGTTGTGTAGACAATTGTAAGTCTACATCAGGGTACATTTTTCATTTTTTTCAAGGTGCTATCTCTTAGATATCTCGTCTTCAAGAATGTACACCTATTTCCACCACAGAAGTAGAGTGCACATTATTCTTGAGAAGGTTCATACTCCAGATAATGCTATAGATGCTTTGACTAAAGCTCTACCACAAGATAGCTTTCCACACCACCGTCACTTGATGGGGGTTACTTGTCTCATGGTCTTACACCATCATTTGCATACTGTGTAACATGCCCATCAAGTGGGAGTTATAGTTTGTATAGTTACACTCAGGTATTCTTTATCATTCTTCATTTTTTCTCCCATAGTTACTTTGGCCATATTGGCCGTTAGTGGGAGATTGTTAATGTTAGTGTCCATGTGAAAGGCAAAATGGCCACTAGACACTTTTGTATATGTTCTGTCATAAAACATATAGTGGCCTACTCAGCCATAGACTATAAGGTCGATCGCATTTGTAATACCTAAGAAGTCTATGTTTGTACTCCCTTTGTACTTCTTGGAGTTTGACGTCTGCAAAAGCATGCAAATAGCACAAGAAAAGGAAGAAGCTTAAAGCACAACACACAATACTGAAATGTATTACCACTAGAATGCACAAAGATAAGTAACCCATTAGGGCAATAGGCATATATACAAGCCGGGGGGAAAAAACCTCCTAAAGAGGGAAAAAAGTGCCCTAGAGGTCCTGGTGTGTTCACACACATCACTACCTAAATATATCAACAAATCTCCCCTGGGAGTGATGCGGTGACCAAGGAGCTGGCACTCATGTATAAGGAAGTGTCAAGCTATGTGGAATCAATCCATAAAAGGAAGTAAGCCCAAAGCTTTGTGAAAAGCTTCAAACTTCTCCCTAGGAAGAGCCTTCGTGAAAAGGTCTACAATGTTCTCTTGCATGGGCACATATGCCAAGCTAATCTCTCCAGCAGAGAACCTCTCCCTCACATAATGATAATGCACCTCAATGTGCTTAGTGCGAGCATGGAACACAGGGTTCCTCACAACTGCCAATGCACTCTAACTGTCAGTGAAGATGGTGGTGATAGAAGACTGACCAACACCCAAATCAGCATAAGGTGTTTGAGCCACACACACTCAACAATCACTATGAAAGTTTCCCTATACTCCACCTCACAACTAGAAGTGGTCACAGTGGGCTTCTTCTTGCTCAACCAAGACATGCGTGAGCTACCAAGCATGAAGCAAAAAACAGTAGTGGACACACAAGTATCATAGCAACTATCCTAGATAGAGTCTGAAAAAGCATGTAAATTTGGTGGTAGTGATACCCCCTTGGGATAAAACAATCCAAGTAGCCGAGTACCACTCAATAGTGAAAGATGCACTTAACCACTTGCCAATGCTTGACACTTGGGCAATGCATAAACTTGCTCATCTATGAGACAAAAAACTGAATATCTGACCAAGTAATGCATAAGTAAATCAAGCATCTGACAACTTGCTGATAGTGAACAACATCAAATGCATCTCCACCATCGTGAAGACTCAATCATAAACCTGTCTCCATAGGAGTGGCAATAGGTTTACAATCTTCAAGGCCAAAATGCTGCAATAATGTGTCAATATATTTCATTTGACACAAAGCTATTCCGCCATCAACTTGCATAAATTGAGTGCCCAAGTAATGATGCAAATGCCCCAAATCTGACATCTCAAATGAGGCATGCAAATCAGCCTTAAAATCGGCAATATGCTTCTCATGAGGACTAGTGAGCAACATGTTGAGCAACATGTCATCAACATACACAACAATGATCAGAAGCTCATCATTTGCATGCTTAACATATAAGGTGCTCTTAGTTGGAATGTTCTCAAAACCATGTGCAATCAGATAGGCATGTATCTTTTTATACTAAGCACGTGGTGCTTGCTTCAAATCATATAATGCCTTTTTCAACCTACACATCTGGTTTTCATGCCCTTTTTGCACAAAGCCATGGGGGTGTAAAATATACACTTCTTCATGCAAGTCACCATTCAAAAATGCAATTTTGATGTCCAACTGATGTACATTCCAACCATGATGAGCTGCAAGTACAGATATGCTATGAACAATAGTGATTCTACAAGTAGGAGCAAAGGTCTCATCAAAATCAATGCCTCTTTCCTAAGCATACCCCTTTGCAACTAGCCTAGCCTTATACCTGTCAACTGTTCCATCACGCTTATGCTTCAGCTTGTATACCCACTTAATGCCAATGGCCTTCTTGCCAAGAGGCAAGTCACATAAAGTCCAGGTACCATTTTTCATGGTAACATCATATTTTGATTACATAGTAGCCATCCAATTTTTAGAATTTTGTGCTTCATCAAATGAAATAGGCTCATTCTCATCACAGAGACTAGAGGCAACCATATCATAGCAATCTGATGCTAAAGAGGCACTATGAGAGCCTAAACAAGTATGATATGATAGAGGGGCATCTGATATTCTATCACACAAAGTCTGCCCCAGCCGTTTTGGCATAATTTTGGCCTCCTCAATATCAATTCTCTCATCAATAGGTGCATCATGTAAATTTGCATAAAAAATGGAATGATCTACATCATCACATGAAACCTATAAAGGTTGAGAAGTTGCCTCATTAGGACAAGCACCGGACTGTCCACATGTAAAAGGAGGCAGCAAAGTATCATACATGTCTTTGGAGCTAACAGATGCCTCCTTAGTACATGAAAGTAATGGATGAATAGAATCTTCCACTAAGACAACATCATGGCTAACCAGAATGCATTTAGTCTGTGGATGATACAAATGATAGCCTTTGCTTTCAAAACTATACCCAACAAAAATACATTTCATTGCTTTATCATCCAATTTCCTATGATGTTGTCCAGGCACTAATGCATATGCCAGACAACCAAAAACATGCAGGTGAGCAACAGATGGCTTATGACCATGCCAAGCCTCATATGGAGTGATAGACTACAATGATTTAGTGGGACACCTGTTAAGTACATATGTTGCACACATAATAGCCTTGAGCCAGAAACTATGTGGTAAAGTTTGACTCTTGACCATACACCTCGCCATCTCCGTGAGTGACATGTTCTTCCTTTCAGCAACTCCATTCTATTGAGGTTTATACAACACTGTAAACTGGTGTTTTATCCTACGTTCAACAAAAAATGCATTAAAATCAAAAGGCATATATTCCCCCCCTCGATCAGAATGGAGGGTGCCCATTTTACATGATGATAAATTTTCAACCAAAACCAAAAACTGTTTGAAGCACATAAACACTTCAGACTTTTTTTTCAATGTATATACCCATGCATGCCTGGAAAAATCATTTATGAAAGTCAAGAAGTAAAGATAGTTCCCAAAAGATGGTGTCTGCATAGGACCACAAACATCACTATGAACAAGCTACAATTTCTGAGTAGCTTGAACTGAACCATCTTTTGGGAAGTGAGGAATGCTGCATTTTGCCCAAAATACACCCTTCACATATATTTTTACTAGGTGCCTCAAGTTTGAGCAAAGAGAACACCATTTCAAATTTTTGCAGGTGTAGTAAACCAGCAAAATTAAGATGACCAAAGCGTGCATGCCAAAGCTCTGCATCTGACATAGCCTAAGAATCGTGTATTGCCCATGTTGAATCATTCACAAATTTTTCATGGTCTATGAGCTTATATAGCCCACAACATAAAATGCTAGAAGCAATAATGATGTCGCCATTTGAGAGATCATGAACTGTACAACCGTCATCAACAAAAAATCTTGGCTAAAGCTTAAACTAATAACGGATTCTTCTTGATTCATGGCACAAGTAAAGCATCCCAAAAGTAAAAGAACTATCATTAGTAGTAGTCAGAATGATCTTACCGACTCCGATAACAAGATAAGAGGAGTTAGTTGCACATGTGACCATATTCCTTGTAGGAGCAGGCTCAAGTGAAGTGAAGAAACTGCACTTCGAGGTAATTTTTTTGGTTACCCCACTATCAAAGTACCAAACATCTGAGTCTACTCCAAACATACATTGCTCATGAGAAGATGGGTCATAACTACAAACAGTAGTAAATTCCCATTCTTCATTCTGCACAAGATTAGCAGACTCTGTTTTGAGTGTAGATGCCTTTGCAACAATGATTTGAGCCTCTTTCTTCCTTGCCTCTTTAGCAGCCAATTTTGGACAGCTCTTTATGACATGATCATTTGCTTTACAATATTTTCAAAATAGTTTTTTCTTTTCTGTTTTCTTCTTGTCTTTGTCATCCTTCTTTGATTGTGCAAAATTAGGAGATTTTTGCTTACTAGTAGAAGAGCTCCATTTACCTTTTCCCTTATAACTAGCCAGGAAAGCTTGATCTGCAACATGCATAATGGACCTATTCTGCCTAGAGCCTTTCATAATCAAACAAAAAGTAGAATGAAAACTCTAAAATGAATCAAGAAGACCATTGAGAACAGTCTGCAGAAGTGAACTGTGAGGTAAGACTTCATCAGCAGAAATCAAATGTTCCTTCAAGTCTTTGATCTTTGTCAGAAAACTATCCATGGAATCTCCTTCATTCATGTTCTCACTCTCCAACTATTTTTGGAGGTAAGCAACATGAGCCTCATTCTTTGCCTAGTATAAAGTGGTAAGTGTATCCCAAGCATCCTTAGTAATTCTGAAGAGCGCATGTGAGGAATAATGGCATGTTTGATAGACAAAGTTATCAATGCATGTGCCTGAGCATCTCTACCATCCCAACAAATTTGCTCTACAGTAGGTGTAGCAAGAACTGTAGCACAAACAGGAACATGAAGAATATCGTCATCTTTGGCACCATTTGCACAACCTTCAACATTTGTGTTTGCAAGTTTCATAGGACATTTTTCAACACCCTACACATTTTTAATAGATTTTTAAAAATTTCGGGAACAAAAATAAAGTCTCATGAAAAGCTATCAATAGTAATTTATTGAATTTTAAGGTACTTTGATCACACTTTACATTTTTTAGAAGTCATGAATGAATTCCTTCTAGAACTCTTATTTCAATATTCCTTTGGAGAACAATACTTAATTTTTTGCTTATACAATTGTAATTTTTATATGTGTATATATGTATACATATTCAATGGTATAAGTTTCATTGAAATTCAGCATTATTTTGCTTATTTTTTATGGTCTTCTATATGGAAAGTTTTTCTTTCACTTTTAAAGGTTTGTAGATTTTATATAACTATCAAGTATATCCTTTTACTTGTTGGAATTTTTTGGTAAACCTTGCTTGGGTCCTTAAATATAATGGATGCGGTTCAAACTTTCATTCTTGTTTTAGAACTACTTATCTCTTCTCTTCTTTCTTGTTTTCCTGAGCTTTTAGATCGACATGGTGTGACATGGATAACGATTGAGCATGGATGTGGTACCTTGTCATCCATGTCACTTCTTTGGTTTTCACTAATGTTAAGATCACACTCTTCACATTGTGTGGTGTTAAAGCTCAAAGTGGCTATGTCTATTGAACATGTATTTCTTCCCTAAAATGTATTTTCATTAGCCACACCAAATACCATCTACTTATAAAACTAACTTGATTTATTTTTTCAAATCCAAGTGTTACAATATCTAAATTATGTTTATTATTCTTTTGAATTCATACGCTTTTTAGTAAATTGTGGCTTGTAATCTATCCGTATTTGGTCCTATAATTTCTCAAAAATTTGAAAGAGTACCAGTTCTATGACGAACGGTAGTGTATCCTAGCATACATACATACATACATGAATAAATGCATGCACATGTGCACATATGCACATACATGCATACATATATGCATACATACATATATACATACATATATACATGCATACATACATACATACATACATGCATACATACATACATACATACAAACACACATAGAAACATACACGCATATACACACTTACACATCAATACATACAAACACACACGAACATACAGAAAATACACATAACAAGCATAGACAAATGTACATACATACACACGTACATGCATACATACATATATATGTTTGCATGCACACGTGCATAATTAAATATGTATGTGCTTAGATACATGCATATGCATACACACATACATACATGTGAAGATAAATACAAACACACACACATACATACATACATAGGTAAAAAAAAGGTATACACATGCACACATAACGACATAATTACAAATATACACATCTACATATGTAATAGATACATACATACATACCCACATACACATACACATATATACATACATAAATACATATATATGTATACACATGCATACTTATACATATACATCTATACATATAGATACAATATGACACATATATATATATATATATATATATATATATATATATATATATATATATATATATATATATATATATATATGTGAGTGTGTGCGCGCGCGCGCGTGTGCGCGAATGTGTACATACATCACACATACATATATACATCTGTACGTGCACACTACAAGAACCAAAAAAAGAAATGTAGTAAAAAATACGGTACTCGTTGACTCCTTTGGTCGCATGCTCTCTCATTCGGGTTTCTCTTGCTTGGAATTTGTGGGAAAAATGCCTCAAGTTTGATTTTATTGTTATTTTTTTTTATATTTCTTTCGTTGTTTATGCAACACTAAGTGTCACGACGAGTTTGCTAACATCGGTAATTGTGTTGATATTCTTCATGGTTTATGTGACACGAAATGGATGCATCATTCATGCAAAGGGGCATCGTCGTCCATGCGTTGCAAATGAGAACTTATAAAAATGATAAAATTGCATTGTTGCAATAACACCATCGTTTAGACAACACTTAATCATCGCTATCAATCCCCTTTGCGAGTTGTGCTATCATGCACAACCTCAAGTTCAATGACAAGAAATCAACCAAGGGTGATGGAGTCCATAGATGATGATGGTTGGTGGATGATGGATGATCATGGGATAGAGGATTTACGATGGACACCAAGAAGCCAATGACTAGTATGCCATTGGACACTAAAATGACCATATATTCCTTACTACTTAGATGATAGTTGGTGGCTCCAAGAAGGCAATGGCCAATATACCATTGGACACTAAAAATGACCATATACTCCTTACTAGTTAGAAGTAATTCACACGAAAACTCAAATCAAAGCAACCAAGATGATCTAGGAGGTACGTAAATATAAAGATAGGGAAACTCGATTTAGTGTATTCACAAGTTATCTTGCAAAATAGAGCTCAAAAATACATGAAGTGGTAAAAAAAAATGGTAGCATGATGATAAAGAAAACACTATGACAAAAAGCACAATAATCACACGTACAAGACCATGCGAAAATGGCACGCAAAAGATGGTTGTAAACATGTGCCTAAATCTCACTAGTAAGAAATTTGAAAGGAGTGAGGAAATGGGTCAAATTTAGGTGAGGAAATGTGCCATTTAAATTTTACTTTTGAATTTCGAAATTAATAGTAAAAATAACAAACAAACGGTCTTATTGGCTTCGTCCCTTGTGAGTTTTTCTCAAGAAAATTATCCCCATTATTACAAAGATATGTATACTTTCTTAGAGGTTACAAAATCTACTGAATTAAAGATAAAATTAAAGATAAAAGAAATTGGTGGTCACCATTTTGGTGCATGGGAATCTATTGAATCTATTGAACCTACTGTCTACCTCAAGACATAACCTTTAAATAGAGATAGAACATTTCAAGCCACTTTTGGAAAGCCATGTTTAGGTGGCTGGACATTAATACTAGCAAGAGTATAAGTGAACATCACCAACCAAACAAAAAGATTCAACCAAGTCTTCGAATTGAATTCGTGATAAGAGCAATATATGTCTCCTCTAGCCAAATTGGCTGGAAATAGTATTTGGACATTTGTAGTAGAGTCTTCTTTCAATAGCGTCAAAATTTTACAATAGGAAATAGTCATTTTACATTGATGTAGGCTTCGAGCTCCATATATGGTTGAACTTGTAAACAAAAATGTCCACTTAGCTGAAAATACTTCTTAGAATATACAAAATTTAAGTTAAAGATAGCCAAAAAAAAAACCTACAAAAGGCCCAAGATTCTACTAAGCATACATAATTGTTAAAAGGAAAGATGTATCATTTGAAGTAAATGATCAAGCCTATCTCATAATCCCAAGAAATGGGATGTAATCAAGATTGGCCACAATACGAAACCCTCTCCAATGTTCCTTTCACTATACTAGAAAATATTTGATCTTTGGCTTATGATGACAGCTCCCTAAATACTCAAAAAATCATGGAAGATTGAGAACCTTGACATTGACATGCATGTGGATCCGAGAATATCATATTCATGAATGTGATCTTTATATTAACTTAATTAGGGTTAAGCTTAGGGCTGTAGACTAGAGGTTAAGAAGCATTCAAGTCTTAGACCACTCCTTTGGTACGAGTGGTAGGCAGGGCAAGGGCGGTTGAAGGATTACTCCAAGACCTAAAACTCAAATATAACTCCTCTCTTAGAAGAGTAAGATCCCCTCCCCGACCTCCTCTGTGTATCATAACATCCAAGGGAAGGAGGAGGAAGCCAATATCAAGGGATAATGCCTCCCTCCCATATCAACCACATAGGTCCAGATGGAAGGAGGTCCCTCACCTCTGCCACACAAGCCAAGAGGGAGGCCCCTCCTCAATTCCTCTTCCTCTTTGTGTTGTAAAGGCAAGAAATATCATGCACCTTTAAGGCAGAAGAAAACCCTAACAAATTTCTATATGGGATAAAGGTGTAGCCACACACCTCCTCTCACTCCCGATCTCCGCACAACCCCTCAAGGCTCCATGTTCATCCATACCTTCATCGAGAAAGAAGAAATAAATATATGAACTTTTTTGCCATATAATTGGCTATGATAGTTTTAGAGAAGCCGTAAAAATTGAACCTTCCCTTACATTGGATATACATAATTATATAATACTTGTCTCAAATTCACAATCATCTTTGGGGGATAAAGAGGTTCCTCATCATCCACACGTTATCTTTCTACCATCTTTCTATCTCCATTGTTATCTCTTTCTCTCTGTCACGCAATTTGTTGCACCCCTATAACCAAGAACATCAAAAAGTTTATGTTAGCTTCTTCTTAAGTTGCACCATTGATTGAGAGGAGAACTTGTTTAGTGAATCAAATTTGGATGTATGGTGGAATGTTGATTTTCACGAGGTTTAAGCCACCTCAAGTTTGTTTGATTTGATCTTGATTTTCCACTTTATGTACTCCCATGGGCACTTGTGCCCTTCTCTTGTACTTTTCTTTTCTTTTAATTAATTAAAATCTGGGAGAGTAGACTAAGGCCGAACTTCCTTTATTTTAAAAAAATAAATAAATCATTTTGGAATATGAGATAATACTAGTCATTAGATTTTGAAGGATGAAGGTGCTAACTTAGAAGACAAGTACAAGACGAATTGCTTGAAGGATTTGTAGCAAAAAATCTAGTTTCAATTGGTCAAATGGTTCAGAGAGCAATTCAAGTTTAGTTTAAAAAATGAAAGTTGCTCTATTGAAGACCCAAAGCAAAGGAAAGTGATATCAAAAGGCCAAAGACAAAAATATCATTCACCTTCAAGGTAAATCCTAATGAATATGTTTGGAATGCATGAGGTTGCAAAGATTGACATATGGCACAAGAGAGTTGGACACGTTAATGTGCATGGCTTCAAGGAGTTGTCAACAAATAAATCGGTAAAAAGGGATCCCTTACCTTTCTAAGCAACAATTGATTCATGTATGTAAGAATGTCATGTGTGCAAACGTAGGATGTCATTCAAAACCTCCAATTATGTAATTGAAGGGTCCTTGGATCATATTCACACAGATTTTTGGGGTCTTTGAATTGAAGCTTCAGTTGTAATGAGTAATTATTATGTTTCATTTAATGATGATAAAGGTAAGATGACTTTTATGAGTTTTTTATAAATGAGGAGACATGCAATTGGTTATGGAAAAGATTTCACAATATTTGTACGAGTCACTTGATTCATGTGAGATGTAGATCATGTTGATGACTTTGGTGTTGGAATTTTTGTCATGAAGGCCATATTTGGAGATATTGCTTTAGGAAGATGTGACATGAACATTAGGGAATGCACATGGTACAAATTGGTAGAAAGCAAATTATATTTGTGGTGATGATGATGATGCACATTCTCCTATGGTTCATCTCATGATTTTTCCAGTGATTAGATGACACACATATGGCTTGGTTTCTTGATGTAGTATACACATTTAATGCCACTCTCTTTCACAAGTCGCGTTCTTGATTTTCATATGAGAGTCATGAATTTGTGCACATGCTTCATGGTTTGTCATTTGACATTCAGGCTACACAAATAGACATTTGTGCTTCATTGTCTAGTGGCACGATGTATGATCAAACATATAAATTATGTGCCGATGATTTTGTTAAGCTTGATTTTAGTTTGTTTGTTACATGATAATGATTTTCATATATTGCTCCATGAGTATCATTTTTAGTTTTAGTTGGGATAATTATGCTTGTTAGAGGTGCTAGGAGATCCATTTTATGTACTCTGTGTGAGAGACAACCTCATCTAAATGGTACTTCAGCCTTATGTATGGTATGAAACCCATCATGTATCATTTTTCTAATTACAAACATGTTGGATGATGCTCATGCAAAACAACATTCAAATGATTAGATATTTGATCCTTTAGAGCTTAAAATTGACTATCAAGTAAAACAATGTGATGAAGCTTGAATAGAGTTGTGTTAGATTGTGGCTGGTTTGGATACCCAAATTGTAGTACATTTATTCTGTAACCTTTTAGAGTTCCGAGGAAACTCAACTTACTACCTATTTCTTAGTTTATAACCGTTGTAAGGAAGTTATAAAGACAACCCAATGCAAGACAAGCCAAGAATACGTATGCACACAGATTGAAGATAGCGAGAACAAACAAGAGTGAAGTACTTTGTGAATTTGTATTTTGTATGGATTGTATTGAATGTTTTGCATTCTAATCAACATCTAGTTTTGTTCCGTGCCATTATCTATCTCAGAGCATTGTATTGTTCTGTGTATTTTTATATTCTTTTTGTGTGTTATAATTTTGAAAATGGAATAGAAATGCACTGAATCTATTTCAGTAATCCACATTCCCCAAACCCTTCTTGTTGTATTAACAATAGGTAAACATTTGGCGACCACGATGGTATGTGGTATTGATAAATAGTGCTAGGTGATGAGGTTTTGTACACGTTAAGTGCAATTAGGAGGGGATTGAAGGTTTCACATGATGATGGAGAAGGATAATGCCAACATGGACAAGTACGTGGTTCTCAAAGTATCAAGAGCAACAGGCAATATTTGCAGCAGTAGAATCGTCTACCTTGCAAAATACTGACAATGTGGGAGGTGGAGTTTTTGGAAACGACTACATATTGGAACAACTCTGGGCTTTGGTAGAGAAAGGGGTGTTACCATAGCCATTAGTGGCATAATTGTTGGATGTGCAGGTAGCTTTTGAAGAAGCAAAGTTACAACTAGAAGATGCAGTCATACTACAAGCCAAGGAGGAATCAGATAGGGAATGAGAAAAGAGACCCTGAGATTTAGGTGTGGTGCTAGGACTCTTGGATACTATTTCGACGGAGGAGATGGGACAAAAGAAGACATTACTACGAAGGCAAGTTGGTGTTGTAGCCGATACACATTCCCAAGAAGACATTAAGCTTGAAAATGAAGAATTATCATGGATACCCACTGACAAAGAGTGGAGGTATTGGCAAGCTCCGATCAAAATGGCAGTGCCAAGTCATTGAATAAGTAGCATGTAATTCAATAGTTTTAGTGGAAGAATAGATGACAATCCTGATGTTCATGTTTGACTTTTTGATATGCAATACGATTTGTTGGAAGGAGGCTATAATGGCTCTGGAAATGTCAAGTATTCCAGGCCACCATTATTGGTTTACTAAATTTGCTCTATATCATTTTGCAGCATATGATGCCTTAAAAATCGTGTTTTTACAATGATTTTGGAAGGCCAAAACCACATGTCAATTATTTATTACAATACAATATATGGTATAACAGCCAACTCAAACGGTTGTGGATTATGCTTCTAGAGCTTGGAGTACTTTGCATCAGATTCCTAAGGTTGAGCGTCCTCTGAAGTATATGGTGCACGGTTGGTTTATGGATGGTCTGAATGCTTTATTCAAAGATAAAGTTTATCTTTTTGCATTGGATGGTAACCAAACTTTGGACCAAATAATTGTGTTACTGAACAGTTGGAATAGAACGTGAAAGTAGCCAATCCAATCTGACAACGCTCTTCGAAAGCCACAACTTCAATAATTTCAACTGCTTTGGTAGTATGTGATCCATGTAGTCAATTATATTGTACAAAATGTAGAAATGCACAACATGTAACCATCACTTGTGCTCTAAAACAAGTATACCATGTAATTTGTAATATAATGATGGATAGTACAGAATAATGTAGATATAATACTAGGAATCCCAAGTTTTGATAGAATTTTCTGGCCCTAGTAGTAGTCTTCATGATAGGATAGGATTAGCTAATTAGGTACCTGAGAAAGTTGACAATTGTTCAAAAGGTATCCAAGATACCTCTCAACCAAATACTACTTCTCATAACTATTTTGAGATTTATCCAAAAACCTCATATTGCCCTACATTACTAAATAAGGCTATACAAAATTTTGTACGAGATCCATGGTAGCTTTTTTGCAAATCTATGATCCAATTGCCTCTCAATGATCTATTGGAATTAGTTCCTGCAGGGACACATTGTTGAGGGAAGCACACATCCAATAAGTAAGCAATTCAGAAGAAGAAGAACTATAGGTAAGTACATTCAAAACCATGGAGGACCAATTAGTGGATTATGCAGAGCCATTAATTTTGATATGGTATAAAAATAAGTAGATTTCCAAAGTTTTGATTGATAGAGGTTCTTAGGTGAACGTTGCAACTTTACCTATTTGCCATCATATGGGTTTGGTAGATATTCAACCAACTCCATTTTACATTCGAATGGCCGATCAATTACATGTTCAACCAATTGGCCTCATTAAGGATATAACCATCAAGATACATAATATTCTTTGAAAAAATACTTTTGTAGTAATTGAACTATTAGGAAAGAGAAATGATTATAATTTACTGCTTGGGCGACCCTGGCTAGAGGAGGCAAAACTTCAACAAGATTGGGGTTCTTGGGCTATTACTTTTAAGAAAGGGCATAAAAAGTATTCTATTCCTCTAGATGATAAACAACCATACTGTAAGGCCCAATTACCCTCTATTGCAGAACAACCCCATATCTTGGCAATGTTGGAGTTTGAGGTCTGTGGAAGCACGGGAACAACACAAGGAAGAAGAAGAAACCTCCTAAAGAGGGAGAAAAGTGCCCCGGAAATCCTAGTGTGGTCACACACATAACTACCTAAATATATCAGCAAATCCCCCCTGGGAGTGATGCGGTGAACAAGGAGCTTGCAGTCATGTATAAAGAAGTGCCAAGCTATGTGGAATCAACCCACAAAAGGAACTAAGCCCAAAGCTTTTCAAAAAGCTTCAAACTTCTCCCTATGTAGAGCCTTTGTGAAAAGGTCTTCAATGTTCTCCTATGTGGGCACATAGGCCAACTAATCTCTTCAATAGAGAACCTCTCCCTAACATAATGATAGTGCACCTCAATGTGCTTAGTGTGAGCATTGAACACAATGTTCCTCCCAACTTCCAATGCACTCTGACTATCAGTGAAGATGGTAGTGGTAGAAGACTAACCAACACCCAAATCAGCCATAAGGTGCCTGAGCCACACACACTCAACAATCATTGTGAAAGTTGCCCTATACTCAGCCTCACAACTAGAAGTGGCCATAGTAGGCTGCTTCTTGCTCAACCAAGATATACATGAGCTACCAAGCATGAATCAAAAGCCACTAGTGTACACACGAGTGTCATATAACTAGCCCAGTCAGAGTAAGAAAAAGCATGTAAATCTGGTGGTAGGGATCCCTCCTTGGGATAAAACAATCCAAGTAGTAGGATACCACTCAAGTAGCAAAAGATGCGTTTAATCACCTACCAATGCTTGACACCTTGGCAATGCTTAAACCTACTCATATGTGAGATAGAAAACTGAATATCTAGCCAAGTAATGCATAAGTAAATCAAGCATCTAATAGCCTATTGATAGAGAATGGCATCAAATGCATCTCCAGCATCATGAAGTCTCAATCGTAGACCTATCTCCATAGGAGTGGGAATAGGTTTGTATTCTTCAAGGCCAAAATGTTGCAATAATGTGTCAATATATTTTTTTTGACACAAAGCTATTCCGCCATCAACTTGCATGAACTGAATGCCCAAATAATGATGCAAATGCCCCAAATTTGACATCTCAAATGAGACATGCAAATCAGCCTTAAAATCAGCAATATGCTCCTCATGAGGACCAATGAGCAGCATGTCATCAACATACACAACAATGATCAGAAGCACATTTAACATATAAGGTGCTCTCTGTTGGACTATTCTCAAACCATGTGCAATCAGGTAGGCATGTATCTTTTCATAACAAGCACATGGTGCTTGTTTCAAACCATATAATGCCTTTTGAGAGCCAGAAGGAGTACGATATGATAGAGGTGCATCTAATTTGTTGTCACGCAAAGTCTACACCAGCCATTTTGGCATAGTTTTTGCCTCTTCAATATCAACTCTCTCATCAACAAGTGCATGATGTAAATCAACATCAGAAAGGGAATGATCTACATCATCACATGAAACCTATAAAGGCTGAGAAGTTGCCTCATTAGGACCAGCACTAGATTGTCCACCTATAAAAATAGGAAACAAAGTGTCATACATGTCTTTGGAGCTAACTCATGTCTCCTCACTGCATGAAAGTAAAGTCTGAATAGCATCTTCCACAAAAGCAACATCATGGCTAATAGCCTTGCTTTCATAATTGTACCCAACAAAAAATACATTTCAGTACTTTATCATCCAATTTCTTGCATTGTTGTTCAGGCACTAATGCATATGCTAGATAACCAAAAACACGTAGGTGAGAAACAGATGGCTTACGACCATGGCAAGCCTCATATAGAGTGATAGATTGCAATGCTTTAGTGGGACACTTGTTAAGTACATATGTTGCACACATAACAACCTCAAGCCAGAAACTATGTGATAAAGCCTGACTCTTGACCATGCACCTCACCATCTCCATGAGTGACCTGTTCTTCTGTTCCAAAACTCCATTCTGTTGAGGTGTATATGGCATTATACACTGATGTTTTATTCCACATTTAGCCCAAAATGCATTAAAATCAGAAGACATATATTCCACCCCTTGATGAGAATGGAGGGTGCCCATTTTACATGCTGATAGATTTTCAGCCAAAACCAAAAACTGTTTGAAGCACATAAACACCTCGGACTTTTCTTTCAATGGATATACCCATGCATGCCTCGAAAAATCATCAATGAAAGTCACAAAGTAAAGATACTTCCAAAAGGAAGTTGTCTGCATATGACCACAGACATATGTACAAGCTGCAATTTATGAGTAGCTCAAACTAAATTATCTTTTGGGAAGGATGAACAATGCATTTTGCCCAAAATACAGCCTTCACAGACATGTTTATCGGGTGCCTCAATTTTGGGCAAAGAGGACACCATTTCAGATTTCTGCAGGCATAGTAAACTAGCAAAATTTAGATGACCAAAGCGTGCATGCCAAAGCTTTACATCAGACATAGCCTGGGAATCGTGTATTGCACATGCTAAATCATTCACAGATTCTTCATAGTCTATGAGCTTATACATGCCAGAAGCAATAATGACATCGCCATTTGATAGATCATGATTTGTAAATTTTTCATCAACAAATTTCACAACCAATCCAATCTTAGCTAAATCTAAAACTGATAACAAATTCTTCTTGATCTCTGGCACAAACAAAGCATCTGACAATGTAAAAGAAATACCATCAGCGGTAGTTAGAATGATCTTACCAACTCCCATGATAGGATTAAGAGGATTTGTTGGTGTTGAAGTATGGGGAGTAACCAACCCAAACCGCCTCACATGGAAGTGAGGGGGCTCTTCCAAGAGGAGTTGCAAGAAGTGCAAGCAACGCACACACACCCACGTCCATGAACAATGGCACCATGGCCAACGTCAAAAGGAACAAGGGAGGGCAATGCTCACACACAAGCCAACCCCAAGTGCCAAACCCACACACATGGATCATCGCCTAGCACACAAGGAGAAATGTGGAAGCCAAATGAACCTTCTTTCCATTAGCATGGAGGCCAAGGCCATGGCCAAGGGACCCCCCTTTTACAAATGAGGCTCTTCTTTATATAGAGAAGAGAGGCATATGTGAATAAAAACATGTGGTCAAAAGACCACATGTGCTAAATCAAAAAGAGGATCTTTATGTGATTTGGGAATTTCAAAAGATAACCACCTAGAGAGAGAGTGGGCGCGTGGAGAATTCCTACGTGGGTTTTTTGGTTTGTTCAAAAAGGAGTTGTTCAAAAAGGAAAGGCTTCAATACCATAGACTTAGGGATTTATCAAAAAGTGGTTTTAGGAGAGTGTTCATATGGACCTCTCCTAATTTACAAAAAAATGGTATTTTCATGAGGGCTCAAGGATGCCATAGCATGAGGAAAAATTAAGGGCAACCCTTAGAGCAACACTTCCCCCCCTCCTAGACTTTGTCGTCCTCGACAAAGCTAAGAGAGAAGCATATAATGCCGAACTGGTCCGAGTTTGGAGTCTTCAATTCTTCAAATATGCAGCAGTTCCAATCTGAATTTTGCAAGACTGCAAATCTTCTGAATCAGCAAGTCGCCAATCTTCAAGTCTGCAACTCCATATTGCTGAGCGACACAATCCCCTTGGGGGGCAGTCAGCCCTGCATTCCTCCAGTGTGTCATCTCTTCAAAGCTCCAATACCTGAAATTTAAACATACACAACAAGTAGACTGAATTTGAAAAGAAGCAGCCATAAAATATTAATTCCAATTTTTAGTTTCCATTTCAGGGACATTTTTCACTTGCTCTTCTAATGAGAAGAGCTCCTGAAAATCTTCTTATTTCTGCAATCCAACATCAGTTATCTCCAAGTGAGTGTGACATGTCACGTTTCATAGCATGAGATGAATATGATATCATGATTAACATGCATTCCTACCCTCATTTAAATTATGCTTCTAGTCAGTCTTGCAATTTTACGAGTTTAATGTGCTCATAGAATGAACAACAATAGTGCAACATTGAGTCCTATCCTTTTGCAAGCATTCAGGAAATTAAGTTAGCTTATCCAGCACTATTCCTGCAAAACACAGTTGTAAAACATCTAAGTGTGTTTGTCTGTATTGCTAAATATTCCTTTGAGCAATGTGGAACTAGGGAGTGTTACTCTAGCACAATGGTGAGAACCACGTTAAGAAGCTTCACCTCCTTAATGTCAATCCGTGGGAGAGGTAGGAGTGATATGAAGATCGTGAATGTGAGATGATGTGAGAGTGAAGGTGAGAAGCACAAAGATGCACACACACATACACACACACAATGAAGAGACAAGCAAGACACAATGGAAGGTGGGAAATTAGCTCTATTACTCAAGAATGTTCTTACAAGCTCAAACTAGCTCTATGCTCACACTAACCAAAATGAACCAACCTCAAAAATGAGCTCTCTAGCTCTTTTTATAGTTTCTAGACTAGTTTTGACCGGTTTCACATCTAGTGACTGGCCTAGTTAAAAATTAGGTCCTAGAGGCTATTTGGAAGGGTAAACGATGTCTAAAAATAACGAAAATTGGTACGAGCATTCTACCTAAGCTCCTCAAGCTCGAGGACTCCTCGGCTTGCACAAAATGGAGCTATGGATTACAAAATGGGGTTTTCTATGATACATATGTTACAATTAGTGATAATAATCACTGTTGAATGTTTGAAGAAATAATAAAAAACATATTTGTTTGGAAAATTGACCCGACTGGCTCCCTGCTTCGTCTTCACATGCTTCCGTGGCGTCTGTGCCTCTGGCTGCTTCCAACACCCCCCTCCCTCTCGCTTCTGTCATCCCTGACAGAACCTTGTTGTGAGGTCTGCCGGATGTAGTTCTGTAGGAGGTCTTGAGCGAGGGTGTGCTCTGATACACGAATACCTCGGGCTAGATCAGCCTCGAGTTTCTCCCAGTCGATAGGTTGCGGCTCGTCTGGTGGTGGGAGCTGATAGTGTGTGGAGTACACCATTCGTTCACAGGCGAATAATTGCAATAAGTGTGTGGGCCTGCTTATGAATACTTCGGAATGGTACTCCCAAAAACCGGTGGTGAACATTTCTTCGAATGTTTGCTTGTAACATGCCGGTAGATATTTGATCCTGCAGTGCCAGGCGTAACACACCCGTAGCGATGGCGTTGTGCTCATATCATAGACTAAATCAAAGTTGCCATGCTCAAAGCCCGGGGTGTTAACATGGGGAGCCTTGATGCGCCGGAAGACTTTAAAGACCATCTGCATCATGTCAAAGATTTTGACAGTCATGTGCGCGGCAATATCATCCATATGTTTTAATCGAGGGAGCCAGTGGCGGATCGTCGCCATCATGTAGCCAACTGTGGGTAACGCGACTGGTGGCTTGAAGTAGGGATAGTTCAACCAGTCTTGGCACTGCTTATTGTTCTGTAGCTTTATAGCGAAGGCAGTCCAAGAGCGGCGTCGTGGTACTGGTCCCCAGCACGGATTAAATTTTAAGTGAAGCGGCGCTTTTACCCACGTGCTCATCATCTCCGGATAATTTTGCAATAAATCTTTGCGCCAGTCTGGTTGAAGGATTTCACCTCTCTGTGCCCTTGGTGGCAAGTCCTCTGGCTCGAATTGAGTTGCATGCGTTGGTTTCATGCCGGTTTCTTTCTCGATGGTTAACTGGTATTCGGCCATTAACATGAAGTACGGTTTATATTGGAGCTCATGCCCAGATATGTATCGTCGCGGGGCCAATTGAGCAAAGAATGGTGACTGTAAAATTTTCTCTTCAATTATGGCCATGGCATGTAGCTGTGCCTCTACTCTGGCCGAGTGTGTCGTTCCGAGTTCTTCAACTGTCTTCATCCACGCGGGGGTAGGTAATTCGTAGGTCATCTGGCCTTCGGCCGTGACACGTCCGCCTGGGATGGGTATCGGTTCATATGCCTCTTCGAATGTCTCCTCCACCGGGATAGTGACGGTTTCTTCCTCAGTTGGTAGCTCAGGTGGGGAGTCTGGCCTTGGTGGTGCTTCATAGACTGCAATTCTTGATTCAAGATTTGTTACCTGGGCCCGGAGTGCGTTGAGTTCCTCCAAAATTTCAGGGGCAGGGTCCACAGGTGCTGGTAATTCTGCTGCTACTTGTACTTGTTGTGTTGCGGGTTCTCTGAGCTGCAGCAGTTTGTGATCTTCCTTTAACTTTTGATGTTCTTCGTTCATACGATCATAGTCCTCGAGCAATCTAACATGGTCGTCTAGCAACATCCGCATCGACTCAAATGGGATTGCCTTGAATCTGCTCGGACTTAGTGGCTGTTCTGGATGATCTAAAGCCGCCTCCAAGTTCTCTCTGTTCTGCTCTTGGAGTCTCTGGTTCTCCTCTTTTGCTGCGGCTAAGTGTCTTCTTAGTAAGCCCATATTTCTAGTGAGCGTTGCATTGCGGACAGTCTGGGCTCTAAGTAGGTTATCCAAATCCGCGGTGGCCTCTTTGCTTTTCTCCTCACTTTCTAGTTCTAACTTGTGATAGGCCTCTCGTAAATCCTGGTATCGGCTGTTCAGTGAGGCGTTCTCAATTGATAACAAATTAAGCTGCGTTTGTAATTCATTCGTTGTCGTCTGCAGCTGTTGATAGTGGGTGCCGAGTGATGCAAACTCCTCGCGGACTTGCGTCATGCATGCGAACATGTGTTGAAATGCTGTGTCTATGGTGGGCGATAGTAGTAGTGAAGTGCTAAATGTGGATGCAGCGGGAGTAGATGCAGTGGGAATGGGAAATGGGGTTGGGACAGTGGATGCAGTGGTGATTGTGGAAAATTGTGAAGTGCCTAAATATGAGGGTGCTGTGAGGGGAGTGGGTGGTGGTGAGGTGGATGGTGATATGTCCATGCCATTGGACGTGTTTAGTGTTGTGACTGTGAAAAGTGGTGTGATTGTGGGTGGTTGTGTGGGTGTGAATACGGGATTTACAAACGTAGAGTAGTTTACAGGGGGGATGGTTGGAATAGTTTGGTGAAACGGGGAAATAGGGGTTATGGTAGGTTGGGGAGGTGAGACTGGTGAGAAGGTTAGTGGGGTTAGGAAGGGGAATGGGGGTCTTAGAGGTGGGGGAAACGCTGGGAAGGATGAAGGAGTGAAGGGGTTAACATACGGATGCAGAGGGTTGGGTGTGGGCCTGGTGGTATGAATGGGTAAGGAAGAGGTTGTGGCTACGTTGCTTGGTACAGGTGTGGATGTGGGGAAAGCAGGTGGGTGTGCGGGTGATACGGGATGGGTTGGTGAAAGATGAGGTGAAAGAGGAGTCGAAGGGGTGGATGTTATTTCGAGGATAGTAGTGGTATGTACAATGGTGGTACGGGGTGGCGAATCTACAAGGATGGTTTCTGCGGTTAATGAACGTTCGGGGGCGAGGCGTGCCTCCCTGGCTTGTGCTGAAGATTGGGCTCCTGTTGGTACACGAATATACTCCCCAGGTTTTGAGAGTAGTCGCACTCGGCGGGGATCAAACTGTGGTAGTTGCTTTCTTTGTAAAAACCTGAGTGCTTCATGGGAGCCTACTGATTTGACTAACTCTCTGAACCCTCTGATATATGCGTCTTCGAATCCTCCGGAGATGAGTTCCTGTTCAATTAATGCCTGGCTCTCCTCTTCAGTTAACTTCTTTCGTGCCCAGACTTTCTCCATGGTACGATATAATTTCTTTATAGCCAGTGTGTACGCTGCGGCTTCGAAAGTTTCATCTTCATATGTGCTGGTGTCGCCGTGTGTGTCGGTTTGTTGGCCTTGGCCCTCTGTCTGTTCGTCAGGTGAGCCCTGGCTGGCTTCATCGTCGCCTTGATCGTCGTCTGTTTCGGTTCTTTCTTCTTCAGAGCCCGACACAGCTTGTCCTTGTGGCAAATCTCGCGGCGTAGTAGGGTAGCTGGGACGTTCATATTCCTGGGAGAACAGTGGTGCTTCGGAATACTGGAACTCGTTTGAGAATGCATCAGGCATCTCAAAATCAAATGTCGTGTTTATGGGGTCGGCCTCCATATGTGGTATCGGGAAAGAAAACGCTTCCGCACCAATAGTGGTGGGAGCTTCTGCTGTTGTGGTGGTGGGTTCTGAGGTGGCAGCTGCCTGAGGTGCAGCGGTACTAGTGGTGGCCTCTGTAATCACTGGTCTGGACAACCGTATGCGAATAGGTTGTACAGTGGGAGCAGCTTCTGTTTGTGGTCGCTCTGGAGAGGGTTGTGGTGACGGCGACTCTGGCACTTGGAGGCAAGGGATGGTGCCTCGCATGCGCTTACCTGCCCGTGTCCTACTGGGCTTCCTAGCTTTCTTCGTTGTGCTCTTGAATGCCTTCAATTCCTCTCCTGTTAATGCACGCTCGATGGGCAAGTCATAAGCCAAACACATATACACAATTCTAGTGAGCGCACAACATCCGTTAAGCACCTTCTTGCGCTCCCATCTGTGCTGTGCCAGGTACATCTGATCTATGATCCAGCTTGCCAGATCAACTGTTTGAGGTCCCGTGCATGCCAAATACAATCCGAACCATATTCTTTTGTGTGGCATGGTAAATCTGTCCTGAGCTGGAAATGCAAAATGTTGCATGCATATTCTTAGTGGCTTTGACAACTCAGGTGTAATGGCCGAAATCTCTTCCCACTTCGTGACATCCCCACGTTTCATCGGTTCTGGAATTAATCTCTCTCGATCTGTGGGTGTGTGGGTTCCATGAATCTTAATGGCTGCTCTGATTAAGTCTTTAGAGAGATAAAATCTCTTGTAAGGTGGATCATCCACTAGGGTAGGCAATATGAAGGTTCCTGGGATGTCCTTATGCTCTGATGCCAGCAATGTAGTGATTAAATAATAGCACCTATAAAAATCCGGTTTGGGCAGAGGATCACTGAAATATTCTGTGAAGCCTGCTCGGGCCCAAACATGAGTTAAATCCTGGGTGCTTTGTAGGGCTTCGAATTCTCTGGAGAAAAACTGGTACTTTCCCCACGTGCGGTCATCAAAAGTCAGAGAGGATTCAAATATAAAGTCTGCGTCCGCAAGGGGTCCTGCAAGGCCCTGAAACCAATGAGAGTTTCTGTGTATCTTTTCGGTGTAGCCCATGGGGGGGTTGTCGATAGGCATGGGCCCTGGAAATCCCTGAAATTCGGGCGGTGGAGCAGTAGGGTGGGACTCTGCTCGTAGCACGTTGAGTGGTACTGCTGCTACACTGGGGCCTGCTCCTGATGTTCCTTCGTCAGTTTGCATGGTGGCTGGTGCGCTAGTGAGAAAGATCTGCTACAAAAGATTAACACATTAGCATGGAAATTAATCATGATCCCCTTAAAGTGAGACCGCAATCCCTTTCCATAACTGATGTGTAAACCGTGTAGCCAAGTGCTGTGATGTGATGGATGCAATGTTCTTGCAGCACTAGTGCAGGTCTCTAGACACCTATACGTTTCAGATCATGCATACATTTCTTGATGCGATGAGATTACGAGTGATGTGTGATGATGGTGGGTGAATTTATACAAGGTTTAAAGGTTAGTAATTGAGTACAAGGTTGTATGTTAGTCGGGGGGTAGTTAGACAACGGGTTAGGGGAAGACGGTTGGACACGTTTCGGTATCCATTTCCTAAAGATCTTGGAGTGGGTGGTGGGTTTCTGCTGAGGGGTAAAAGGTGGTGTCGGGGTTGGTGGTATCGAGGGATGAGATGAGTTATGGGGGTTATATATTACATGGCTTATGGGTTGAGCTATGATACATGGTTTGGGTAACCAAATCTGCGTGGGCGTGGGTCTATGGGTAAGGTACTTCTTGGCGATCCACATTTGTCGGATGTTCGGACCTGTAGAAGAATGTCGAGGGGGTGGTGGATATCGATTCTGTTTCTGTACTGCCCTTTTTTTGTCGATTTCTGCTTGGCTGGAGTTCTTTGGTGCTTTTTGTCCTTTTGGCACCCATATTTGTCTGGTGCCGCTTCCTTTGGGAGGCCTAAACTGCCTTCCTTGTTGAATCTTCTGATACTGCCGTCGGTCTGGGTTCCTTCGTCGTGGTTGACTCTGTCGTAGTTGGGGGTGAGAGGTCGGATGGACACTCTGCTTTGGAAAAGAAGGGAGTTCCAACACTTGCGTGACCTGCCCATTAGGAAGTGATGCCTTTTGTAACTTTAATCTAGGCCAGTCCGCAACAAGCTTGGAAGGATGAGCACCGTAGGGTGTCGTGCTTATTTGGCCGCTGATGCAACCCACCTGACCTCTGATTGTGCCCTTCTGTCCTTGCGTTTGGGTAACTGTCGCTTCTAGTTTGCAGGAAGTCCCAGGGAAGATCTCCTGTCGTCCTTCTGATTGACATTCGTCCATCGCCAAGCCCGAGTGGGTTGGTGTGGACGTAGCGTGATTGAGCTGATCAAAGATCTTCCTGTCTTCCGTCGCATGCGTTTCCTTGGGTCTAGGGTCACAACCGTCAAGCGGAATGCCGTTAGGGAAGTCAAGCGGTATCACTCGCTTCTGCTCTAAGGTTCCAATCTGTAAGGAGCCTTGTCTAAGATTTAGGTCCACTGAGTGATCGTATAGCCAATCTTGGCCAAGGATTAGGGGTTCTATCAGGTCGTCATCATGGCACACTAGTAGCTTTGCTGTCATGGTCACATCCTTAAGGAGGATAGGAAGGTCCACCTCGCCCATGCAAGGGGTTTCCATGCCTCCTAGGCCTATGAGGTATGCCTCAATTGGCCGCATTTCTATTCCTGAAGCCTTATAGTGGGACCATCTAATCGCACTAGTCGCAGCACCTGAGTCAATCAAAGCCCTGAGTTCTTGGCTATGGTTACCGTGCGCTAGCCTTACTGTAATGAAAGGTCTCCTGTCCACTATGCTAGGATGAGTGGTTGAGTTTACTTGACACATGGCCATGGGGTATCTGGGTGATGTCTCCAGATGGTTATAATGTTCTCTCCCTAGTCCTTGTCTTCTTAGCTTCATGCGCTTAATGCGTTCTATGGCTTCTGCCTGAGCTTCCGCTCGTATTCTATTTTCTTCCTCCTTGCGCTTCTTTGCCAACGTGAGTCGTCTAAGCATATCCTCAGTAAGAGGTTCTTGGTATAGCTTGACTCTACAGCCACTAATGTAATTAGGCATTATATCTCCTTCTAAAGTGGCTAACTGTACTGCTCCACTAGTCGAGAGTCTGTTAATGATCATAGGTCCATAACCTCGCTTTTCTAACTTGCGTGCGTGTTGTTTCAGCGTATATACTAGAACTAAATCTCCTTCTTTTAGGCCTTTATCTTTCACATGCGCATCAAAATATGCTTTCTGTCGCTTCTTCGCTGCGTATATTCCTGCTGCTGCCTTTAGCCTGGTTTCTCCTAATCGTTCCAAGTCCATTATTCTCGCTGATAATTCATGGCCGGTCCACTGATGTTCTTGTGCAACCTTAAGTGTCGGTATCAAGAAGTCCAAAGGAAGCACTGCATTCTGACCAAAAACCATCTGAAAGGGAGTTGCATTGAGTACGGTCTTGTAGGCCACTCGATATGCCCAAACAGCGTGGTATAACTGTTTGTCACAATCTGAACGTTTATTGTTCACGAGTTTCGTCAGTACGTTACAAAGTATCTTGTTAGTGCTTTCAGCCTGACCATTGGCCTGAGGATGATATGGTGCAGATTTCTTGTGAATCACCATAAAATCCTGTAACAAATATTCAATGACCTGGTTTAGAAAGTGAGTGCCTCGATCGCTCACTAACTCTATAGGCAATCCATATCTTGTAAAGACATTTTCAAATAAGAATTTTGCAGTCGTGTGTGCATCATTCTTCTTTGTGGCCTTTGCCTCTACCCATTTTGTAAGATAATCTGTGGCAACAATAATATATTCCGCATGTGTACCTTTTGCAGGGGGGTTAATGGGTCCTACAAAGTCTATACCCCACTTAGAAAATGCACGTCCGCCCATCATGGGTTTCAATGGCATTTCATCTCTGCGAGTAGGAAACTGAGTTCTTTGGCACACGTCACATCTCTTTACATAGGTATGAGCATCCATGTGAAGAGTGGGCCACCATAGTCCTGCAAAGAGGATGGCTTTGATTATCCTATCTGGTCCAAAATGACCTCCTGCAACACCTTGGTGTGCAGTCTCTAGTATGCTAAGATAATCGCTTTCATGAACACATTGTCTTAAATATCCATCTCGTCCTCTTTTGTATAAATTATTGCCAATTAGTGAATAGTCTTGAGCTTCCTGCTCTAGACTGCGTTGTCGAGCTAAGGTCATTCCTTGAGGGAATGTGTGCGTCCTCAAGTATGTCACTAAAGGTTCACTCCAGTCTGGTGTGAGAGACACGTGATACAATGTAGCATGCTCTACTGGTGGTCTTTCACAACAAACATGGCATTCCTTACACAACTTGTAGACATCTGCTTCCATCGTAGGCCAAAATACTCCTAATCTATGCAGAGTCTGTAATGTTCGATGTTTTGAATGATGTTGCTTTAGTGCACCTACGTGTGCTAATTGCAACCAATTCGCATGTTCTGATTCATCTACACAACAAGCAAGAATCTTTTGATTATCCTGTTTGTATATACTTCCTGCCATTATTTGGTACTTCTGAGATTTGGTAATCTCCCCTTCTTTGATCTTTATCCTAGGACTCTTGGGTCCGTATGTCAGAATAGGGACTAACGGCTTAGCCCATTCTGGTGCTATCTCAAGGTTAAACAAGTATGCATCTGGTAGATCATCAGCTACTCCTTGAGGAGCTTCTCCTGAGGTTAATCTTGAGAGGTGGTCAGCTCTAAGATGCGTCTTTCCTTTCCTAACTACCACTTCAAAATCGTACTCCATGAGTAATAGAAACCAACGTATCAGTCGTCCGGTGTTACATGGTTTGTTGACTAAATATAACAGGGCTTGATGATCCGTAAAGAACTTGAATTTGTTGGCCAATAAGTAATGTCTAAACTTCTTTACCGCGTAGATCATCCCTAATCCTTCTCGTTCCGTCGTGGTGTAATTTCTCTCTGCTGCGTTCAGTTGTCTGCTAGCGTAAGCTATGGGGAGATCTATGTTACCTTCATTCGTGGGTTGTGCTAACACACATCCTATGGCGTAATTGGATGCATCCACATGTACATGGAATGGCTTACTCCAATCTGGGGTGGTCAATATAGGTGCTGAGCACAAGCGTCGTTTAAGTTCATTGAATGAATTTTCGCATTCATCTGTCCATTCAAAATTGGTCAAAAGAGAGTACAAAGGCTTAGCTATGATTGCATACATGTGTATGAATCTCCTATAATAGCCGCAATGGCCCATAAATGCCTGTACCTCTTTCACATTAGTTGGTCTAGGTAATTCTGCAATTACCTTCACCTTTTCCTCGTCCGTAGAGATTCCATTTTTTGACACAATGTGTCCTAGAATTTTGCCTTGTCTGACCATGAAAACGCATTTTTCTGGGTTCAAACAAACCTGATATTCTCGACATTTGTCAAATATTTGTCTTAACTCTGGAATATGTGTCTGTCTTACATTTGAATGTGCACATAGGTCATCGACATAAACTTCCAAGCTCTTGCGTAAGAATTCCTTAAAAACATGACACATGAGTCGCTGGAAAGTAGCGGGTGCATTTGTCAAGCCAAATGGCATTACACAAAATGCAAATATGCCCCATTCTGTGGCAAAAGTCGTCTTGTGTTGGTCTTCTGGAGCAATGGCTACTTGGTTATAGCCTGAGAATCCATCAAGAAAACTGTAAACTTCCTTGCCCGCAACTCTTTCCAATAGGTGTTCCGTGATAGGAAGAGGATAACTATCTCTAATCGTGGCGGCATTAACTTTTTTAAGGTTAATACACACACGCAATTTTCCATTCTTCTTGGGCACAACCACAATGGGGGATACCCATTCGGTATGCTCAATTTCGTAAATGAATCCTGCTTCTATCAACCGATCTATCTCCTCTTTAATCTTCGCAGCGTAGTTATCATTATACGTGTAAGGTTTCTGTTTTGTCGGTTTCGCATCTGGAGTCATAGGGATTCTATGAGAACATATATCTGGGTCTACTCCTTTCAAATCTTTGTAACTCCAAGCAAAAACATCTCTATATTCGCGCAATAGGGCAACTAACTCTTCTTCTTCTTCAGTCGTCAAATCATGCCCTATGTATGTGCATTTTTCTTCTTCTCCTTCTATGGCAACTATTACTTTTTTGGTTTTCTCTCGGTTGTCATATACTTGTCCATCATTCGCTTTTCTATTAGGCATTCGTACCATGATTCTTCTATCTTCGATTTCATATTTCTTGAAATTCTCGAGTACTTCAAATAAAGATTCTTCTTTTTCCGACATGGTTTCTTTCTTCTTTCTCTTCTTGCCTTCACTCTTAGTAGTCACTTCCGTGGCTAATCTCACTTCATTCGTAATTTCCTCGTGTCTCTGAGTGTGAGTCTCTACTTCGTAGAAATATTCTTCCTCTGATGCAAAGGGTGAGTCCATGATAATTGATTCTAAATCAAAATCGCTTGCATCCTCAAATGCATCAGTGTCTGGTTCACACTCTTCTAAAATTGCATCGCCCATGATTGACTCTATCGTGAAAACTGAAATGTCGTAGCCATCCTCGTCACAGTGGGGTGTCCATTGTTCTTCATTGATGGCTACATCCATGGTTGCTAGTATTTCTGCCCAACCATGGGGTTCAAACTCTTCGTCTGGGAATACTACAGGTGCGTAGGCTGGATCTTGAAGGGTTCGTGGACATTGTTCTGCACCTAAGGTCCTGGCTTCTAACCGCTCTTCCTCTTGTTTGGCAACTTTACACATCCATAAATGGGTATCCTCATGCAACCAAGAAGGATCGGATTCTAATGAGTGCACGGATTCCGTCTCTACTGGTGTCTTATGGATGGTATTCCATTGTATTGGGGGTACATCTCTGTGTGAATAGTCTTTAAGATTGACTTTGGTAGTCACTCCTAAATGTTGCAAGTACAAAGAATTAGTTCCCCAATCTTGTACAATTTGCAACTGACGCATGAATGGTCGTCCCAATATCATCTCATACGCACGATTTTTCGCAAAGTCACAAATGGCAAAGGTATGCTCAAATTCTACACCACAAGTGGTGAGAGATATGCCTTCTAGTAAGCCTAACGGTTTTTCTATGTGTCCATCAGCCATTTGTAGCTTCATCCTAGTGGGTCTGAGTGCTGGCTTACCCCAACGTTTCCATAAAGCGGTGGTAGCGATGGCTACTCCGGCTCCTGAATCTAAGATGGCTTTTGTGGTGTAGCCTTGATGGGTTATTGGAAGATATGTGTTACCTTCCTCTCCTTCGCTTACGTCTCCAATCTTTTCCACGGGTATCTCTGGTACCTTCTTATGTGATCCTGTCTGAGAGGGTGTGGTAGCTAGCTCAGGGAATTGATTTGCTACGTGCTTCCACAATTCTGGTTTTAACTTTAACAATTCCTCCAGGGTGAGATTACACTGTACTTTAGTGTTCTTGATCACTTCCGTGTTCCTAGGGATCATTGATTCTTCATTCCTCACTATTATCGTGGGTGCTCTCATACTAATAGACTTTGCTTCCCAAGGTCCTATGAACTGAGGTAATTCTTGTAAAGAATTAGATTCAAATCCTGTGGGTTCACTCAGTTGTTCCACCTCTACATCATCATATATAGAGGGGATGTCTTGGGGAAATTGTTCCTGCAAATCGTCTATTTCTTGAATAGGAGGATGAGTTCCTTGTTCTTTTCTCCATTTCTCTTCTTGTATTTCTCTTAAAAATTCATGTGAGTACCTATGTATGGAAGACAAATTGTCTTGACTTTCTGTATTAGGCACTTGAGACAGGGATGGTGCATTCCTTTCCTGTGTCTCTGGGACAATAGGGTTCCTATGCTGATCCTTTTTCTCTTTGCTTTCTATCAAGTGTTCTAGCCTCTCCATTAGTCCTTGAAAGTGTAATTCCGGTTTTGCCATGTTATTCCAATTAAGATATCTAGAGGCTTCGAACAAGGCTTGTGCTAGTTCTACCATCTTCATGCAAAGTTTAGTTCTCTCAATTTCTAGATCAGCTCGAGGGTAGTTTTTACTCATTTCCGTGACTTGAGGTCCCTCTTTTATTCTAGCCTGATACGCACGAAACATCATGTCTAGATCTTCCGGTATGGGTTCCGCTAAAACTGATCCTGATTTCTGAGCTGGGATTTCTTGGTTTAATTCTTGTGAAGCCAATTCTTGTATTTTGGCTCTAGATTCCCTTAAACTTCCTTCCAACTCACTTATCTTGTTACTCCACTTTCTCTTTATCCTTTCTCTAGAATCTTTCCAAGATTTTGTCTTTTTACTACTCGATTCTGCAACTTCACTAGTTCCGGCTACTTTCTCTTGATTATGCTGTTGGTTTTGTAAGAGCGCCTGGGCTCTGGTTATAGCTTGGATAGGCACGTACGTAGTATTGGATCCATCTGCATTGTTTACAATACCTATCACGTTGATCGGTGTCACATTCGAAGTGTTAACTGGGTTCTTAGGACAATCTTTGATTATGTGCTCTTTGCCACAATCGGCACAAAAGCCTTGGATGCTATAGTACTGTGATTGCCTTGCTATTGGGGGATGTGGACAATCCTTTATGAAGTGATCTCCTTGGCACCTAAAGCATGGTCCTCTAGGGCCCTGTGGTCTCTGTTGTCTCAATTGGGGCCATGGGTTTGGGTTTGCGTACATCACATTAGCATAATCTGGCTCCCAACTAGGTTCCATTGGTGGACTATCATAATGATATGTCTCCACATGTTCTGGTGACTCCGTGTAATAAGCGGGTGGACTAGTTACATGCGTAGAGTCAAAACTGTTTGAGTTCGGGTCACTTTCGGTGATCAAGGGTGAAGAAGGCACTAAGGCCCTACTTAGGTTCTCTTCTGCAGCAGCGTATTTGACTGAGATGACATTCGCGGGTGGGGGTGGCTGCTGAGCTAAAACGGGTTGAGGTCTCTGTTGAGCCTGGTATGGGTAGTTCTGGAGAGGCCTATAGTAATAAGGCTGAGCGTTGTATTGGCCTTGATACCTACCTGGCTGCTGGTATGTTTGCGGGTAGTTCTGTCTCACGGTTTGTTTGTTGTATGGGCAGTCCTGAGCCATATGATTCGTGTATCTTCTCTCAATTTTGCAATATTGGCCACTAGGGTTGGCGTGAGGTTGAGGTGCATTGGGGCACATGTTTGCCAAATGATTTCCACCACAAGTGTAACAACGTACGTTAGTTGGTAGCTTGGGCATCTGTTTGCTAGAAACTCCTAGTTTTTGGGCCACTTTTTCTGCTAGATCCTCTATTGAATTCGATAATTTTGTGGATGCTAGAGAAGAACAATCTGAGTCCTTATAGACCTTTGAGAGCTCTAATTCATCTCCTAGGTTGTCCTCAATGTCTATACATATTCTTATACACTCTTCTAGCGTTCTGGGTTCTTTTAGGTACACATAAGAGCGTAGTTTAGCGCTCAACAAGCCATCTAGGAACAGTGATACTTGTTTAGCTTGTGAGGGTAGCTCTTGCATTGGACATCGCTCAACATATTGTCTGAACCTACGTCCTGCCAGTCTCACTGTTTCCTGAGGGGTCTGTTTAAAGCTATGAATCAATGAAGACGTGTCATGTCTAATCCCACTTTTAGAGAATTCAGTGATGAATGACTCTAAAAAGTGATGGATGTCTCTAAATTGCCTTTGTTGCAATGGTTGGAACCAAGTTAAAGCGGTATTCTTTAACGTTAGTCCAAATGCATTGTATTGCGTGAACATGTCCTCGACTTGTTCTGCTCTTAGTACTTGCTTGAATTCTGCGACATGGTCATAGGGATCTCCTGTCCCATCAAAGTAATTCTTCATTGATTTTACTAATTGAGTAGGTCTCAATACTCTTGCGTGTTCGCGTGGTCTAGGTAGAGGAAAATCATCTCTACCACCTGGTATTCCATGTTCTCTTTGTCTATCCGTCCTATTAGTGTTCGTGGTTGTTCTATCTCTCCCTATGGGGTGATTGAAGCTTACTTCCGGTCTCTCTATATTTCCTTCTCTTTGATTTCCATGGGCTGAGGAAGTTCTTACCCCTTGTTGATTTGCATTCATGTTCGTTCTAGATGGAGGGAATATAAATTCACCTCTCCATGTGTATGTGTTTTTAGCGCGGTCAGGCACCACAAAGACTCTCTCTGAAGTCTCATCCAGGTATACAACCTTTCCAGGTGTATCTGGGTCCTTGAGTTCATAAATTGTAATGATGCCTACCTCACCAGGGTTTTCCTTTCTGTACCTCCAAAAGGCTTCATCTGTCTCCTTGTTTACAAACAACTCGGTGCTCCTGTTATCTTGAGGGATCCACTCTGGGATGAGTACTCTCGTTAATACGGATTTCCCTCTCGGTGTTCTAGGCTCTTCTAACGGTTCTTTTCCTTGAAATTTCGCTTCCGTCTCTAATTGAATTGTGCCAAACTCATTCGTATCGTTGGGCTGTGTACTTAGGATGTACATGGTTCCTTCTTTGTCTATGTAAGCGTCTCTCTCAAACTTCACTACTGGTCTTTCCAATCCAATGGGTTGATCAGGGTTGTGCAGTTGCACCACTTGCCTTTGCAAACCATCCTCATAGATGCGAGCACCTAATCGGTTGGTTCGGAGAAACTCTAATTGCGTTCTATAGGGTCCTTCTGGTTTTTCTAAGTATGCTACATGAGACCCTCCTTCTGGTCTGTCTGTGCTAAATGCCATTTCTGATTCGCTTGATTCTGAGCTCAACTCGTAGGGATAACTACTATTCAATTGCTGAGCCCAAGATCGAGCGGTAGTTCTTACACTAGCTTCTGATGATCTAAGGCTTCGTCGGTCCGACTTGCCTATATGTTTGCCTGATCTAAGGTTCATTAATTTCCTTCCTTGCACGCTCAATTACACCCTTAGATCGTCAATGGTTCTTTGTGATTAATTCTTGGTTCTTTTTAATTTTTCTTTGGATTCTTGTCTTAATATATGCGTCAGGAATTCGACTTTCAGTTATAGTTTTGAGTTATCGTTCCGTCAGACTTATGTTCTTTTCTTTAGGTTTTCGTTACACACACCTTTACTTAGGTCTTAAACTTGAAAGAATTAGGTATCTTGAACTTGAGGCGTTCCTATCGTCTTAAATCCACAATGCTACCGTTTAGCCTAAGCTAAGAATTGACTGAGGGGGTTGAGTAATCTTCCAACCTCGAGTCGGCTTTTCTGGTTGCTCTGATGCCCTGTTGCCCAAGAAGCCGTGCTTCCCAAGCTCTGCTGTCTTCACTGCCTTGCTTGCTTGCCTTTGCTTGCCCTTGCTAGACCTGGAAAATTCCAATGTTAGACCAATTCACAAGAAGATTAAACACTTGAGTATATACACCTTTTAATCCCTTCCCTTTTGCCCAAATTTCCAATGTGTGCCCCCTGGCTTCCTAGTCCCAAACTAGGTGAATCTCAAATTAGCCTATCCAAAAATAGATGTACTCTTTATGAAAAAAACAGTTGAGGTCACGTAGTACTCGTCACGAGCTTTCTAACGAGCTATTAAGCTCAAAAAACGGACTTCGGATGAGAAAGTTATACGCGTTCAGGCCCTGGGGGGTAAAAACTGACAATCCAATTTTCCCTCAAATATGAGCTAAGGGGTCTCCTATGAGTCTAATGGTCCAAAAATTTTCCAAAAATACCCTCAAAATTGGTCAAAAATTGAAGTCCAAATTTTGCGATGGGGGTGGGCAATCGCGATGGTCTGGGACCGTCGCGATGGTCCAAGCGAACCGTCGCGATGGCGTGGAATTTGGACAATCGCGATGGCGCGGGATTTGGACAATCGCGATGGCGCGAAAAGGCGAACCGTCGCGATGGCTCGAAGTGAACTATCGCGATGGCGTGAGGTCGAACCGTCGCGATGGTCCAAAAAAAATGAACCGTCGCGATGGCGTGATCGGGTGGACAATCGCGATGGCGCGGTCAACGGTCAACGGTGGACAATCGCGATGGTCCGAAGTGAACCGTCGCGATGGTCCGCGATGCGATGGCTTGAGCCAATCGCGATGGTCCGCGATGCGATGGCTTGAGCCAATCGCGATGGTCCGATTTTGGGCTGTCACGATGGTCCAAAAGTTGAACCGTCGCGATGGTCTATCGTGACACGTGGCACTGTCGTGGCGATGGAGTGGGCCAATCGCGATGGTGCGGGGTCAACTGGACAGTCGCGATAGTCCGAGTGGACCGTCGCGATGGCTCAAGTGAACCGTCGCGATGGTCCGAAAAAGCGAACCGTCGCGATGGTCCAGCCGAGCCGTCGCGATGGCGTGAGCCTATCGCGATGGTGTGACACAATCGCGATGGTCCGAGCCAATCGCGATGGTCCACCAAACAACGAATTTTTGAAATGTAATTGTGGTTCCGTGAATGCGCAAGTATCGCCTATCTAGTGGTGTGGTCGCCTACCTCAAAAACCGAAATTTGCAGACCATCGCGATGGTCCGCCACACTCGGAAATCTCTGACAGAAAGTACATTTTTTACCTTTTGGAAGCTTTCCTGATGCTCTGAAGCTCTGTACCTGCAAGAAAACTCAAGAAAAAGCAAGCACATACAATCGCAAAAACTCTCTCTCGCTCTCTCGCATGCACAAATGAGGGGAAATGAGGTGAATGGGTGGATATGGTGAATTTTCTGATTTTTTTGGAAGTGGAGATGATGATGCAATGATGAAGATGGAGTGTGGGGAAGGTGAAAAACACTAAAAACTAAGTAAAAACAACAACAAAAACTGAAATTTTTACCTTCCAACGCCACTTCTTGCTATACTCTTACCATCACACATTCGTCCTAGACTCGATCCCCGGCAAGGGCACCAAATTTGGTGTTACTCTAGCACAATGGTGAGAACCACGTTAAGAAGCTTCACCTCCTTAATGTCAATCCGTGGGAGAGGTAGGAGTGATATGAAGATCGTGAATGTGAGATGATGTGAGAGTGAAGGTGAGAAGCACAAAGATGCACACACACATACACACACACAATGAAGAGACAAGCAAGACACAATGGAAGGTGGGAAATTAGCTCTATTACTCAAGAATGTTCTTACAAGCTCAAACTAGCTCTATGCTCACACTAACCAAAATGAACCAACCTCAAAAATGAGCTCTCTAGCTCTTTTTATAGTTTCTAGACTAGTTTTGACCGGTTTCACATCTAGTGACCGGCCTAGTTAAAAATTAGGTCCTAGAGGCTATTTGGAAGGGTAAACGATGTCTAAAAATAACGAAAATTGGTACGAGCATTCTACCTAAGCTCCTCAAGCTCGAGGACTCCTCGGCTTGCACAAAATGGAGCTATGGATTACAAAATGGGGTTTTCTATGATACATATGTTACAATTAGTGATAATAATCACTGTTGAATGTTTGAAGAAATAATAAAAAACATATTTGTTTGGAAAATTGACCCGACTGGCTCCCTGCTTCGTCTTCACATGCTTCCGTGGCGTCTGTGCCTCTGGATGCTTCCAACAGGGAGTTACTCCTCTAAAAAACAATTGCTCAATCCCTTATGTTTTTCACACTAATTAAGTGTAGAACAGGCTGAAAAATGTCAACCCCTGTGTGCCTGTTCACCTGCAACCATCTTTTTTTGAGAATACATGCTCACATAAGAACGTTTTGTAGCACAAGCATTATGCATCCAAGATATGTCTGCAGTTCAAAGGACACTACCTCAACAGAAAGCAATTGTACCATTTCAAACAGAGTATCTATCCATGCTAGTTGTGATGACAAAATTAAAAAAGTAAAATACTTCCCATATGATGCCCTCATCTGCCTTTCTACTAAACATACATAGCAACAACCATATCTCAACATCTTAGATGTGTTATCATATAGGTGCATGTGTGACATATTGCTTTGAAACATATGAGATACGAGTTTCCCTTTTAGTGACTCAAATGAGTATGCAAAGGTCAATTCTCAATCAAATAAGTCAATCCTTTTATAGTATAATATGAAGGTGCAAATAGGATGACCATGCAATAAGTAAGCACGTGAGTCTTTCCCCTAGAGAAGTCTAGTATCTGCTCCAACTGAAATCAGGCCCTGAACTCAAACATGAAACCGAATAATCACAGACATCAACCATATGAAACACTCTCATTTTTTCCATAAGTGAACACAAATAGTCACAACAGAACATATGAGGGAAGAAAACGAGTTGAAAGCTTCCCATAGTAGTAGCCTTCTACAAAAGATCAACCAACAATTCTGAGCCATCATCAACTTCTGTTTCACCCTGAGTGTGCTTTTACTAGAGCCTATGTGCCTACTCGGGTCCCTCCTAATGGTGATAGTGAGATAGCTTCCTCAACTATTGTGATGTCGTCAGTTATGGGGGAAAAAAATGACCGGAGAACCAGAACATGACCTGCAAGCAATTCCAAAAACATAACTGAGTTGTAAGGACGCCATTGCCATAAAGAAAGATTATATTTTTCTGTTCAAAATTAATCCTTCTTGATAATTCACGAGAGCAACAGAAAATTTAGACATTAATTCGAGTTTAGAGATGTATTAGTAGCTCTCCGCACCCTGAGACCGTACAAGAATTGCAACAGAGAGGTACAAGAATTGCAACAGAGAGGTAAAGGAAATTATTTCAAAATATTCCATATAAAAGAGATTATACCATAGTAGTTATTGGAGGCCCCGTAATCTCTTCCAGATAGTGGATACATGTGCAATTAATCAAGAAATAGTGACAACCTGAAAGAGCCCATTTTCACTGTGTACACACCATGAATGGATCCCGCCAAAAAGAAACAGTATAAATTGATGACCGTAAGTCCTTGTTGTGATTTTCGAGCGGAGGAAAAGGGAGCACATCAAGGGGTATCACCATTTGTCCTATCGCAATTCAGTTTCTTATTGTACCTAAAGAGCATGATATCCTGGGCCAGAGTTATCACTGAAGTGGGAAAGCCACATGGATCAAAACGTTCAGAGGCTACGCGAGATACTTCATAACCAAGGCAAATGTCAAGAACTTAACACGTAACAGTAGTAAAAAGATGTTCCCGAATTGTATTACATGCAGAGTTGTACCTGCCTAGATGCATGATAACCAAAACGATGTTCACAGTGTCAATGAGATTTTAAGTGAAAACTCCCCATAAATTCAGAGAACCGAACCCCAGTAGCTTGTTAAGCATAACCTCCACCTCAAACAGAAGAAGATCTCCATGAGGCTAAGATGCAGAGAAATAACAATTACACCGGCTTAAGAATGCCCAGACAACTAATTCAGGAAATATACTTCAATAAGACATTGCCTAGGTGCAGAGTGCGCAAGCCCTTCATTCCAGCACATTTGACAGTTGCCCTCCTAAATGCGAGAAATGTAGGAGGACAAAACTGTCTGGAGTCATGTATATGACACAGAACTTCCCCGATCATGACAATCCGTGGCACGAACAGTTCATTGCATGTGTATCCCCGAGCTTTCAGTCATTTGCTTCCAAAATTACATGTAGGGGTGGCTTTTGGAAGGATGCACATGGTGCAGTAAGGAATAATGTGACCCCTCCCTGAGAGTAAGTATCATAAGAGCCAGCAGGCATGGATCCTCAGAAGCCATACTTTAAATTCCTCCATCTGCAGTAGGGTATGAAATGTTGAACACTCAAGCACACCTGACTGCACCTGGCAAGACAGTAATAGATAATATTCCAAATCCCTGTGATAGTCTTCATACACACAATCAAACGGGCAATGAAAACACATGCAAAGATCCATAGTTTCCATGCGGACCAACAGCGGAGATCGGATAAAGATGCTAACCCATATGCGCAGGTTAGCACACGGATTTGGGCTACCCGCATCATGCAGACAAAGTTTATGTGAAGAATTTTGAAGAACCGACTTCCAATGTGAATGACCCAGTGAGAAAGTCGTGATCCACCGAAGAAGTCCACAACTTCCACACACAGTGATCCAACAAGAAATAAGTACATGCAAGGGGAAACAAGTCCGTAATCACACATAGAATGTCACAAAAATGAAGCTTGATAGAGCAACACAAAGGAGCATGATGCCACGAGGGGAGCCTTGCCAGTATGTTCCACCAAAGATATGCTCATCAAAGATGCGATGGAGATCATAAGGCTGGAGTGTCGTTAGAGGAGAAGAAGTAATATTCTGAGAACTGCACAGCCCGGGGTGCCTCAAGGAAGCACAGATCTAGGCTTTCATGGGCCAAGGAGGGATAAAAGGAGATGCCCGAGTGTTGTAACGCCGAACGGAAGAGAGAACCCATGAGGGTTCAGCCTAAGCAGAAGTTTTCCCATGGAATGAATATGGAAGTAAGGTTCCACCCCCGTTAAGGGAGCTGCTGAAAAAAAACAGAAGCACACAAACCTCCTGGCCTCTGCAAGGATGGCATCGAGCATGCAAGGGAAGCTAATGAAGAGCTTGATCCCAAGTTTTGTGCTAGTCACAGAGCTAGAAAGACTTTCGAGAATGAGTTCTTGGAGAACCTTGCATATCGTGCAAGAGAGCAACACCGAACACGCAGGAGAACCTCAGCGCCACACAGATTTCGTGTGGGAAGGAACCATAGCTCATCCACCTTCTGTGCCCGCAGCAGCGGGGGAGACACGAGGTCTCAACCCCACAAGGAGGGGAAAGCAAAGAACTGATCCTTCAACAACCAAGCAACCAAGCAAGGAGGGTGGACGGACCGCAATAAAGACCCCACTCATCATGCAGAGATTGTTAAGAGATAGAAAATTAACTTCCCCACCCACCCCATTCGTAGCTATCCTCGCAAGTTCCCAAGAAGGTGAGACACGATTGACTGGAAAATCATATCTACGTGAAAACCGACAACAATATTTTTATGAGCTTAAATTTTGAATTTCATAGCGGGGAATCCAAAGCTCCCTCCCTTTTTTTTTTTTTTTTCGAAAATGATGAAGAGAGGGAGGGAATAGAGAGATAGATCCCACCCCCTTTTCAGGACAGACACTCAAAACAAGAAATGATAGAGATGTAGAGTGCTGCCTCTCAGTGAGTGTGTGTGTTAGAGAGAGGAAGGGAGAAGGGGGTAAGGGGGTGTTTTTGTGAAACAAACAGAGATAAAGATCTAAATTACTCCAAAAATTAAAAGGGAAGAGGTACCCAAGGCCAACCGAAGGCCACACGGATCCACAACTCAATCCAAGCATGAGGTGCATCCACCAAGTGTAGGCACGGCAAGCTTGAAAAAACCCAACGGTTGAAGGTCGATCATCCCCGGCAACGGCGCCAAATTTTGTTGAAGTATGGGGAGTAACCAACCCAAACCGCCTCACATGGAAGTGAGGGGGCTCTTCCAAGAGGAGTTGCAAGAAGTGCAAGCAACGCACACACACCCACGTCCATGAACAATGGCACCATGGCCAACGTCAAAAGGAACAAGGGAGGGCAATGCTCACACACAAGCCAACCCCAAGTGCCAAACCCACACACATGGATCATCGCTTAGGACACAAGGAGAAATGTGGAAGCCAAATGAACCTTCTTTCCATTAGCATGGAGGCCAAGGCCATGGCCAAGGGACCCCCCTTTTACAAATGAGGCTCTTCTTTATATAGAGAAGAGAGGCATATGTGAATAAAAACATGTGGTCAAAAGACCACATGTGCTAAATCAAAAAGAGGATCTTTATGTGATTTGGGAATTTCAAAAGATAACCACCTAGAGAGAGAGTGGGCGCGTGGAGAATTCCTACGTGGGTTTTTTGGTTTGTTCAAAAAGGAGTTGTTCAAAAAGGAAAGGCTTCAATACCATAGACTTAGGGATTTATCAAAAAGTGGTTTTAGGAGAGTGTTCATATGGACCTCTCCTAATTTACAAAAAAATGGTATTTTCATGAGGGCTCAAGGATGCCATAGCATGAGGAAAAATTAAGGGCAACCCTTAGAGCAACACTTGGCGCATGTGATAGTATTCCCTGTAGAGGCAGGCTTGAGTGAAGTGAAGAAATTGCACTACGAGGTAATATGCTTGGTTGCCCCACTATCAAATTACTAAACATATGAGTCTATTGCAAACATACAGTGTTCATGAGAAGATGGGTCATAACTGCAAACAGTGGTCAATGTCCATTCTTCGTTCTGCATAAGATTAGCAAACTCTGTATTGGGTGTAGAGGCCTCTACAACAACCATTCCATCCTCTTTCTTCCTTGCTGCTTTATCAACCAAATTTGGACAAATCTTTATGACATAATCATTCCTTTACAGTATTTGCGAAACAATTTTTTTCTTTTGTGTTTTCTTCTCGTCTCTATCATCCTTCTTTGATTGTGCAGAACTAGGAGATTTTTGCTTACTAATAGAAGAGCTCCATTTTCCTTTGCCCTTCTGACTAGCCAGGAAATCTTGATTTGCAACATGCATAACAGACCTGTTCTGCCTAGACTGATCTTCCTACAACAAAACAGAGACCAACTCCTCAAATGTTAAGGCATTTGGATTGAGTTTCATAATCAAACGAAGAGTAGAAGCAAAACTCTCATATGAATTGGGAAGACCATTCATAACAGTCTGTACGAGTGAACTGTCAAACAATACTTCATCAACAGAAATCAATTGTTCCTTCAAATCTTTTATCTTTGTCAAAAAATTGTGCATGGAATCTGCTTCATTCATGTGATCACTCTCCAACTGTTTTCAGAGGTAAGTGTATCCCAAGCATCCTTAGACGTTCTGCACGAGCAAAAGTGAGGAATGATGGCACGTTTAATAGACAAGGCTATCAATGTGTGCCTGAGCATCTCTGCCATCCCAATAAGTTTTCTCTATAGTAGGTGCAACAAGAACCGCAACACAAACAAGAACATGAAGAATATTATCATCTTCAATGCTATCTGCATCACCTTCAGCAACTGTGTTTGCAGGTGTAATAGGATGTTTTTCAACACCCTACACAATATTCCACAGTCCTTTTGCAACCAATACATAATGCATCATATAAGCCCATAATGGATAATTGGTACCATCCAACTTATCCTCAACAGCCAACATATGGAATACATCACTGCTTTCAGCCCCTAATGCAGAAAAAATGACTGTATTTGAAAAAGTTGAATATAACTACCTTGTCGAGTTCTACTAAATATGTAATTGAATTTGAGATGCTTATAATGGTGAACCGAAAGTTGTATATATCTTTGGCACAAAAAGACAAATTTGCCTACACAAGCACTGCAGTAGTGTGTTTGGAGGCCGAAACATGCTCAGATCGCAATTTCGGCACATGCAGCAAAGCTGTTTTGAACTCCTAATCACCTTGAGTTTGCTCACCAAATTTCGTGCAATTTTGAGATTGTGACCGGAGGGCTCTCGACGATACCCTAGATGAAGCGGCAACTTGCTTTGATACCAGTTGTTGGAGTTTGAGGTCTGCGAAAGCACGCAGACAACACAAAGAAGAAGAAGAAGCTTGGAGCACAACATACGATATTGAATGTATTACCACTACAATGTACAAAGATACGTGACCCATTAGCGTTATAGGCGTATATACAAGCTCGGGGAAAAATCCTCCTAAAGAGGGAATAAAGTGCCTTTGCAATCCTAGTATGTTCACACACATCACTACCTAAATATATCAACAGGCAAGGTTAGAGGAGGATGAAGAAACCCAATTTTTTGAAGCAAATAAAGATTTATGGTCCGTAGGCATCATCGATATTCTAAAAGTTTTGGCATAGTATCAACAAGTGACCCCAATAGAAGCTTTTGTGCAACCTAAAGCTGATCCTCTGCAATCAGAGGAGAATGCAATATTGCTCTTGAAGGAAGATATCGTTGCACATACCAACATTCATATTCAAGAAGATCAAGTAGATTGCATAAATTTAAGATATAAAATTGCACGTCATAAGGTCAAGGTGGTTCTAGCCTACTAAGCCCATTATGGGAAGAGTTACGCTTACTTCTTAATGAGTTTAAAGATGTGTTTGCATGGGATTATTCACATATGCATGGATTGGATCCCTGATTATATCAACATAAAATACAATTGAAACTAGATGCTTCACCAGTGATTTAGCAGTAGTATTTGGTCCTATTTTGATATTGTGGTCTCTGATTTGGCTATTATAATAGCATTGTTCTACATAATGATTTTTCCATGAACCTGAATTTTGCTAAGAAAGTTAAGGAGGAACTTGATCGGCTACTGGGAGAGTAGGATTCATTGTACCTATCAAATATCCAGAATGGGTATCCTCCATAGTCATAATACCTAAGAAAAAAAAGCAATTGTGGATCTGTGTAGATTGTTGTAAATTAAATGTAGCATCTATTCCGGACCCATTCCCTTTACCCTTTTTAGATACAATGTTAGATGAGGTTGCTGGTAGGGAAATTTACTCTTAATTCTTAGATGGATTCAGTGGTTACAATTAGGTGTGAATGGTTGAAAAAGATGTACCTAAGATAGCTTTTATTACTAATTGGGGAGTATTTGCATGTACCATAATGTGGTTCGGTCTTCGTAATGCCCCTAATACTTTTTAGTGCTCCATGCAATAGATATTTGCCCCATACTAAACTAGCTTTATGCGTGTGTTTTTAGATGTTTTTTCAATTTTTGAAAAACAAATTGACCATTTGAAACATTTACGATTATGCTTTACTAAGTGTCATGAAGTACATCTGAGTTTAAATCTAGATAAATTAGTTTTTGGTCTGAAATGTGGTAAATTATTGGGACATGTGATCTATAGTACAAGAATTGTAGTTGATCTAAATAAAGTAAAAGTGATTTTACAAGTTCCTATGCCCATAAATGCAAAGGAAGTACTTCGGTTTTTGGGCTAGATTCAGTGGCACGGGTGGCATTTATGATGTTGGCTCATATCTTCATCCCTCTCAATTGCCTAGATCAAGCCAAATGCAAGGAGTTTCAACGGACAACCGAATGTGACTTATCTTTTAAGCATCTTAAAGTACTGTTAACTCAAACACCTTTTTTACAAGCTCCAAATTTGACTCAGCCATTCCATGTTTTCATGGATGCCTCTGATGTAGATACTGGTAGTGTTTCGATGTAGAAAGTTGGTCGTTCATGGTTTCAACCTATTTACTATGCCTATTGATGACTGACTCCAGTCAAACAGAACCATTCTATAACAGAATGCGAATGTTTGGGATCAATTTACTCCATAAAAAATTTCATCATTATTTATTGGGCTAACATTTTACTTTTCATGTAGATCATTCTGCTTTTTTGTATCTAGTAAGTAGCAAAATCTAATAGGAAGATTTGCATAGTGGGTACATCTTTTACAAGAATTTGATTATGATGTGGTACATAGACTCAACTCTTTGCATATAGTAGCAAACTTCTTATCTCGATTGGATAATGGAGAACCTCTCGGTGGAATTGATCATTCTTTTCTAGATGTTGAATTATTCCATGTAGTAGATAGCAATGAATCAAAATTAGGAAGTCCAACTTGGTATGATGAAATTTTATCTTTTCTTGCAACTAGAATTCTCCCTCGCATTTACGGTCAACGACTAGGAAAAAGTTAGCATTATGAAGTCGACTTTTTTTGTCATTTTAGAGCAACTTTATTATAAGGATATTACAGGTCTATGTCTTCGATGTGTACCTCCTCATGAAGTAACTACGGTAATTATGGAAGCACATTTCCAAATGACTGGTGGACATTGTGGTATGGAGTTAGCAGTAAAGAAACTTCTTCAAAGTGGATTATGGTGGTTGTCAATCTACAAGGATGTTTGCAATTATGTGCAACATTGTGATCCTTATCAAAGAACAAGTGAACCCCAAGATATTCATCGTTTTCCATTACAATCTATACTTTCTTTGGAACCATTTTAGAAATGGGGTTTGGATTTTATTGGACGTATTCGACCTCCGACAACTTCTAATAAAACTTTCATTCTTACTTGTACAAATTATTGTGCTCGATGGGCTGAAGCTTGGAGTTCATGGCATGCTACGACAAGAAGTGTAGCTACAATATTAATTATTGAATTATTTCCACACTTTAGACTTCCTCTGGAATTAGTTTTGAACCATGGAACTCACTTTTTGAAGTGATTAATTAAGGCAATTATAGATTATTATCATATCATACATAGTTCAATTCTCCATATTATCATAGGGCAAACAGTTTGATGAAAAGTACAAATAAAATGTTGCTTATGATGTTACATAAATTACTTCTCAAATACCCTGCCAAATGGGAACAATACATACATTTGGTTTTATGAGTTTATCGTACCTCTTATAAAGTTTCAATAGGATTTACACCTTTTAAGTTAGCATATTGTATGGAGGCTATTGCACCTATGGAATTTACAGTGCCCAGTTTAAGGATTGCTATCCAGACTTGTTTGTTACCCAAAGACCCATTTGTATTTTGGATTGATACGTTACGATAGCTGGAAGAAAACAGATATCATAGTTTTCTCCTCATGCAAGAAGTACAATAGCGACAACATTACTAGCATGATCATCATTTACGGAAACCTGTATTCTACATTGGTGATTTGGTATTATTTTTCATTTTGAAAATCAAAAGATAAGCAAGAAATCTTAAACTTCAATGGATTGGTGCATTCTTGATTCATGCCGAAGTAGGACCAGCTACTTTTCAGTTAGCCACATTAGGTGGAGAAGTTTTATGGAATGTGGTAAATGGGTCCAAACTTCGAATTTATCACATGTAGATCAATGGGCCCATGTGTATCATAATGTACATATTTTTTATTTCATTTTTCTAGTTTTTAATAAGGTGGTGCAGATAATAAGGTCATGCAATCTAACAAGAATCGCTCTTGTATGGATCGTTAGTCAATTTAGATAAATGACGGCTCTAGATCAGATATGGTAGATTCATCTTCATTAGGAGGATTTCACACCATTCAAGGACATGCACACTCAACTTACGAAGTAAATCCACTACTTGTTATTTAAATGGATGGAAGTGCGGGATACTCATTTTACTAGTTTTAGTGATATTTCTGCCCTTTTGCTCGAATACATCTTGTGTGTTACGTTCTGTTAAACAATATTCAAGATGATGGGTATCATTTTGCCCAATGTTTTGAAACTCATTGATATGAGCCCTCTTCATATTCCATCACAATTACCTCAAACACATGTAGATTGGTTTTCGCATCATAGACTCTTTGAGCATGCACACATAAATTGGCCTTAATTGCCAAAGCATCCGATGATGCATTCTCTCATCAGTCAATGCAATGAGAAGTTGGAATTGAATGGTGACCAATGTGCAGTGTTGGAATGTCTTATTGGTTATGAGATTCGACTCTGTATTGCATTCTCTCATCAGTCAATGCAATGAGAAGTTGGAATTGAATGGTGACCAATGTGCAGTGTTGGAATGTCTTATTGGTTTTTTATGACATTCGACTCTATATTGATTTGACTTACATAGCATCCCAATTATGGTCGAGCATTCTCTCATCAGTCAATGCAATGAGAAGTTGGAATTGAATGGTGACCAATGTGTAGTGTTGGAATGTCTTATTGGTTATGACATTCGACTCTGTATTGTTTCGACTTACATAGCATCCCAATTATGGTTGAGCAATGAAGGTATTACAACACCACCAGTCTTAGTATCTACCAAAGAGATGGAGAAGATGTTTGGCAAACTCTATTTAGGTGAATAAAAATATGCACAATTGTCAGATTCTAACCCCTAGAAGTTTGCTTTACGATTGGTAATGTTGGCTATCAATCTGCAAAGTAAGCGTTATGGAGTCTCCTAGACTTGGTACTCCTTAATGGTTGATGTTGCAACAATGTAAGGACAAGTTAATTGGGTGGAAATCATCTTCCGTTGTATGAAGAAGGAAATTCGTCATCTCTATCGAGTATCAAAGAAGACCAAACAACTTGATACCAAGTTGGGCATCATTTTCTCACTCTTGATTCCAGCAGATCCGCTCCATATAGTATGATAGTTGGAAGTAGTAGAGGAAGATGTATTCATCTAGGAGCTTAAGAGCCATGGGAAGATGAGGGCCCTTACAAAGGAGATGGAGGCCGGTCAAGCAGAAGAGTGTGCAAGGATAAAAATTGTCCAAGAAGCACTCTGATGGGAAGAGGAAGAATGACTTAGAAGAATGTGATAGCATGCTACTTCTTTGATATTCCAAGAAGAAGAAGAAGAAGAAGAAGCTCGACGATGGCAAGAAGAAGCAGTAGCAGTAGAAGAGGCCGAACAATGATGAGTTGCAATAGAACAGGAAGTAACATGATGATAGGCAGAAGCTAAAGCTCAACAAGAAAATTTCCACAAGCACCTAGAAGCTTCCTAGCCAAATCAAGAACAACCTTCAAATTCACGATAGACCATGAATTTCAATTGAACCGGATAGGTTTTCTCATATTGAAAAATCAAAGAAGGGATTTCAGTTTCCTACTTTCCCTGATCATTCAAAGATCATGGGGTACAAACTCTGGATGAGTTTAGTTGCCGCTTTTGAATTGTTCTTCATGCATATATCCATGGTATTTAAAAGATTATACCATCAATTCACAAACAATGGAGGATGCAACCGGGTTATTAGCTCTCTGTTCAATATAGATTGGAAAAAGAAGAAGCGGTGATTAGACCTAAAGTAGTAGATGTGGAGAAGTTAAAAGTAAAAATCATTGCACTAAGACAACAAAATGCAGAATTGCAAGATAGTTTGGCTAGAAGAGCCAATATCTTTGAAGAGAAAGCACATGAAATGCAAAACACAATTGCCAACATGAAAGCTCAATTAGGACAAGCTGAAGAAGACCAACAGGAGTTAAGAGAACAAATCTAGATATTGCAAGACAAGTTGTGAAAAATACCCATAGATAAAGATTCATTGCAAAATCAAGTAGCTAAATTGTTGACAAAGAAGGATACCTTATTGTCACAAATTGTGTCTTTAACAGATAATTTGAAAATAGCCCTAGCTAAGATGAACAATATCCAAGAACTAGAGCTTCAGTTGTAGGATGCCAAACATTTTAATACAAACAATGCACAAATTTTGGCAGACAAAGAACAAAAAATCATGGAACTAAGAAAGTGCAAATAGAATTACAGAAGCTAGCAGAATCCAAGAAGTAACCTTAGTAGGAAAATACATTGAGCTTCAAGCATTATGGACATATAATTACAAAAAGGCTATAGGAACTCACATTTTTTTGGAACAGATTTCTTCATAATATTCGATAGCAAAAACTACAGAAGCGACTTGTAAAGCCTAATTTGGTTTTGCGGACTGTACAAAAGAATATTTCTAAGAAGTTGGTGAGTCTACGAGTGTCCAAATCATGGAACTTCTTGATGAATACTTGTATGATTTGGATCATATCCAAAATCCACTTTTTGATGATGATGAAGATGACTTGTAATTTTGTTATTACTACAGTGGGTTCAATTCCATTGTGCATGCCAATGTTAGACTGTGATCGGTTTGGATACCCAAATTGTAATCTATTTATTTTGTAAGCTTTTAGAATTCCCAGGAAAGTCAACACGCTATCTATTTCTTCGTTTACAACCATTGAAAGGAAGTTAAAAAAGACACCTTGATGTGAGATAAGCATACGTACACACACATAGTGGAGATAGCTAGACTAGAGAAGAATAAAGTACTCAGTGAATTTGTACTCTGTAGTGATTGTAGTGAATGTTTTTGCACTATAATGAACATCTACTTTATTTTTATGCCATTATCTGTCTCGAAGCATTGTATTATTTTGTGTATATTTTATATTATTCTTGTGTTATAATTTTGAACAGGGAATAGAAACACACTGAATCTATTTCAGTATTCCCATTTCCCGAACCCTTCTTTTTGTATTAACAATCAATAAATAGGTGGCTTATCAATTTCACCTTGATCTATGCTATGAGATTAGCTCGTGTGGGGCATGATGACACAATTGATGTGATAAAGTAGGATAGCTCGTGGAATCCATAACTAGACACATCCTTGATTTATAGGATGGCATGTTTGTCTGTTGAGAATTTGGTGTTTATGTTTTCATTCTTGGATTTGATCATGCGACATGTTCACATGGATTTGCCAAGGTAAGTTAGTCTTGATTATGATGCTTTGCATGCCTTGGATATAGTCATGGATGACATGATAAGGATAGCCAATCTAACGCATGTTTTGTCAACAATAGTCCAACGTACAACTTCTTGTGCTCAACACCTAACATTGCACTTGATATTGAAGCGTTTTCACTTAGATTTGTTAGTTATTTGATGATTTACATGGGAATAGAGGTAGTAATAGCCTTGCAATGACTTCATCAATTCTTATGTCAATCAAATGTGAGCTTGACTCGTGTCTGCTTGAGTTTAGAGAAATTCGCTATGCATGCACACACCTTGTTTGAGACACCTCATGTAGGCTGTGGCTCTTACTCTACATTTATAGCCATTTATGATCATATTGACTATTGACATTTCATGTATATAATTACAGGTAATCATTCGCCTCATGATGGTGATAGGGGGTGATGTTCCCAATACAAAGCGTTCTCGTTCTCCCTCTCTTTCTCTCTCTATCTCTCCATGCTATATTTCCTTCTCTTTAGTCTACATATACAAGTATTATATCCAAGTTCATAACATCACAAACATCGCCTTTCAAGGAGAACACGCCATATCACATCAATCTAGAGCCAATGATAAAAGAAAGCATCTCTTCTTTGTGATGGATGTGCAAAATTCTTAGCTAAATATGGTAGATCATCTTTGCAAATGAGAACTTTAAAATTGATCTCGAGAGAAAGAAGTGAAAATGTTATGTCGTACAAGTGTTTTTTTTTTTTGAGAATACAACGAATTGGAAATACACACACACAGCCAACCTCATAAGATAGAGGCACTCATCATAAAAGACTCATGGACATGTTTAACCAAGACTTGATCTCAGAACTTCCTCCCACAACTTCAAGATGTCAGCCACTAGACTATGCGAACTCGAAAAATATCAGACAAGTGTTAAGAAGAAGAGCGTACATATTCTTAACCGTAAGGTTGAAGAGGAAAAACACCTTTTCTTTATTGGCTTTTATATGTATTCCCTTCTTTACATGATATACGTTTTGAATTATCATTTTTACTCAGAGCACTTAAGTGCCCTCAATGATATGTTTTTTTAGTAGAGATAAAATGATGCAATATGCAAAATAATTACTCTTTTTTTGAGAGTATATTTAAAATGTCCATTGAGCGAGACATGAATCTACACATTTTGCCTGGCGACATTCAAGACATACCACTACACCACACTCACACCACACTCATTTGGACTCCAAATAAATATGTTGTTCTAAAAAGAGAACATCAACGGACATTAACTCTCTTCACCCTTGTATTTCCTTCGGATAAAAAGGTGATACAAATACTGGAGATGGGAAACATCCCAATAAACACGGCTACAAATTCAATGGATAGACTACTTGAATCGATCTCAAGGTTGTGCTTTGGGGTTTCACTATTGGTCGATATATTGCCCTTCTAATTTTTTACATTGAGCCCAATTCCTTTCCTTTGTGGCATTATTCAATGAGAAGTTGTCTTTTCAAGTTATTCACTAGACTTGAAGTCCCTTGTTAAAACAAAGTGGGACTTGAACCTTTGACCTAACCTTCTTTTAGACATGGGCGAATTGAGATTCAGCTACAAGGTGGATGACCATAACACTTGTGTGATCCCCATATATGCCACATCCCCCTAAAAAGGAAATCATTGTTCTCCATTAAGAGTGGATAGGTTGACCTTATGAGCGTCCTCATTTGGGGGGGGGGGGGGTTAAGGGCTCAACCTCCCAATTTTGTGAAATGGGACACTATGGCCTTGAGAAAAATAATAGTTTGGCCTTTTAAGCATGGCCTTCATGCAAATTCATATGTGGCCTAAAAGCAATTAACCATGGGACGTTTGCATTTTTGTGCAATGGGACACTATGTCATTGGGAAAGATAATAGTGTGGCGTTCGTGCATATCACTCATACAAATCAGGATGTGGCCTTGAGGCAATAAACCATCCATCAAGTTGTTTTTGGGTGGCCGTTTGTTGACAACCTTTAAACATCAAGTCTTCCTAGTGAGGGTATCTATACCCATGTTATATCTAAATGTGGAGGGCTGCCACCTCTTACACGTGAATCTCTACATAACCATGTGTATTTATATGTGGAGGGCTATCCATTTGTAAAAAAAAAAAAAGTTTGGCGAAAGCCTAATCTCCCTTATAATTTGAATTGGACTAAAAGAACATTTGTACAAGTGAAGGGGCATAGTATCTATGGGACCCTCCATATACCAGAAAGCAAGTGTTAGACTGTTTGAAGGCAACACTTAGAAAGGAGTGCTCAAAAGCATCTGATTTGACTCTGTTCAAAGGTAATACACTAGCTTAGGGTTCACAAATGTCCTTCCATAAGGAGTGATTGAACCCTCACCCCCACCTCAAGAGATGAAAAGCCCAACCAAACAATCTACTGCACACGGGCAACTAGCCAATCTTTATTTGGAGAGCTATCCACTCTTTATGTTCTTAATCTATTCACTTCGTAAAGTCACAATATGAAATTATTAAAATAAAAAGCGTAAAAATGAAATCATAGAATCTTTGTTGGCAAAGGTAGATAGATGGATAGATATTAGATACCTACCGAAAGTGCAAAACTATGGCCATAGATTAAACTATGCCACACTTTAGCTCGAGTTAACACCATGGTGGCCAAAGAGAGAGTTAAAAAAAAAAAAAAGAAAAAAACATTCATGGTTCACAACACAATGTTTCATTTCTTATGATTCGCAGTAGAGAAGAAGAAGAAAAATGATAACTTGCTTGTGTAGATAAGGTGGAATGATTTTTCTTTGGCCCTTCTCTAAGAAACTTCTTTTGTCTTGGTCCTCACTACTCTAAGAAACTTCTTTTGTCTTTGGCCCTCACTCCTTTAAGCGACTTCTTTTGTTTTCCCACCCATATATTTTCATGAACCATGAAGAAAAAGATTTTTTTCTTTCTTTCACCCTCTTTAGCAAGCATAAATTACATGCTAAAAACATATTTTTTGAAGAAATAGTGTGAATCCATCCTTCTTACTCTAACGAAGGGCACATAGAAGCCCGATCACCTGAAGCACAATGAAGATTGCACTTTTTTGCCAGTGCGGCAACATACAAGAGATGACATGTATGATGAAACGTGAAGTGACCCAAGTTGATCAAATTAAAATTGAATTTTTGCAAGACAACTGTGAGCCCTAGGCCAATGTATTGCCTTTGAGTAGAGTTGGACCAATTACCTTTGGGCAATCCTTTCCAAGTGTAGCTTTTGAGCAGTCTAACCCCTGCTTTGTGGGATACTGGGGGTCCCACAGATACTATGCCCCTTCACATGTATAGTTGTTTTTTCAATCTAATTCAAGCTATAAGAGAGATGTCTTCGATCGAACTTCCTCTTCAAAATAAAAAATTGAAATTTGATTCGATCCTCGAATGAAGCTTTCAAGCTGTAATACATCTATCCTTGAAATAATGTGAATTAATGGTAAAGTTTGGTGGTGTGCAATTTTCATAATGAAATGTCTACATGGTGAATTATGAGCTACAAGTCACTAGGATTCTTGCATGTCTTACATTTATGTCTAAGATCTCATATGGGTTGCACATTACAAGAAGTTTTGCATATCACATTTCGTATGTCTCAAGAGTAACACAATCTAACTTGATCAAGCATGAGTGAATATGCATATTCTCAATTTTACTCAAAAAGTAGGTTAGCAATGTCATTAAACCAACACTCATCATTAAATCAACACTGAAGAGCTAAGCAATAATAATGATTTTTTTTCAAAAGGAATTTTGACGTACTCTACTCTCCCAAACTTTAATTAATAAAAAGAACAATCGTACAAAGCAATAATAATGTTTTTTTTTCCAAAAGGAATTTTGGCATACTCTACTCTCCCAAACTTTAATTAATAAAAAGAACAAATGTACAAGTGAACGGACCTAACACCCATGGAACCCTCCGAATCCCATAAAATAGAGATTACTTAAAACTTATTAGAAAACATAACAAATAATAACAATGATTAAAAAAAAAAACAAAATGAAAATAGTGGAAGTGCTTGTAATTAGGGTCATCACAAGTTAGGTGACTCTCATGCATGTGTTTATAATTATAATTATGATAATCAAAGTTTGTTGACTCTATCATACATGTGTGTGTGTGTTTTTTTTTTTACTTTTTTAAGTGGAGATTCAGCCGAAGTCTTCTCCTCCAAGCTTTAACTTTGAAATCATAACTGTACAAGTGAATGGGCATAATATCTATGGGACTCCTTGTATCTCGCAAAGCAGGCGACACAAGAGAGGACTACCCAAAGGCAACTGATTTCAATTGGATACAACATAATTACACTGGCTTTAGATGCACAATGTATCCTTGTATCTCAAACTTTCCGAAGACGACACAAGAGAGGACTACCCAAAGGCAACTGATTTCAATTGGATACAACATAATTACACTGGCTTTAGATGCACAATGTATCTTGCGGTAGATGAGAATCGAATCTTCACCACCGCCTCAAGAGGCGAAAGACCCATCCAACCAAGCTAACATGCATAGACTCTTATGTGTGTTTTCAATGTTCCATTGAAAAAGTGTAATCGAATTACCTAAAAGAACATCCATGTGCCTTTCCTATGTTAAGAGAGCTCAAATCGTCGAATTGAGTAACCACGAGATAATAAAAAACATTATAAATAATAATAATGATTGGAATAAAAAATACAAAATGAAAATAGTGCATATGTCTCTAATTAGGGCCATCACAAGTAAGTTGACTCTCATGCATTTATAATTATAATTATGGTGACCAAAGTTTGTCTGATCTATCATACATGTGTTTCCAATGTTCCACCTCAAAAAAGTGTAATCAAATTACCTAAAAGAACATCCATGTGCCCTTCCTATCTTAAGAGAGCCGCGAGAGTAGGTTTTCAGGCTGTTTTATTTTATCATACATTTGTAGCACTCAGGCTTTCTCTGGTTCTCTCCGGAATACAGGAAACCGTGAACTTGCATGCGCGCGCGCTCACATATACATAGTGTGCACGTAGCTCCGAGATTCGATGGTCTGCATGGAGACCGGGAAGCTGAAGGGAAGGGCGTAAAATAGAGCTGCTTTTTGACCGAGAGGGAGAAAGCTTCGAGGTGTGCTCAATGGAAGGCAGCTGCACATCTCTTCTTGAAAATCGTGATGCAGGAACTCATTGCCTGATCCATCTCCTGCTAGCTTCGAGATTGACGGCATAAACTTCCAATATTTCCCTATTGGAGGGTTTCTGCTGATCGACTCGCTCCTTTCTCCTTTACGAACATCTGGTTGCCTAGAATCTTTCCGTCGTGTACGAGCTGGATAGACCAACGAGGTTAGAGGGGAGAAATGTCTGAACTTTCGGTACCTACTCCTCCTTGCGAAGATTATATCGACGTAGCTACGTTGAGGATCCTGGACCTTCGAACGTTTGGGCAAGACGAGATCCGTTCTCTGACGCACTTGTGCGGTGACGGGTCCGTGCGATTGCAGGACTTTGTAAACGTGATCGTGGACAAGTCTATATTCAACGAGAGTCTGGGAAGCAGGAAGCAGACTTATGACAGGGATCGGATTCCTCTCAACAGGCAGCGGCCTCTCGCTGTAGGGTCAGCCGCCATTCAGCTCCATCTAGCCGGAGAGGATAAAGACTTAACACACAAGGAACTCATACTTCACCTCTGCCGACAGTTAAAGATAGAAAACGGAGATAGAGCTCTTTATCAACCGCAGGAGTCTCAGCAATTAGCACTAGCCGCAGGTGGAAGTCCTCCCGTCAGGTTGGCAAGAATAGGAAGGGCTTCTACGGCCATGGCAACTAGTATGGAAATTGTTGCAGATAATAAGTCTCTTGGGAATGGAAATGAACCTGCCTTGGCATCTCTATACCGATCTGGCAAAAAGTTGAAGACCAAAGAGGAAGCTCGCAGGAGGGCTGCCGAGGCCCTAGCCGCAGTAGCCTCTGAAGCTCACGGGGATGAATTTGAACGTAGAGCTATACGGTTTGTCAGGTACTGTGTAATCACTTTTAAAAGGTGAATCGATATCCCCCCAAAAAATGCTTCAATTTGATGCTACATCGTTAATAAACATCATATAGGCAGTCCGAGTACCTCAATAGAAACAAAGTGAGCCCTAGAGAAAGAGAAATAAGCCCACATGAATGCCATGATCATATTTGCTTGCATGCAGCTTCAGAAAGAGCATGGTCTCTTAATGAGTCAAGATGACTTTGCGTGCTAGGATCACAAGCAGAAATTAAATTGTTAATCCTCTCAAATCTTGTTTTAATTATTTTTCGCAATAGAATCTCATAATTTACACCATCAACAGAAGCAAGTCCATATATTTAGCTTTTTTGTGGCAGTTTGTTAGTTGTTCCATTTCTTCTCTGTGTATCTTTTATTAAGACTCCTCGAATTGATTAGAGTAAGGTTAATAAAAGTGAATAGCTCAATTGCCCAATTGTAATTTGGTATTCCTTTTGTAGGATCCATCAATTATTTGTTTATCTTCTGTTGATATATTTAGGTAATGATGTGTGTGAACACACTAGGACCGCCGGGGCACTTTTTTCCCTCTTTAGGAGTTTTTTTCCCCGGCTTGTATATACGTCTATGACTCGAATGGGCTACCAATCTTTGTACATTCTAGTGGTAATACATTCAGTATTGTGTGTTGTGCTCCAAGCTTCTTCTTCCTCCTTGTGCCCTTCACGTGCTTTTGTAGACCGCGAACTCCAATAATTGATATCAGAGCAGGTCACCGCTTCATCTAGGGCATAGTCGACACCTCTCTGGATCACACAAAAATTGGTGAGCATACTCTGTGTGATTAGGAGATCAAAACAGCTTCGCTGTGTAGTGCCAAAATTGCGATATGAGCTCGTTTCGGCTTCCAAACGCACTATCATAGCGTGGTGCCGAAATCGCAATCTCGGCTCGTTTCCGCCTCTGAATGCACTGTCATAGTGCTTGTGTAGGCAATTTCATCTTTTTGTGCCAAAGATATATACAGGTTTCGATTTGCATGTATAAACGTCTCGAAGTCTTCCACATGTTTAGCAAAACTCGACAGGGTAGTTCTGCTCAATGTTTTGAGATACCATCATTTTTCTTCCACATGTTTAGCAAAACTCGACAGGGTAGTTCTGTTCAACGTTTTGAGATACTATCATTTTTCTGCATCAAGGTATTTTAGTCAGTGGCCATGGCTGAAAGAAGTGATGTATTCCGTATGTTGGCTTTTGAAGATAATTGGAGGGTACCAATTACCCATTGTGGGCTTATATGATGCGTCATGTATTGGTCGCAAAAGAATTGTGGAATATTGTGCAAGGTGGTGAAAAATGTCCTATTACACCTTCAAACAGAGCTGTTGAAGGTGATGCAGACGGCGTTGAAGATTGCGATATTCTTCATGTGTGGTTCTTGCTTCACCTACTGCAGAGCAAATTCGTTGGGATGGCGGAGATCCTCAGGCACATGCATTGATAGCTATGTCTCTCAAACGTGCCATTATTCCTCACATTCGCTCTTGCAGAACAACTAAGGATGCTTTGGATACACTTACCACTTTGTACTAGGAAAGGAATGAGGCTCGTGTTGCTTACCTCCGAAACTAGTTGGAGAGTGAGCACATGAATGGAGATTTCATGGATAGATTTCTGACAAAGATCAAAGATTTGAAAGAACAATTGATTGATTTCTGTCGATGAAGTCTTTCTTGACGTCACTTGTGCAAACTCTTCTGAATGGGATTCGTGATTCATATCAAAGTTTTGCATCTACTCTTCGTTTGATGATGAAAGGGAATCCAAATGCCTTAACATTTGAGGAGTTAGTCTTTGTTCCGTTGTAGGAAGGTCAGTCTAGGCAGAACGGGTCCATTATGAGTGTTGTAGATCAAGCTTTCCTTGCTAGTCAGAAGAGAAAAGGTAAATGGAGCTCTTCTACTAGTAAGCAGAAATCTGCTAATTTTGCATAATCAAAGAAGGATGACAGAGACAAGAAGAAAACAAGAAAGAAGAAATTGTTTTGCAAATATTGTAAAAGAAATGATCATGCCATAAAGTGTTGTCCAAAATTGGCCTCTAAAGAGGCAAGGAAAAAAGAGGCTGGAATGGTTTTTGCAGAGGCCTTTACACCAAAAACAGAGTATGCTAATCTTGTGCAGAATGAAGAATGGGCGGTTACTACTGTTTGCAGTTTCGACCCATCTTCTCATGAGCAGTGTATATCTGCAGTAGACTGAGATGTTTGGTACTTTGATAGTGGGGCAACCAAACATATTACCTTGCAGCGAAGCTTCTTCACTTTACTTAGCCTTCCCCTACAGGGAATACTGTTACATATGCCAACAACTCCTCTTATCTTGTCATGGGAGTTTGTAAGATCATTTTGACTATTGTTAATGGTAGTTCTTTTACATTGTCGGATGCTTTATTTGTGCAAGGGATCAAGAATAATTTGTTATCAGTTTTAGCTTTAGCCAAGATTGGCTTGGTTGTGAAATTTGTTGATGACAGATGTAGAGTTCATGATGTGTCAAATGGTGACGTAATAATTGCTTTTGGCATTTAATGTTGTGGGCTGTAGAAGCTCATAGATTATGAAAAATTTATGAATGATTCAGCATGTGCAGTGCATGATTCTCAGGCTTTATCAGATGCAAAGCTTTGGCATGCACTCTTTGGTCATCTGAATTTTGCTAGTTTGCTACGCGTGCAGAAATCTGAAATGTTGTCCTCTCTTCCCAAACTTGAGGCACCTTGTAAACACGTCTTTGAAGGCTGTATTTTGGGCAAAATGCAGCGTTCCTCATTCCCAAAAGATGGTTTAGTTCGAGCTACTAAAAAATTGCAGCTTGTTCACATTAATGTTTGTGGTCCTATGCAGACACCCTCTTTTGGAAACTATCTTTATTTTGTGACTTTCATTGATGATTTTTTCAAGCATGCATGGGTATATCCATCGAAAGCAAAGTCGGAAGTGTTTATGTTCTTCAAACAATTTCTGGTTTTGGTTGAAAATTTGTCAGCATGTAAAATGCGCATCCTCCATTCTGATAGAGAGGGGGAATATATGTCTTTTGATTTTAATGCATTTTTTGGCTTAACGTGGGATAAAACATCAGTGTACAGTGCCATATACTCCTCAACAGAATGGAGTTGTTGAACGAAGAACATGTCGCTCATGGAGATGGAAAGGTGTATGGTCAAGAGTCAGGCTTTACCACATAGTTTCTGGTTTGAGGTTGTTATGTTTGCAGCATATGTACTTAATAGGTGTCCCATGAAAGCATTGCAGTCTATCACTCCGTATGAGGCTTGGCATGGTCGCAAGCCATCTGCTGCTCACCTGCGTGTTTTTGGTTGTCTGGCATATGCATTAGTGCCTGAACAACAATGCAGGAAATTGGATGATAAAGCAGTGAAATGTATTTATGTTGGTTACAATTCTGAAAGCAAAGGCTATTTTGTCTCTATCATCCACATACTAGACGCATTCTGGTTAGCCGTGATGTTGTTTTTGTGGAAGATGCTATTCATCCATTACTTTCATGTACTAAGAGATGTCAGTTAGTTCCAAAGACATGTATGACACCTTGACACCTCTTTTTACAGGTGGACAATCTAGTGCTTGTCCTAATGAGGCAACTTCTCAACCTTTACAGGTTTCATGTGATGATGCAGATCATTTCATTTCTGATGCAAATTTATATGATGCACTTGTTGATGAGAGAGCAGGTATTGAGGAGGTGAAAACTATGCGAAAATGATTGGTGCAGACTTTGCGTGACAACAAATTAGATGCACCTCGGTCATATCGTACTCGTTCAGGCTCTCATAGTGCTTCGTTTGCATCATATTGCTATGCTATGGCTGCCTCTAGTCTCTATGATGAGAATGAACTTTTTTCGTTTGATGAAGCACAACATTTTGAAAATTGCATGGTTGCTATGCAATGAGAATATGATGCTATTATGAAGAATGGTACGTTGTCTTTATGTGACTTGCCTCCTGGCAAGAAGGCCACTAGCACTAGCTAGGTATACAAGCTGAAGCATAAGCTTGATGGAATAGTTGACAGGTGTAAGGCTTAGCTTGTTGTAAAGGGTTATGCTTGAGAAAGAGGCATTGATTTTGATGAGACCTTTGCTCCTACTTGCCGAATGACTACTGTTCGGCATCTCTGCACTTGCTACTCATCATGGTTGGAATGTACATCAGTTGGGCATTAGATTGAGTCTTCATGATGCTGGTGATGCATTTGATGCTGTTCTCTATCAGCAAGCTAGTTGTTGGATGCTTGATTTACTTATGCATTACTCAGCCAGATATTTAGTTTTCTGTCTCATAGATTAGTAGGTTTGTGCATTGCCCAAGTGTCAAGCATTGGAGGTGGTTAAGCGTATCTTTCGCTACTTGAGTGGTACGGAGCTACTTGGATTGTTTTATCACAAGGGGGGATCACTACCGCTAGATTTACATGCTGTTTTTGACTCTGACTGTGTTTGTTGCTATGACACTCGTATGTCCACTAGTGGTTTTGCTTCATGCTTGGTACCTCGTGCATATCTTGGTTGAGCAAGAAGCAGCCTAATGTGACCACTTCTAGTTGTGATTCTGAGTATAGGGAAGCTTTCACAAAGACTGTTGAGTGTGTGTGGCTCATTCGCCTTATGGCTGATTTCGGTGTTGGTCAGTCTTCAGCCGCCACCATTTTCACTGATAGTCAGAGCGCATTGGTAGACTTCCATGCTCGCACTAAGCACATTAACGGGTTTTAAAACGTTTAGTACATAGGGTACTAAAACAATGGAAATAAAAAACGAGTATTATATTTTGTCGCAACATGAATTTTTTTTTTTCAAAAAAGCCATGAATAATGCATATCTAGCATTCATTTACATATCTAGTGCTAAAAACACATAAAAAACTTAATCTACAACCTTATAGAACTTAGAAAACAATATCAGTGCAAAATGTATATATGAATGATGAACCGTGAATGTCATGACTCAAGTCTCATACAAAAATGATCATGTCATAAGTCTAAATCCAACAAGATACATCCATGATCCAGCTGATCACTATCATACTATGTCCAAAAAATATGAAGCATGCTATACAAATTAAAGTCTAAGATGACTCTGCAATGTCTTTGATAGAGGGATCTTCTACGGGCTCATCATCAAATGTGCTAGCCCATGAAGATGGACTGTCTGAGTTTGTATGTCCAAATGTAGCTTCAATCTCAGCGATCTCTCGTCCCAAGTCATCATCTCCACTAGAAGAAGAGGTTGAATCCTGCTCCCAATCCTCTCGAACAACTGGATGATCTCACTGAGTGGTAGAGGATCCACCACCCCTTCCACGACGTGGTCCACCCCTTCTTGAAACATACTTCTGTGGATAGCCGGCAATGATGGATCACCTACATAAACAATGCATATATATAAGAGGAAATCGTAGCAATGAGCATACTTGTGTTACGAGTAAATCTTAGAAGTTAGTACGCAATAGTATTACAAATTTACAATTTACCTACCCCTTCGAGTGCGGTTACGAGTCTGTCATACAAATCTCCGAGACTCCTTTGCAAGCATGGCAAAGATATCCCTCTCTTCATGAGGGATTTGAGGAATACCGTTGACTTTACTAATATCAACTAGATCAACATTCACCTGCAAAATTCAGTTTTTTAATCAAAATTCAGTCTAGACTCTAGTAAATAGCTTTAAGCTTTCATAAAACTTCAAAGTTAGAACTTACCTGTAGTGGGGCTATGTTGATCCCTTTAGTCTCTAACAACTTGAGGTTACAATGGCAATAAGCCAATCTCTCAAGTTCTTGAGGACTCAATCTATTCCTTTTTTTCGTATGGAATAGAGCCGATGCACTCAAGTTCCTCTCTGCATGACATGTGCTACAATCTTGTGAAAGAATTCTCAAGGTTAATCTTCGCTATGATTCGTGAAAAAATAATAGATCATGATTCATAAAAAATAGATTTAAATGGTAAAAATACTTACCAATAGTGGAGTACGCACTCCATATTTCTCCCACCATGTGACCGGAGCAACCTGGTTCTCGCGTAGCCGTACAGTGGGCTGTCCAAAGTAGCGCTCCATGCTACGGAACTGCAATCTCTCACTCTCTAACCGTGACAAAATACCAACATCAGCGCCACTCCATCGCATGATGTAGTCAATCCAGCTATCCTCTAGTCTGTAAATTGTTGCTCACTTCTCCATAATGGATGAAGAATATGAGCAACGACATGGATTGGTTTATGAAACCAATCCCATCTTTTTCTCATTGCATCACATAAAGTGGTCTTCCTATATAATAAACAACGAAGTTATAAACATCATACATGTGAATCATGATAAATTACTATTACTACATCATATGATGATTGATCAATTGACAAACTTGCTCAATGTTCGAGAGTCCGACAACTTTTTGGATGCTTTCTTGTATACGATCAATGTACTCATATACAAGACCAAGTGTGCTTCCCTCCATATCTGAGATGCGAAGAACACTGTACATTGGTTGAATGGGAGCTACCAACGTATCTCCCTTCGTCGAAAGCTCATCATCTCCCATAACGAGCGCTGAGAACTGTGTGGAGAGTCTCTCCTCCTCTGACCTCCTGAATGTTGTACCAATCATCAGCCACCACCGTATGTAGAAGCCCTTTTCTTAATCTAAGGACTCTACCAAGTACTATATACATGTAACAAAACTCTGTCATAGAGGGTTTTTGGAAATCCAAGGTAGAGTGGGAACGAAAGATGTTAAATACTTTTGGCTTAATAGTGACAAATTTCACAATGAATTTTGCTTTATCAAAGATCGACTTCACCCATGGAATTGCCCCAATGTCTTCCTTTAGCAAATCTAAACTGTGGGATGCACATGGTGTCCATGTAATCTTGGGGTATGCCTCTTCAATCATATGCCCTATCGACACGCAGTTGGACCCATTGGCAGTCACGACTTGCACTACATTCTCACTTCCCACATCCTCAATGGCTTTCTTAACATGTGAGAATATGCATTCGCCTGTCACTACTGTGCCTGGTGCATGGGCCGGTATAGCACGTAAAAACATTGTGCCCTTGCAAGAGGACACAATGATGTTATAAACATTCCTTCTACGAATGTCCGACCAGCCATCGCACATAATAGAGCATCCATATTTCTCCTATACAGATCGTAGGGGTAACATTTCAGTCTCTACCAGCTTTGTTTGCCTTAAGAGCTTAGTAGTGCACAAGGTTTGTCCCGAAGGACCCTCCCAAGCAACACCTATTCTACTAACGACTTTCATTGCCCTCTTCCATGGAAGAGTATTAGCGACATTAAATGGAATGCCACACTGAATGAAGAGTTTGGTCAACTCTCTAGTGGCCTCTTCCATATGTTGCTTTTGCACTCCAACCCTTATATTGTATATTACTATCAAGGATCTTTGAATGTGATGGATGACGTGAAAAAGAGGGATAGGCATTGGAACCAATGAAACTCATACTCTGTGTGCGTGGCATTTTACTTGCATTGTGATCATGAACTTGAGGAGAGAGGATTTCATCATGAAGAGGCTCATTACCCGCACCTACAGTGCTCTGAGACGATGGAGGCATAGGCAAATTACCCACCCCTCGGCTCAATGGGAGTTGAGCAATCAACTCCTCTACGGTTTTTTGAGGTATGGAAGTGCATTTTCCAATGCCTCTTCCTCTCAACCCAAGGAGATGACTTTTCATGCGGGATGCCGAGCCACCATAAATGCCCTTGCAATAATTGCATTCCCAAGAGGTGGGGCTATGAATTTTCACATGGTTACGGATGACATCGGGGGCTCTACCCATGGTGAAACTTGTAAAATAATGAAGGGCTGAAAAACTCTCTCTCTCTCTCTATGTGTCCCAAAGAGAGAGAAATCAAAGAGCTTAGAGGGTTGAAAGTTGAAACTATGTGCAAACTTCAAAGAAGGTAAGAGAGTCTAGAGGGCAAGAGAGGGAAAAGAGTCAAGAGTCAAGACTTTGAAAGTGTGCAACTCAAGAGTCAAAGTATGCATAAGTTGAGGGCTCTCCACTCACTTCTCCACGGACCACTCCTCAAACGTCAAAGCCTAAGCAAATGCGCAGCTCGCGGGTAAATAAGACCTCAAAACGCAAGAGGTTTTTTTCCCCAAAAAAAAGCCCAAAAAAATGCATAAGGACGTCCGTAACGTTCGGACGTCTTAAACATTTTAAAAAAACCGGAAAAAACACGTTTTTTTAAAACTATGCTATTTATAAACGCTAAGTCACTTATTCTTTATTTTTTGGGCCAAGTTCACTGGGAACTTGGCCAACCCTAAAATTGTTCTTTATAACATTAACTTAATAACACTTTTGGCTAACTCACGTTGAGTGAAGCCTCCCAAAAGCTGATCGATCCTCTCTCTCTCTTCCAAGCAACTGTGCCTCTATTCTTGGCTATCGCCTCCACTTTTGAGGCACATACACACATCTTCTACCCCTCTAGCACCACATCTCAACCCTTTCGACCGGTATCAGAACTGCTGCGCAGGTGCTGTACAACAAAGAAAACCTCACTTTTCGCGATAATCTTCGATTTCATCGCGAAGAATTTTGCTCCGGGGTCAGGCGTCTCGACAGCCCATAACAGGCTGTTTTCGGGTGTTTTACAGGTCTAAATGGGTGTTTTATAGGTATAAACAAGTGTTTCATATGTCATAACAGCAATACACAGGTATAGCACCTTATGTATTGAATTGTGGCAAAAGAAATTTCTTATGTAGAGCAAATTGTGGTATTTTTATGAGAATTTCAGAAACTTTTGAAGCAAAATTTGGGGTTTTTGCTCCTATTTGGTTCTAAAGGCTGCATTATAACTTTATGTACGGACATTGAGGTCAAAATAAGTTAAAATTGTTGATTTTTGGCACAAATTAGCTTTCTTGAATTTTCTGCTAAAAAATTCAGAAAATTTTAGATTCTGATTTTGTACTCCAATTGGCTTGATTTTGCTCCATTTTGCTCCAACAAGTGTTTGAAGCTTTTGTGCACTACTTTTAGAGGTGGTACGCTGTTTTGGTGCATTTTGCCCAAAATTTCAGCACATTAACCTCTTATTTGTGCAACCATGGCATCGTCGTCCTCAGATATGAAGAATCTCTTTGAGATTCGCCGCTTTGAGGGCATAGGATTTGATCTTTCGGAGGAACGAATTCAGGGAATTCTATTCCTCAAAGATTGTGACAGGGTGTTGGAAGCAAAAAAGCCGGAAGATATGTCAGATGATGCGTTGCATAATCTGAATAGAAAGGAAGTCACTTACATAAAAATGGCCGTGTCTGATTACATTCTTGTAGACCTCAAGGGCATTACTACAGCTTCAGGGTTGTTGGCCAAGCTTAATGCCACCTATGAGAACATCACACTTGTTAATCAAGTACATCTAATGAGGGAATTAGTTGGCATGCAGTTGAATGAGTCCAAGAGTGCTTCAGAACACTTGTCTCATTTTACAGGTACTCTAGAGTCTATCACAGTTGCAGGACTCAGGAATGCCTCCCTTCGATGATAAACTGAAAGTTATTTTTCTGCTTATGACTCTTCTTGATTCTTGGGAGACCTTGGTGGTCTCATTATCAAACCACCCCAATCTTACTTTTGATGGTGTGAGGGATTCTATATTGAATGAAGAAATCAGGAGAAAAGCAAGTGGTGAAGGCGGCACTTCTGCTAACATGGTCAGAGGAAGATCAGAGAAGAAGGGCTCTTATTCACAGAGGAGTAAGAGCAAAAGCAAAGAAAGGGGAAGCTCCAACAAGAAGCAGGGTACTGATGGGACATGTTATCAATGTGATAGGAAAGGCCATAAGAAGCCGGACTGCCGATTCTATAAGGCAGAGCTTGAGAAGCCGGACTGCCGATTCTATAAGGCAGAGCTTGAGAGGAAGAATTTTGGAGACAAAAGAAAGGACAAGAAGGAAGGCAAGATGGATGGACAAGACAACCAGAAAGAAAAAGAGAAGGCCAATGTGGCCTCTAGTGTTGTTATTGAGGAGCTTTTAGATATGGAAGATATTCTATGTGCTACTATATCAGCTTATGATGCTCATGCACACGATGCCTCTTGTAATGTTCATGTACAGGACATGTCGATCACTAAAAGTGATCCGATTGATGCTTTATTGACTGTGAATGATGCATTATCCCATACATGGATTGTTGATTTTGGTGCTTCATTTCATGTGACTCCTGTCAAGGAGTGTTTTGTTACTTTTCATGCGGGCAGCCATGGCCATGTATACCTAGGGAATAATCATGCATGTCCCATTGAAGGTATTGGCACTGTGCATCTTTCAACAGATGGCACAAATGAGCTTGTCCTGCATAATGCGAGACAAGAAGAGTTTGCTCTCTGTTGGGCAGATGGATATGCATGGTTACAGTGTTCTATTTGAAAGAGGCTCATGGAAGATGACCAAAGGGTCATGGCTGATTGTAAAAGGCACAAAAAGGGGAACTTTGTATTGATTGCATGGAAAGCCCTTTGTCTGGCAAATTCGGGTCTATCCAAACTTTGTAACTTAAAGAAGTTTGATGTTAAAGGCACCAAGCTAGACTTTTGTAATGATTGTCAATATGGAAAGCAAGTGAAAAGTTCCTGATACTCAGGCGTGTCTCGTAACTCTTGTACATTAGATCTTGTCCATTCTGATGTATGTAGCATGCCCACCAAATCTATGGGGGGTGCTTTATATTTTATTTCTTTTGTTGATGATTTTTCTAGGAAAATTTGGGTGCAACTACTCAAATCAAAAGATGAAACATTTGCTGCATTTAAAAGATTTCATTTATTTGTGACTACCAAAACAGGTAAAAAGCTGAAATGCTTATGTACGGATAATGGGGGTGAGTTCACAAGTGCTGAATTCAAATTTTTTTGTGAAAATTTGGGCATAAAGAGGGAGCTTACTGTTTCATACAGCCCCTCTTCTAATGGTGTGGCTGAAAGGTATAATCGGACTTTTTGTGAGAGGGTGAGATTCATGTTGTCCGCAGCTAATCTCCCTCATGTTTTTTGGGGAGAGGCTCTTAAAACTGCAGTACATATATGCAATCTATCCCCTCACATGTCCCTGAAAGGTGACATCCTTGAAGAGGTTTGGTATGGCAAACCTGCTTCATATGATCACTTACGCGTCTTTGGCTGTGAAGCTTTTGTACACATAAGACTTGAGTTGAGGAGTATCCATTAAAGGCCTCTTCATGGGATATGATGAAGAAGATGAAATGGGTTATAGAATATGGTTACCTCAGCTGAAAAGGGTCATATGCAGCCGGGATGTTGTTTTTAATGAGACAAGGCTGCTACAAAACAATGTTGCCTCGAAGCATGACCATATAAAGGTCACATTTCAGCAAGACAAGCCACATGTTATGCCTATTTCAGACCCTCAGGATGCACCACATATGGCTGAAAATATAAAAAATCCAGTGGTTTTTGAGCCAGATGATGTTGGACAACAAGAAGAGGCTCCTAATCGGCATATGCAGCCACCTATTCATGTTGAAAACAGGGCTGGAAATGATGTACAACAGCCCATTAACAATGAAGAAGTTAATGTACCTCCTGATGTAGATCCATTATCGGGTAAATTGGATCATTGGGTAAGAAGATTTAGACGTCCTAGGAGGCAAGTGAATAGATATGACCTCTCTATACATTACATTATGTTATCAGATGAGGGTGAGCCTCTTACTTGTAAAGAGGCAAAGTTATGTGAGTCCAAGAAGAAGTGGGAGTCAGCCATGTAGGAAGAGATAAAGGCCTTGCAACAAATGATACTTGGGATTTGGTTGAGTTGCCCAAAGGAAGGAAAGTCAACAAGTGGGTGTACAAAATCAAAACTGTTGGTGGCAAACCCAAGTATAAGGCAAGGCTGGTTGCTAAGGGATATGCCCAAAAAGAGGGCATTGATTTCCAAGAGCTGTTCTCTCCAGTGGTTAAAATGACCACATTACGTGTGTTGTTTGACCTGCCTTGGATTTGGAACTATTCCAAATGGATGTTAAAACAGCCTTTTTGCATGGTGATTTAGACGAAGAGCTTTACATGAAACAGCCAGAAGGATATGCCATTCCTAGAAAAGAGCATCTGGTATATAAGCTGAAAAGGAGCTTATATGGGCTGAAACAGGCCCCAAGACAATGGTATAAGAAGTTTGATGCATTTATGCTCAAACATGGGTTTAAAAGAAGCCATGCAGATCATTGTTTGTACACCAAAAAGGATGAAGATGGTAGCCCAATCATTCTTGTACTGTATGTAGATGATATGCTGCTGGCAAAGAAGAAAAAGAGCACACTGAATGCTCTAAAACAGCTGCTGAACTCTGCATTCTCAATGAAAGACCTTGGGGAAGCTGAGCATATAATTGGTATGCGAATAAAAAGGGATAGACAGCAGCATACTTTGCATGTATCCCAAGAAAAGTACATTGAAAAAGTGCTTGACAGATTTAATGTGGCTGATGCTAAGCCTCTTGGAGTGCCATTGGAGCCACATGTTAAGCTTTCCAAGGATGATTGTCCCAAGGATGATGATGCAGCCAATTACATGAAGAGTGTTCCATATGCATCAGCTTGTGGTTCACTTATGTATGCTATGGTTGCCACTCGGCCAGACATTGCTCATGCAGTGGGAGGAGTTAGCTGTTTCATGGCTAATCTTGGTAGAGCTCATTGGGAGGAAGTTAAAATATTTGAAAGGGACTAAAAACAAATGCCTCAGTTATGGAAAGGACCCACTAGAGCTGAAGGGATTCTGTGATTCTGACATGGCAGGTGATATGGATACATGGAAATCCACAAGTGGCTATGTTTTCACTCTTGCAGGCGGTTTGTTGATGAGAGAGCTGATATTGAGGAGGCAAAAACTATGCCAAAATGGCTGGTGTAGACTTTGCGTGAAAACAAATTAGGTGCACCTCTGTCATATCGTACTCGTTCAGGCTCTCATAATGCCTCCTTTGCATCAGATTGCTATGCTATGGCTTCAAAAATTTTGAACGTTGGATGGTTGTAATGCAATCTGAATATGATGCTATCATGAAAAATGGTACCTGATCTTTATGTGACTTGCCTCTTGGTAAGAAGTGTGGAGAATGAGTTCTCCTATGCGCAACGGAAATGTGTAGTGAAACCTTGTATGTCCAGCACTTGGACAAACAACTGCACCTTAGATAGCTTGCTTCTTTCAATACAAAACTCAAATGGACTTGAGCCTTTAGTCAATCAAAGTAGACAAAGAGAGCTTTCTAACAAGCTATAAATAACTTAATTTGGACAAGTTTTGATTAAGAAACACGACTGAAAAAGATGTACCTGTCCACATAGGTATGCTGAAGAACTGAGCTTCACTCTCGGACTGATAACTCTTTGAATATATATCCTTTGAGAAAGATATTTGGTATAGAGAAAGTAGACACAAATAGCTTTCCAACAAGCTAAAAAACAAGTAATTTGGATGAGTTTTGGTGAGGAAACTCAACTGACCAAAATAGACCACCTGCACACATAAGTACATTGTAAAACTAGACTTTACTCTCTGGCAGATATCTCATAGAATATAAATCTTCTGAATGAGATATTTGGGACAGTGAAAGTAGATGCCCAGAGCTTTCCAACAAGACAAAAATCAAGCAATTTGGATATGTTTTGGTCGGGAAACTTAACCGACCAAAATAGACTACTTGTCTACACAGGTATATTGAAAAACCGGACTTCACTCTTTCACTGATATCTCACGAACTATATAAGCTTTCAAAGAGATATTTGGTATGCAGAAAGTACACAAGATAAGCTTTCCAATGAATGTTTAAACACAAGAAATGGTTACATATGCATTGAGATATGAGCTCCACAATAGAGCTGTGTACAAACTGACGTGCGGCTGGAAGGAGTCTAGGGAGGACAAAATGACAAAATGACTAGATCCGACCCCTGGGAGCTCTTGCCTCTTTCTCTCCTTGTTTTGAACGTGCTCCCAGTTCACTTTTATAACCAATGAGCATGTGAAGAAGTTTGTGCCTCCTTCTTGACTCACCACTTTCCCCACTACATGCCACTAACTACAAGGCAAGATATTGTATCTCTTACTCTTCATGAATTTTGACTAGACTTTTTCTTTTATTATTTTTTCCTTTTTTTTTCTCTACTTTTCCTTTATATTTGGTAAATTTGTCCAAGCATGGCTCATATGAAAAGGAGCTTGTACATTTATCTTCAACACTCCCCCTCAAGCTCATTTGGGAGTTATCTACATCCATGTCCTACAAATTTATCACATCCTTGAAACCATTGAGTTTAGAAGCATCCAAGAACTTTGTGAATATATCTGCAACCTGCTCTTTGGTTCTGATGAACTTTATCTCCACATCTTTGCTCAATACCTTCTCCCTTACATAATGGTAGTGGACCTCTATGTGCTTGCTCCTTGCATGAAACATAGGATTGCTTGCCAAGTAAATACTTGACATGTTATCACCGTATATAGGGATGGTTCCAACTTGCACACCAAGATCAGCCAAAAGCTTTTTAATCCATATTGCTTCACATGTGGCAAATGCTAATCCTCTATATTCAGCCTCCATGGATGAAAGTGAATCAGTAGGTTGTTTCTTTGAGCTCCATGTGATAGGTTTGCTTCCTATCATGAACACATAACCTGAGGTTGATCTCCTATCTTCCTTTGAACCCTCCCAATCAGCATCGCTAAAGCCTTTGACCTGCAGTACTTCATCAAACTTGTAAAATAAATCATGATTAACTGTATGCTTTATGTATCTCAATACTCTCTTTGCTGAATTTAAGTGTTCACTTGTCGGGGCTTGCATAAACTGAGAAAGTACACCAACAACATAATATAAATCAGGTCTTGTAATGTTTGCATAGATTAATGATCCTACAATGCTTCTGTATGTCGTTACATCTTCCAATGGTTCTCCATCATTTGAACAAAGCTTTGTATTTGTGTCCATGGGTTGAGTGAGTGGTTTGCATCCACTCATTCCAAATTTGAAAAGAACATCCAACAAGTACTTCCTTTGCATCAAGTAGATGCCACTCTTTCCATAAATTACTTCAATTCCTAAAAAATATTTCAGCTCTCCAAGATCTGAAATTTTACTCCTTACCAAGCTTCCTTTTGATATCTTTAATCCTTGTAACATCAGTTCCTGTTATGATGAGGTCATCGACGTATATGCAAATATATACCTCTCTATTTTCTTCCTTCTTCATGTACAATGAAGGATCTGCACTACGTGGGTTGTATCCACACTTAGTTAGATATTCTACCAATCTTTGATTCCATGCTCTTGGTGCTTGCTTCAAGCCATAAAGTGCCTTCTTCAACCTGCAAATAAAGTTTGGATGGTTTTCATCTTCAAATCCAACCGGTTGACTCATGTATACCTCTTCTTGTAGTTCTCCATTAAGAAAAGCATTTTTGATGTTGAGTTGATATAGTGGCCATCTCCTTGAAGCACCAATTGCTATTAATGTTCTGATAGTTCCCATCTTTGCAACAGGGCTGAAAACTTCATCGTAATCTATGCCTTGTGTTTGTTTAAATCCTTTGGAAACTAATCTAGCTTTATATTTAGCTAGTGAACCATTAGCGTTCCTCTTTACTTTAAACACCCATTTGTTTGGAATAATCTTCATACCTTCTTTCTTTGGCAATAGCTCCCATGTGTGATTATCTTTGAGAGCTTTGATCTCCTCTTTTATAGCTTGCTTCCATTCCTTCTGTGTGCAAGCTTCTTCATATGTCTCAGGCTCTTTGTCTTTGATAACCTGCATCATGTATGCAAAATGTGTCGCCATAAAACTATCATAACTCAACCTTTGAGTTGGATACTTTGTCCTTGAAGATCTTCTTTCATTGCCTTTAGAAAGTTGTTTCTTTAACCTATTTAGCTTTACCATCGGAGTGATTACCTCTTCATATTCTTCTTCACTTGCATCTATCTCACTCTTTGGAGTAGCACTTGCTTCTTTAGCTCTACTATGAGCTGAATTTGGAGACAAAGAATGACTCCCCCTCCATGTTGAACATTCTTCATTTGATGTAGATGCCTCTGGCCCTGAGACCTTTGTGCTTGATTGTTGAACTTCTCTTTGATTTGTTCCTGCATAATCATCACAATCTTCTTCAAGAATCTTTTCCTTTCCTTTATATTCATACCATGGTCTTAGTTCATCAAAGACCACATCTCGCGAGACTCTTAATTCCTTTGTTCTAGGGTTGTAACACTTGTATCCTTTTTGCTCCGTCGAGTAGCCGATGAAAATGCATTTTTTTGACCTTGGTTCCATCTTTGTTCTAACTTCTTGTGGAATGTGAACAAAGCAAACACATCCAAACACTTTGAGCTGTGTAAGATCAGGTTTCTTACTGGAATATACCTCCTCTGGAGTCAAGTGATGTATTCCCGATGTTGTGCACCTATTCATCAAGTAAAGGTGGTTGTGGTAGCTTCAGCTCAATAGTACAATGGTACCTTTATCTCGTTGAGCATGCATCTTGCAATTTCAGCAATTTTCCTATTTTTTCTCTCAGCTACTCCATTTTGTTGTGGTGTGTACCTACAGGTGAACTGCCTTTTGATCCCATTCTCTTGTAGAAAATCTGAAACTTCTTTGGAGAAGTATTCTCCTCCACCATCGGACCTTAAGATTTTGATAGACCTTCTTGTTTCCTTTTCAACTTCAACTTTGAATCTTTTGAATATAGAAAACACCTCTGATTTTTGCTTCATACAAAACAGCCATACCTTTCTTGAGTGATCATCAATGAAGGTGATAAAAAATCTATTACCAGCTATTGATGCCTCTTGGGTTGGTCCCCATATATCCGTATGTATCAAGTCCAAGACATTTGGGGCCACATAATTGCTCCTCTTGAATGGCTGCCTCGTTTGCTTTCCTAGTTGACAAGCTTCACATAACTCATGTAGTCCAATGCTATTAAATTTTGGAAGACCTCTTACCACTTCATGCTTGCTCATGTCCTTCAGCTTTCGAATGTTGATGAGTCCTATTCTTTTGTGCCATAAGTCCAGCTCTGAAATCTTCTTGTTCCCACATTGAATGTACATGACCTTTCCATGTGGATGTTGGACGTCCAAAGTGAACATTCTTCCTTCTCTTCTACCTCGAGCAATGACCCTGAAGCCTTCCTTTGGATTCTTTATGAAGCACCCATTCTCATTGAATATGACATGATAACCCTTCTCTACCATTTGTCCTACTGAAATCAAGTTCTTTGAAATTGTAGGAACATGAAGAACATTAGATAGTACCTTTGGTTTACTTGTATCTCCAAGCCTTATATCTCCAATATGTTCAATCATGTGTTGAGTATCATCACCTGTTTCAACACACCCTTTTCCACTTGGTACCTGTAGATTAGTGAACAAACTTCCTTGGCATGACATATGGTTACTACAACCTGAATCAATGTACCATTTTTTGTCATCTTCACAAGAGCTTCTATACTCATGTCTCATTGCAAGTAGTGTGTCCTTGCTTCCTTCACTTGAGGTGCTTGCATAGTTGCTTTGGTTCTTTTGATTGCCTCCATTTGGTCTTCCATTCTTCAGCCAACAATCACTAGCATAGTGTCTTACTTTACCACAATGATAGCATGTTATACCTTTATGAGAATTGTAGGAGCCTCGGCCTCTTCCTCTACTTCTACCTCGACCTCTTCCTTGTGTGTTTGCATTTGATGCATCCTTGTTGTCTTCCGAATTGTTTTGATTGTAGTTGGAGTTGTTGTGACCTCTTCCTTTTCCTCTTGAGCCTCCTCTTGAGTTCCTTCCTTTACCTCGACCTGCATATAACATTTGGTTGTGGCTGTCCTTTCCTTTGGGGCCACCAAAGCTAAGCTCTTCTGTGACAAGATGAGAGATTAGTTGTTCAAAACCTGGATATGCATCTTTCAAGTTAATGGAAGTTATAAAAGGCTTTCATCTTTCATCTTCTCTCAGTCCATTGAGAGTATAAGACACAAGATCTTCGTCTTCAACCGTTGTGCTAATAGAAGCTAAAGCATCGCTTAGTTCCTTAATCTTCAAAGTATATTCAGCTATGGAATGACTCGAACTTTTCTTGATTGTGTTCAACTCATTCTTGAGTTGAAGTTTCCTAGCTTTGGTATTTGTTGAATACATCCTTTCAAGAGCTTCCCAAGAATCCTTAGCTTTCTCTAGATGTTGAATATGCCCTACCATGGCATTAGTAATGACTTGTGAAATGAGGAACATGACTCTCCTATTCCTCTCTTTCCATTCTTTTGCTTGCCTCCTTTGGACTTCGGTGGCCATAGCTTGATTACTTTGAGGTTGAGCATCATCACCGCTCACAATACCCCATAAGCCTTTCAACTATTGAAGAGTATCAAAGACTTTGAGAGTTACCTCGAATAGTTATATTGTCCTTTGCTCTTGCGTTTGTGAAGCTCCCTCTTGTTTTGTAGCTCCTCTTTTGCTTTGCTTCAACTCCAGCTCTGTTGTTGAAGCTTCAACACCAAGTTTGCTCCGATACCAACTGTGGAGAATGAGTTCTCCTATGCGCAACGGAAATGTGTAGTGAAACCTTGTATGTCTAGCGCTTGGATAAACAGCTGCACCTTAGATAGCTTGCTGCACTCAATCATAGTGGAAAGCAACGTTTTAGCAACGGCAACGGCAACGCGTTAGCAACGGGTTAGCAACGAGGGCAACGTTTGGACCTAGGCGTTGCGATAAAGTTATTTATTTTTAAAAACTTATATATATATTTTTTAGGTATTTTGGGTCCCATGATATATAATAAGAGGGGATATAACTATATATACCATAAAATTGTATGTATGTATGTATGTATGTATATATATATATATATATATACATACATACATACATACATACATACATACATACATACATACATACATACATACATACATACACACACACATACACACACACATACAAAAAGAAAGAGAGAGAGAGAGAGAGAGAGAGAGAGAGAGAGAGAGAGAGAGAGAGAGAGAGAGAGAGAGAGAGAGAGAGAGAGAGAGAGAGAGAGAGAGAGAGAGAGAGAGAGAGAGAGAGAGAGAGAGAGAGAGAGAATCACAATGACAAATCATATGAGCCATGGTATAAATCGTAAGTGGCAAATGACAAATATGAAGTCACAAGTGCCACCAGAATAGTAAATACCATGGTGGAAAGCAACGTCGCCTATGATTTCCAAAATATTAATCTATTTCAAGATGATAAGGCCGAAAATCATATATAAACGAATCTCTGCTCCTCTAAAGCTTTTAGTGTCTTCCTAGTTCTGCACATTTTTTGAAGATTTGGAATAAGATTATAGATAATCTTCTATCCCTCCTAAGAAAAATATGATTTTTGGTATTTTTTGGATTAAAAAAAAATGAATGCAACGCAACGCGTTGCGAACGTAGCAACGTTGCGAAGTTGCGGTGGCGAAGTTGCAGACCGTTCGCAACGCGTTGCGATGCAACTATGCACTCAATACAAAACTCAAATGGACTTTAGCCTTTAGTCAATCAAAGTAGAGAAAGAGAGCTTTCTAACAAGCTATAAATAACTTAATTTGGACAAGTTTTGATTAAGAAACATAACTGAAAAATATGAACTACCTGTCCACACAGGTATGCTGAAGAACTGAGCTTCACTCTCGGATTGATAACTCTCTGAATATATATCCTTTGAGAAAGATATTTGGTACAGAGAAAGTAGACACAAATAGCTTTTCAACAAGCTAAAAAACAAGTAATTTGGATGAGTTTTGGTCAAGAAACTCAACTGACCAAAATAGACCACCTGCACACATAAGTACACTGTAAAACTAGACTTTGCTCTCTGACAAATATCTCACAGAATATAAATCTTCTGAATGAGATATTTGGGACAGTGAAAGTAGATGCCAAGAGCTTTCCAAGAAGACAAAAATCAAGCAATTTGGATATGTTTTGGTCGGGAAACTTAACCTACCAAAATAGACTACTTGTCTACACAAGTATACTGAAAAACTGAACTTCACTCTTTCACTGATATCTCACAAACTATATAAGCTTTCAAAGAGATATTTGGTATGTAGAAAGTGCACAAGATAAGCTTTCCAATGAATGTTTAAAGGCAAGAAATGGTTACATATGCACTGAGATATGAGCTTCACAATAGAGCTATGTACAAACTGACGTGCAGCTGGAAGGAGTCTAAGGGAGGACAAAATGACAAAATGACTAGATCCGACTACTAGGAGCTCTTGCCTCTTTCTCTCCTTGTTTTGAATGTGCTCCCAATTCACTCTTACACGTAGAAGATATCTATCTACATGCATACATTCCCATTTTATGTAAATAATTCACAAAACATAAATATATCCAAAAACTATGCAATTTTGAATATTATGCAACTCACAATTTTTCAGTTATTTTCTTTGCATGACCATGGGAAAAACAAAACAACACTTCAACTCTTACATATAAGAAACCAACAATTGGGCTGCATAACTAATGATCAATGCATGTTAGGACAATCTAGATTGAAATGTGTTTATCTGCAATGTACCTTTGATTTAAGTAATGTGAAGTGGTTGTACATGAGGATTGTTTCTTTCACCTAATTCGATATACTGTGATAGGTGTTTCAAGTGTACGAAGTAGATATTACTGATTATATCAATTGTGGATGGGGCCTTTGGCTGTCTTTGTACTGATGATTGGTCATTTGATGTCCCTTGTACTATGTATTGAATGTGCTTGAAACTCATAGCTTCTCAGTAACCATATCTAGGTTTACAAGTATAGGGCCAAATTTTTAAACAGTTAAAGTTTTTTGTCGATTCATTAAGCTTCAGACAAGGTGAGCAAGCTTTAGGTAAAGATATACCAGCTGACAGTATGGATTCTGCACCTCAAATCGAGAAGAATTTACTTTCACCTGAGACAGGTGCAGCTGGAACTTCAGCTCCACTGGAGACCCCCACATCTTTGAATGTAAGCAAACTGTCTGTTCAATGATGAATTTCATAACTCATCTTTCTAGCTTGGTGAAATGTTTCTGCAATCAGCTACCTCAAATTTATTCATTGTTCTCTTATGGAAAAGCCTTGTAAACAGATCAAAGCTGCATGTCGAACATGTGGAAGGAGCTTCTTTAACATATACAGTCTGAAAAGGCATACCGTTTCTACTGGGCATGCTTCAGATCCTGCGGTAAGTGTTCATCTGTAAAGTTAAGGCGTACAACTATGTTCTATACAATTGATCTTTATATTTGTGGGTGTTTCAGCCAAGGATTGGAACTCCGCTAGAGAAAAGGAAGGTAAATAGTATCTTATGCTGCTCTTGTGGCAATGCATATGTAAATACATTTACACTAAGAAGACAGTCTGTAGAGACAGGGCATTCTTTGGATATGGTGTGTGAAATTTGATGATATCATGTCATATCACAGTTGGTTAAAATGAAATGATTTTTTGCTTCAGTCTCAGATGATGCTACCAAAGGAAACTGATTATGTTGGCAAACACCATCTGTCTGATGAAAAAAGTGAGGATAAAGGTTACAATCAAGGAACAAAACTTGGAAAAAGAAAGCTAGATGTTATTTTACCCGAACACCCTCCCAAGCGCACCATTAGACATTATACCTGTCGAATTTGTCGCCGGCAGTTCATTCGAAGGAAGCAATACTTTCGACATGTGAAGACTCATTTTACAAAGGGGGAGAAGAAAATGAGCAAACGTGGAAAGAAAATAGGACGTGCACACATCCCAAGCCGTAGAATGAAGATCAGGCTTGGGAAGTCCTCTGTAGTCAATCAAACAGTGCACATGACGAAAGGTGCCACCAAACAGAAGAGAAAATTAGAGGTACTCTTGTCTGGTAGACAGCTGCAGTCTCAGAAAGCAGATGAAGGCTCACAGCAGACATCTAATCAGAGCAATCTTGTACTCATCTGTCAGGAGTGCGGTAAAATTTTTGATAATTTTTCACGATACACAGGGCATCTTAGTATGCATACAAAGATAAGGAAAGTGTTAGTTACTGAAGGAAACATCCCAGGAACTGCATCTATAAAGAAGAACGTGATCAATAAGGAGGACCTTCCATCTCTAGGGTTCCGGAAGTTGCTTAGTGCTACATCTGGCACCTATTTATCAGGTTTACCTGCCAAATTCCTATTTTCAGATTCAGGGATGGCAAACCAAAAGGCAGGCAATGTGTAACACATTGCATCTGGTGATTGATTCAACATCATGATTTCTTTGAGCTTAATCACAAGAGAGATATTAGGCATGTTTTATGTTTTGAAGCATGACAGCAAGTTTGAAGGAAGCAATTGTAGTAACAAAAACAACTTGGAGCCTTCCAACCCCTTGCACATGCTTTATGGAACATGATCAATATGCATATTATCTGGTGTCAAAACAGGCCTGGAGTGGTGTTATTGTTTTGTGCTGATTGGAAATTCTATGCAGTGAGGCTTTTGGAGCAGACAGCCCCTGCAAGATGTCACGTGTCATTTTAGGCAGCTGCTTTCACATCTTATGTGGGGCCATTTCTCGTTAAATCTTATATGGAAGGGGCCTGATGACTGTCATGTTGTCTTTCCAGTGCAGATGCTGATGGAGTTTTCATTTACTGGTGGTTTTTGGACTGTCTTGGTCCGTGGATACCTATATATTTTTATGAAAGTATGGGGGATACAGCTGGTCTGTTTGATAAGCTCCACATAGCCATTCACAACATGTTAATCAACCCTGCACTCATTTGTTGTAAGATATAATAGTCTATGCAGTTTTGAACGTTAGCTTTAGTGTAAACCTGACTCATGTAGTAGACAAGACAAGAATTGCTGGCTATTCGACATGCTCAAATGTTTAGCACCTTAGCTGATGATGACATTTTGTCAACCATTGACCAGCGTACAGCTGCACGTGATTATAATGCTCAATCGTGCATATGAACAGTTTGAAAATGAAGTATGTCTTGTGCGCTGAAGGTGGTCTGATATGCTACAGACGCTTAACATGGAAACTGGCAAGGTAGTACAATTATGTAGTTCCAGTGAAACGGCCTCCGTTTGTTTTTTTTTTTTTGTTTGTTTGTTTGTTTGTTTTTTTTTTTTTGGATGAAGAGCATCCTTAGTTTATTATTGGTACTTTTTTTTGAAATCCAGCATACAATGCATGTGCAATGTCTGGAGGGTATGATTTGTGAGGTGTCTTTGAATCCATACTGTTTTCAGTTCCAATGAGAAACAGTGAGAATTTTCTTCCATATTTTTGAGATGTACTTCAATGTACTGAATGTTAAGAGGATAATCTTAGGTCTTGTAGAGATAACTGTCATTTCGTGTGCATATGGGAATATTCCATCCTTGATTATAGTATTGATGATACATGGGTTCTTTTTAGGGTGATTTGAAATAGACATTAGGTTGCAATCCTTTTAGTTTGAGGCACATTGTATTTTTATTCTTTTGGAGTAGTGACCCAACCCACCCAACTATTGCTAACTGCCATGGCAATAGATGGCCAAGGTGCAAATGTTTTGGGATATTTCAGATAAGCAAGATAATGTGTGTGTGTATTTGGTTCATATTATGAATTTGAAAGAAAGCCTTTTCCAGGTTTTTAAGAGTGATTTTGGAGCATACTAGGTTTTCTGAATCATCTTCAGCAGTGAAACAGGAAAATCTTGTTTTTCTTTAGCAAATGCAAGTAATGTCTGGTAATCTCTTTCTTCAATGACAGGATTGGATTCTTTTTCAAGATGGGAGAGGAGTTTGGTGCTTTCTATGTTGCCAGTTAGTTCCTATCAATCTATTACGTCTGACAATGCACTTCTCCTGGGAACTGCTGATAAAGGGTGTTTTCAGAGTATGAAGCAGTGTGTGCATGGGTTTCCATGGCATCACTCCTGCCCGGCCCATCTGGCATACATTAAATTGTTGGAAACTCCTGAATACTTGCATCTCTGCCAAAACTCACAACATGTGTACCCTCACCTGGGAGCCATTCAGTGGCCATGAATCCATAGTTTCTGACTAGTCTATGAAAAACATGAATCTATAAGTCTGCCAAAACTCGCAACATGTGCAACCTCACCTGGGATTCAGTGGCCATGAATCCATAACTTCTTACTAGTCTATGATATTTTACTTAAAAACGTAATTGAGGGTTGGGAAACAGCATAATGTTATTATTTGTGTTCAGAAGGATTCCACCACCTCTATCTTATCCAGATGTCATATGTCATATGATGAAAAGCGTACTTCCAGAATTCCCAGGACTGTCTTTCAAGCATGTGCTCCCCCCACATGAGAGACTCATTTATTCCATGTGAATCCATCATTTCTAGCAAGCGTATATGTAGTCTGTTTAATATGCTTTTTATCTTGTGGAAAGGAGCATGATTGTACGGCAATACTACAGTTCATAGGAATTGAACTTGAAAGTTTGGTAATAAGGTACAAAGAACCTCTACTTATGCTTTCATTTGTCAACGGGGGATTTGGGATCGGAAGCAAATATTGGATCTCATATCAACCATAAGGCGTTTGAGCCATATATACTCAATCATAGCACTGAAAGCTGTCCTTTACCCACTCTCACAACTAGATGTGGTCATAGTAGGTTGCTTCTTGCTCAACCAAGATGTAAATGAGCTACCAAGCATGAAGCAAAGACTACACATGGATATATGAATGCCATAATAGTCAGTCCAATTAAAGTCAATGTAGCAACACTGATCAGCTCTTGGATAAAGCAACCCAAGTTGCAGAGTATGAGAGAAATAAGAAAAAAATACACATAATTGCCTACCAATGCTTTAGACTTGGGCTATGCATGATCATGCACATGTTAGATATAGCAAACTAAATATCAGGCTGGATAGTGCATGCATAAATAAGACATCCAAAAAACAGAAACCAACATTAAAGAAATTTTCAACATTGTAATGTCTCATTTGTAAATTTATCTTTGTGGGAATCACAAGTGTGCAGTCCTCAACGACAAAACATTGTAATAATGTTGCAACGTATTTTTTTCGACATAGCAATGTCTCTATCAACTTTAAATTGAGTCCTCAAATAATTGCGCAAGTGCTTCAAAAGCAGCAGCATTGTATATTAGAAAATATGCTTCTTGTTAGTACTTTTGACTCGTGAGCAACATCATAGTAACATAAACAACAAATGTTTGAAGCACATCATATGCATCCTTTACACACACGGTGGTTGGACTATTTTTTAATTTGTGCGCTAATGAATACACATGTTCTATCATACAAAGCATGTGTTAGAAAATATCTCGATGGGGTAACCTTCCATTAGGGCCCCAGTTGCAACTTTATAAAATTTGGTCTCGGAAATGGTTAGAAATGATCCTATTTCTAGGAAATGATAAGAAAATATGGTGAGATATATTTTATTACATAATATGAATGATAACTGTCCAATCATGTATAATACTTGGGTGTTTGGTGAAGGTGTAGATCAAAAGTCAAATTGTAATTTTTAGGTCAAATTTGAACAAAAAATTTTTATACTTGAAAAACATCTTTTTAATGTGACTTTTGGCAAGATGTTGTGTTTTAGAGCTAATGTGGTGGATATGTATGGCATTTGCATTGTGGAAAGCATGAGAAAAAGGTAAATTAAGCAATCCCAAATTTGACGAGTGATTTTGCACTAGAAATTATGGAAATAGGTTCTTGGAGTTCTTTTGCTTTATTTTGAGTTTGTAAAGAATGGCATCATAAGTGCCCATATTAAGACAAGGTGCATGGCTCTTATTTATCACTTTCTTGGAGCTCTTCATGAGCTAGGCTTGGAGAAGCAAGTCCTTTCAATGGAAGGAGATGGAGTTGTGTTTTCTTCAAGGTATGCAACAACTTATATATAAAGTGAAGAAATCATACTTCAACTTTGGAGGTTTTTTAGAGTTATGGACAATTGGTATTCAAATTGTACTTCAACTGTATCTTCTACCTATAGTTGTCTCTATCTTTCCAAGTAGTAATTGGTTGAAATGAGTGGGGGATGTGTCAATTCTCTTTGTGATGTGTGTTTGGAGGGAGCTCTTCATGTCAAAAGTCCTTATGTGTGTTGGTACTTTGCATGATATGTGAAAATTATATAGGTATCTAAACAAATAACTAGAATAAATAACAATTATACCTACTTGACATATTCCCCTAGTGTCAATTTAGGAGGGGATTTTTTAGAAAATGTCCATGGGGAAACCTTCCACTAGGGACTCCACTTGGAAGTTTATACAATGTGGTTTTGAAATGGTAAGAAATGGTGCCATTTTTGGGAAATGATAAGAAAATATGATTGAAATCTTTAATTACATAATCTGATAGAGCTCAACGAGAGCCATCCAACCATATATAACACTTGGATGTTTGGCAAACATATATAGATAAAAAAGTCGAACCCTATTTTTCTAATCAAAATCAAAAAGTATATTTTTATACTTGAAAAGGATTTTTTTAATATGACACTTGTCAAGGCCTTGTGTTTTAGAGCAAATATGATCCAATGGTGGATATGTATGCTACTCCATTGTGAAAAGCATAAGAAAAAGCTAAATTAAGCAATCTTGAATTTCATGATGGGTTTTGCATCGAAAACTATGGAAATAGTTATTTTTTTGAGCTTTTTACTTTATTTTGCACCAAAAACTTTATTTTTTTCCGGTAGAGCAAGGCAACATAAGCCTATATAAAGATAGGGTGTCAAACTCTTATCTATCACTTTCTTGGAGTTCTTCATGATCTAGGCTAGAAAATATAGGTTCCTTCATCTTAGAGGAGGTGGAGTTGTGTTTTGTTCATCGACTTTAATGTTTGCAACAACATATATCTGTAGTAACTTATATCTATAGGGAAGGAGATCATACTTCAGCTTTGGAGGTTTTTTGGAGTTATTGGACAACTTGTGCTCAATAAATTATGCATCTAGTGTATCTTCTATGCTATTTTGTAACTTCAACCATGGAATGTAAATATTATATTTGGACCTTTGCTCCATACATCTCTCTATTGTTCAGTCTTCTCTACATAGTCTCTATATGCGGGCTGAAAAACCAACAACATCTAGTGCTTGTTATAGTCCATACAAGCCCTTCTTTAACTTGCACATCTTAACTTCTTGTCCTCCTTGGGAGAAAAACACAAGGTTAGAGAAATGCCTTATTTGAAAATGTTTTGATGCCCAAATAATGCATATTCGATCTATTCTAGGTTGCAAGTACAGAGACATTATGAACAATTGTTATATAGTACATACGAGCAAATGTTTCATTAAAATCAATGGCTTTCTCTTGAGCACAACCTTGGCTACAAATCTAGCTTTATAGTCATCAACACTACCATTAGGCTTTCATTTTGACTTATAAAATCATTTATTGTCAATGTCCTTTTTTAAGGGGGAAAATCATTTAAAGAACAAGCATCATCATTCTTCATAATAGCATCAAATTTTGATTGCATGACAATTTAATATTTTGCATTTTTTTGCTTCATTGAAGCAAGCATATTCATTCTCATAAAAGGTTCAAAAAATTAGTTGCATGGAGATTTGATGCCAAAAAAACAAACTATAGGATCTTGGCGAATATTGTAAGGAAAAGATACATCTAGCTTATCGTTTTTCTACTTGGCATAACTTTTGCCTCACCAATGTTTGCTCCCTCATTAATAAATGCATAATGTATATATACATTAAAAATGGAAAGATTTGTATTTTTATTTAAAATTTGCATTGGCTAAGAAGTTGCGGCACTATGAGTTGCATTGGACTACCACGAATGAAAAGAGGCAACAAAGTGTGATACACATCCTTTGAACTTATTGAAGACTCTATAATATATGAAATTAGAGATTGCACTATATCTTCCACAAAAACTACATCTTGAATAACCGAAATTTATTTAGTCAATGGGTAATAATGTTTGGTTTAAGGAATGTACTTAATATGTTTCGTACCCTTATCATCTATTTTCTTTCATTGTTTCTTAACAAACACACATTCCAGGTCTCATGGTGAGTGATAGAATATAACGCTTAAATGGGACATTTATAATGTATTTATGTAGCATATTCCACGTTTGCAAGCTACAAACTATGAAGTAATGCTTGATTTTTGAACATACATGTTTACATTTCCATGCTAACTATTTTTTCTTAGTAATATTTGCTGTGGTGTATATGATTATCCCATGGTCAACTAGAAATGCATCAAACTCAGAACAAACATACTCCTTGGATCAAAATGCAGGGTGCCCATCTATAAATTCAATTATTTTCAACCATGACCATAAATTCAAGACACATAAAAACTATGAAATTCGATTGTAGTAGATAGATCTATGCATTTTTGGAAAGTCAGCTCTAAAATTCGTGAACTACAAGTAATTGCAAAAGATGCTACCTACATAGGACCATAGATATCATTATGAAGAAGATGGAATCTATGCTCAAGTCTCACTATATCATCTTGGGAAAGAAATAATGTTGCATCTTACCAAAATACCAATCTTATATGCATGCTTAGAATATGGCTCAAGTTTAGACAAAGAGGACGCCATATTCGAGTTTTAGTGTATAAAAACTAGCAAAAATCAGATGATAAAAATGTGCATGCTAAATTTTTCCATTTGAAATGGATTGCAAACCTAGAACCACACATGCATAAGCATGGATGGATTTACACTATTTTGCATTTGAAATGGATTTCCATCAAAGAGATCATGAAATCTGTACTCATCATATTAGATGCAGGTTCAAGTGGATTGAACAAATTGCATTAAGAGGTAATTTGTTTGGTTGCACCTTTGTCAGATTGCCAAAAATTTGAGTTATAACAAACATACAATGATCATGAGATATTGGAATAACTAGAATATTTGGTAAATGCCCATTTTTCATTTTGTAGAGGGTCAACATCCTAAATCTTAGAAGTAGAGATGTTTATAATAACCACTCTTGGCTCCTTTTTCTTTGTTTCCTTAGCAACAAGGTTAGAAAAGTTCCTTATAACATGATAATCCGCGTTATCATACATGCAAGGCTATTTTTCTTATTTAATTTCTTCCTTTTCATATTTGAGTGTGTAGCAATAAAATATTTTTTCTTACTAGAGGAGGAGTCAAGTTAATCTTTGCCCTTTTGATTAGCAATAAAACTTGATCTATGATGCACATGATGGAATTGCTTTTTGTACGTTGATCCTCTTGAAACAAACAAATGAACTAAATCTTCAAAATTTAAGGAGTTTGAATTTCATTTCATCATCAATCAAAGATGAGAGGAAAAATTTTGATAAGCATTAGAAACTCCTTCAAGAATAGCTTGATCAAGTATACTGTAAGGCAAAACTTCATTTTTTAAGAACCATAAATTGGTAGAAAATGATAAAATTATATGCATAGCTATCATGATTGTGTGTTTAGAAGTAAAAACAAGATTGAATCAATTTTTTAGTCGCACCTAAATCATCAAAGCACTTTGTAATATATATGACCCTAACAGTGCTTACCAACTTTTGTCGCAATTCCAAGAAGTGAGTAGAGATATCAGACAATGCACTTCAAGAAGCAACAATCCATGTCGATGCTATTTTTGGAGTTGAGGAAGAAGTAGAATTTGGGAGTGCAACACATAATGTATCAGTAAGTGTGGAATTGACACACACATACACACATACATACATACATACATACATACACACACACACACACACACACACACACACACACACACACACACATATATATATATATATATATATATATATATATATATATATATATATATATATATATATATATATATATATATATATATATATATATATATATATATATATATATATATATATATATATATATATATATATATATATATATATACATACACATACACACACACATGCACATGCACATGCACATACACAATACACACACAGATAGATGCATACGTAGATGCATATGCAGACATAAACACATACACATACATGTATGCATGCTTACTCCTCCATGCTTTTGTCTTTGTGACTCTTGTCTTTGGCTTCCTTGCTTCATGCTTCCCCCAAGACTCAATCCACCTTGACTGTTAACACCCCTCCTCTCTCTCTCTTGTATCTATCATCCTTGACAAACCTTTGTTGTGGAGGGCATTCAATGTAATATTGGACCATGTGAGCAGCCAATTCATGTTCTTTGAGTCTGATTCCTTGTGCTAGATCAATCGTGAGTCGATCCCAATCCAAAAGGCATGCAACATCTGGATGTGACATTCATAACTCCTCAACATGCAGGGCTTGCTCAACCATGAAGAGGTGTAACAAATGGGCGGGCTTGACAAAGAATCTTTATGAGTGGCATTCCTAGAATCGAGTGGAGAACATCTCTTCAAATGTTTGTTTGCAATAGGTGGGTAAATATTTTATGCAGACATGGCAAACGTAGACAATATTTACAAGAGGTGTAGTGATCATATCATAAACCCAATCTAGATTACCTTCATTGAAACTTGGGGCCGAGATATACAAAGCCTTTTCTTTGCAAAATGTTTTGAAAACCACCATCATTAGCTCAAACATCTTCATACACATCTTAGCGACTACATCCAACATGTTCTTCAATCTTTGAGTCCAATGGCAGATGGTAGACACTACATCCATCACCAATCCTTTGTATATTACATCCACCTCACTTGAACCCGACCTAGGCCACCCACTAAAGCACCTTCTCAATGGTTACCCTGCCCCATCTGCTATCGTATTAGGAGTCTCGGCAACAAAACGCATCCATCTTTGAAGCTACTTTCCAACCACTCACCCAATCAACTTCTTGGAGGACCACCTCTCCTCAAGTCCCTCAAATATTGGTCTCATATTCACTATTCACTAACACCACCAGCATCGCGCCTACCATACCTATATATATGTTAGTAATATCACACACAACACGTCCAATCCCATGGACATATCACTGCCCACTATACATCCCCCACCCCCCCACACTTTGATCTTTTCCCATTCCCCCTCCACCAACCTCATCGACACTCATAACTCCATTATGCATAGTATCCACTATTTCCCTTGCATTTCCACTTGTACAAACTCCATCTATGCATGTTAATAATGTTTTTAACACCATGATTTAGTGTGTGAATCAATTAAGACAAGAGTATCAACACCTAGAAGAGTGCAATGAAACACTCACCATTGAGTCCACCTGACTACAAGAGTGAGTGATAGAACTAGAGGAAAGTAATAGAACTTATAGGACCAATACATTACATTATGATTGGATCATAATGAACTAGACTCCAAGCTTTAGAATATTGACCAAGAGATGGTAAAGGAGATTGAAGACCTCTCACATGCACAAATGGAGCGAAATGCAAGGCTCCGATGCAATATGGGTTTGTTGCGAAGACAGATGTTAGTTGCTCTGGAAGAGAATAAGCATCTCCAACAATAAAATCAAGAAAATCTAGAAGAAGCCATGGAAAATACCCTTCGCATACTTATAAGTCCCTCTAGATTCCAAGCAGTTTTATCAAAGAACATATGTTTACTGCTAGAAGAACATGACAACTTCTTGGTCTCGCATGATCAATTGCAAGAAGAATCATTCAAATACACATCCAGCAACCCTCTACAAAGGGAGTTGCATTCAATGCCATCTTATAGGCAACTCGATATGCCCACACAACGTGATGAAGGTATTTGTCCCAATCAGGCACAAGAGAAATTTCTTGTTAATGACCATGAAATCTTATAATAATTATTCAATGACCCCGTTCAAGAAGTGAGCGCCACAATCACTTGCCAACTCCTATAGACATCTACTTCCATAGTTGGCCAATATACTCCTAATATCCCCAGAGTATGTAGGGCTTGGTGTTTCAAATGGTGTCTCTAGTGCACCTTTGTGTGCTAATTGCAATCATCTTGCATGCTCTTCTTCTTCCACACAACAAGCTAATATTCCTTGATCATTTTGCTTGTATATGCTACTTGCTAGTATATGATATTTTTGAGACCTAACAATCTCTTTGGCTTTTTCTCTCACTATAGGGGATTTTGGGTCCAAAAGTAAGAATAGGCACAATAGTTTTAGCCCATTTAGGCACTATTTCCAAGTTGAAAAAGTAAGCATCAAGAAGTTCATGTGATACTCCTTGCAATGATTCCCTTGAAGTAAGTCTAGAAGGGTGATCTGCCCTAAGGTGAGCCTTACCTTTTCTAACATCTAGTTCAAAATCATATTCCACTAGTAAGAGAAACGAAATTACTAATCTACATGGTTTCTTCACAAGATAAAGTAAGGTTTGATGATCTATGAAAAGTTTAAATTTATTTGCAAGCAAATCATGTCTAAACTTTTTAGCTACACATACCATGCATAATCCTTCTCTTTAGATAGTTGTGTAGTTCCTCCCTACTGCATTCAATTGCCTACTTACATAAGCAATGGGAAGGTCTATGTTTCCTTCACCCGTGGGTTGTGCTAGCACACATCCAATAGCATAATTGGATGCATCCACATGAATGTGAAATGGCTTATCCCAATCTGGCATTGCGAAAACCTGACCTAAGCTTCATACGCTTTGATGGTTTTGTTGGAGATAGACGTCTGCGAAAGCACACGAACAACACAAGGAAGAAGAAGAAGCTTGGAGCACAAACACACAATACTGAATGTATTACTAGAGAATGTACAAAGATAAGTAGCCCATTAGGGCAATAGGCGTATATACAAGCCGGGGGAAAAAAACCTCCTAAAGAGGGAAAAAAGTGCCCTGGTGGTCCTAGTGTGTTCACACACATCACTACCTAAATATATCAACAAATCCCCCCTCGGAGTGATGCGGTGAACAAGGAGCTAGCACTCATGTATAAGGAAGTGCCAAGCTATGTGGAAATCACTCCACAAAAGGAAGTAAGCCCAAAGCTTTGCGGAAAGCTTCAAACTTCTCCCTAGGCAAAGCCTTTGTGACAAGGTCTGCTATGTTCTCCTGCGTGGGCACATATGCCAAGCTGATCTCCCCAGCAGAGAACCTCTCCCTGACATAGTGATAATGCACCTCAATGTGCTTAGTGCGAGCATGGAACACAGGGTTCCTCGCAACTACCAATGCGCTCTGACTGTCAGTGAAGATGGTTGTGGCAGAAGACTGGCCAACACCCAAATCAACCATAAGGCGTCTGAGCCACACACACTCAATAGTCGCTATGAAAGCTTCCCTATACTCATCCTCACATCTGGAAGTGGCCACAGTAGGCTGCTTCTTGCTCAACCAAGATATACATGAGCTACCAAGCATGAAGCAAAAACCACTGGTGGACACAAGAGTGTCATAGCAACCAGCCCAATCTGAGTAAAAAAAAGCATGCAAATCTGGCGGTAGTGATCCCCCCTTGGGATAAAACAACCCAAGTAGCCGAGTACCACTCAAGTAGCGAAAGATGTGCTTAACCGCCTTCCAATGCGTTACTCCTGGGCAATGCATAAACTTGCTCATCTATGAGACAGCAAACTGAATATCTAGCCGAGTAATGCATAAATAAATCAAGCATCCAACAGCCTGTTGATAGAGAACAACATCAAATGCATCTCCAACATCATGAAGACTCAATCGTAAACCTGTCTCCATAGGAGTGGCAATAGGCTTACAGTCTTCAAGGCCAAAACGTTGCAATAATGTGTCAATATATTTCGTTTGACACAAAGCCATTCCACCATCAACTTGCATAAACTGAATGCCCAAATAGTGATGCAAATGCCCCAAATCAGACATCTCAAATGAGGCATGCAAATCAGCCTTAAAATCAGCAATATGCTTCTCAATAGGACTAGTGAGCAGTATGTCGTCAACATAGACAACAATGATCAGAAGCACATCATTAGCACACTTAACATATAAGGTGCTTTCAGCTGGACTGTTCTCAAAACCATGTGCAATCATATAGGCATGTATCTTCTCATACCAAGCACGTGGTGCTTGCTTTAAACCATATAATGCCTTCTTTAACCTGCACACCTGGTTTTCATGCCCTTTCTGCACAAAGCCATGGGGTTGAAAAACATACACTTCTTCATGCAAGTCACCATTCAGAAATGCTGTTTTAATGTCCAACTGATGTACATTCCAACCATGATGAGCTCCAAGTGCACAAGTTCTCTGAACAGTAGTCATACGACATGTAGGTGCAAAGGTCTCATCAAAATCAATGCCTCTTTCCCGTGCATAACCCTTTGCAACAAGCCTAGCATTATACCTGTCAAGTGTACCATCAGGTTTACGCTTCAACTTGTATACCCACTTAGTGCCAATGGCCTTCTTGCCAGGAGGCAAGTCACATAAAGGCCATGTACCATTCTTCATTATAGCATCATATTCAGATTGCATAACAGCCATCCAATTTTCTGAATTTTGTGCTTCATCAAAAGAAACAGGCTCATTCTCATCACAGAGACTAGACGCAGCCATAGCATAGCAATCTGATGCAAAGGAGGCACTATGAGAGCCTGATCGAGTACGATATGACAAAGGTGCATCTAATTTGCTATCATGCAAAGTTTGCACCAGCCATTTTGGCATAGTTTTTGCCTACTCAATATCAGCTCTCTCATCAACAAGTGCATCATGTAAATCTGCATAAAAAATGGAATGATCTGTATCATCATATGAAACCTGCAAAGGCTCAGAAGTTGCCTCATTAGGACCAGCACTAGACTGTCCACCTGTAAAAAGAGGCATCAAAGTATCATACATGTCTTTGGAGCTCACATATGTCTCCTTAGTACATGAAAGCAATGGCTGAATTGCATCTTCCACAAAAACAACATCACGGCTAACCAGAATGCGTTTTGTCTGTGGATGATACAGACGATAGCCTTTACTTTCAGAACTGTACCCAACAAAAATACATTTTACTTCTTTATCATCCAATTTTCTACGATGTTGTTCAGGCACTAGTGCATATGCCAAACAACCAAAACACGCAGATGAGCAACAGATGGCTTGTGGTCATGCCAAGCCTCATATGGAGTGATAGACCACAGTAGTTTAGTGGGACACCTGTTCAGTACATATGCTTCACACATGAGAGCCTCAAGCGAGAAACTATGTGGTAAAGCCTGACTCTTGACCATGCACCTCGCCATCTCCATGAGTGACCTGTTCTTTCATTCAGCAACTCCATTCTGTTGAGGTGTATACGACGCTGTACACTGGTGTTTTATCCCACGTTCAGCCAGAAATGCATTAAAATCTGAAGACATATATTCCCCCCCTCGATCAGAACGGAGGGTGCCCATTTTACATGCTGACAGATTTTCAGCCAAAACCAAAAACTGTTTGAAGCACATGAACACTTCGGACTTTGCTTTGAGTGGATATACCCATGCATGCCTGGAAAAATCATCAATGAAAGTCACAAAGTAAAGATAATTTCCAAAAGAGGGTGTCTGCATAGGACCACAGACATCACTATGTACAAGCTGCAATTTTTGCGTAGCCCGAACTGAACCATCTTTTGGAAAGGATGAACACTGCATTTTGTCCAAAATAGAGTTCCCACAAACATGTTTTCCAGGTGCCTCAAGTTTGGGCAAAGAGGACACCATTTCTAATTTCTGTAGGCGTAGCAAACTAGCAAAATTCAGATCACCAAAACGTGCATGCCAAAGCTTTGCATCTGACATAGCCTGAGAATCATGAACTGCACATGCCGAATCATTCACAGATCTTTCATAGTCTATGAGCTTATATAGCCCACGACATAAAATGCCAGAAGCAATAATAACATCGCCATTTGATAGATCATGAACTGTACATCTGTCATCAATAAATTTCACAACCAAGCCATTCTTGGCTAATGCAGAAACTGATAACAGATTCTTCTTGATTCCTGGCACAAATAAAGCATCTGACAAGGTGAAAGAACTACCATCTGCAGTAGTCAGAATGATCTTACCAACTCCCATAACAGGATAAGAGGAGTTGTTGGCACATGTGACAGTATTCCCTGTAGGGGCAGGCTCGAGTGAAGAGAAGAAACTGGCTGCGAGGTAATATGTTTGGTCGCCCCACTGTTAAAGTACCAAACATTTGAGTCTACTACAGACATGCACTGATCATGAGAAGATGGGTCAATACTGCAGATAGTAGTAAACACCCATTCTTCTTCCTACACAAGATTTGCAGACTCTGTTTTTGGTGTAGAGGCCTCTGCAACAACCATTCCAGCCTCTTTCTTCTTTGCCTCTTTTGCAGCCAGTTTTGGATAGTTCTTTATGATATGATCATTTCCTTTACAGTACTTGCAAAACAATTTCTGCTTTTCTGATTTCTTCTCATCTTTATCCTGGTTCTTCGATTGTGCATCGTTTGCAGATTTCTCCTTACTAGTAGAAGAGCTCCATTTTCCTTTGCCCTTCTGACTAGCCAGGAAAGCTTCATCTGCAACACGCATAATGGACCTGTTCTGCCTGGACTGATCTTCTTGCAACAGAACAGAGACTAACTCCTCAAATGATAAGGCATTTGGATTGCCTTTCATCATCAACCGAAGAGTACAAGCAAAACTCTGATATGAATCAGGAAGACCATTCAGAACGGTCTGCACAAGTGAGCTATCTGGTATAACCTCATCAGCAGAAATCAACTGTTTCTTCAAGTCTTTGATCTTCGTTAGGAAATTGTCCATGGAATCACCTTCATTCATGTGCTCGCTCTCCAAATGTTTTCAGAGGTAAGCAACACGAGCCTCATTCCTAGCTTGGTACAATGTGGTAAGTGTATCCCAAGCATCCTTAGCTATTCTGCAAGAGCGAATGTGAGGAATAATGGCACGTTTGATAGACAAAGCTATCAATGCATGTGCCTAGGCATCTCTGCCATCCCAGCGAATCTTCTCTGCAGTAGGTGCAACAGAAACAGCGGCACAAACAGGAATCTGTAGAATATTATCTTCGACACCATCTTCATCAGCTCCAGCACCTGTATTTGTAGTACCTGTAGTCAGAGGTGTAACAGGGCGTCGTTCAACACCTTGCACAATGTTCCACAATCCTTTTGCAACCAATACATGTCGCATCATATAAGCCAATAAAGGGTAGTTGGTACCATCCAACTTATCCTCAACAACCAACATACGGAATACATCACTGCTTTCAGCCATGGCCGGTGACTAAAATACCTTGATGCAGAAAATTGATTGTATCTCAAAAAGTTGAATAGAACTCCCAGATGAGTTCTGCTAGACTGTAACAGACTTCGAGACGCTTAAACTGGCGAACAAAAATTGGTATATACCTTTGGCACAAAAAGACGAAATAGCCTGCATAAGCACTACGATAGTGCGTTTTGATCTCGAAAACACGCTGAGTATGCTCAACAAAATTCGTGCGATTCTGAGACTGCAAACGGAGGAGTGTCGACGGCACCCTAGATGAAGCGACGACCTGCTCTGATACCAATTGTTGGAGATAGACGTCTGCGAAAGCACGCGAACAGCACAAGGAAGAAGAAGAAGCTTGGAGCACAAACACACAATACTGAATGTAGTACTAGAGAATGTACAAAGATAAGTAGCCCATTAGGGCAATAGGCATATATACAAGCCGGGGGAAAAAAACCTCCTAAAGAGGGAAAAAAGTACCCCGGCGGTCCTAGTGTGTTCACACACATCACTACCTAAATATATCAACAGGTTTGCCCAATGCTCAAGTATGACCACATTGCAATACTCCTTTGTAACAACCATTTGTTCATTTTATTTTTTTTCAATGTATTTTCTTGTATTTATATATGCATCATTAGGAATACTTAAGTTTTGCCATACTTGATGGTTCTCTTGATCATATTAAGTTCTTTTTCGACTAGGGTTTTCTGCTTCTTAGCTTAGTCTATCCTTGAGCTTAAGAATTTAAAGGCTCTTGAACTTGTTCTTGCCTAACATAACCTTTAATCAATAAAATTTTCTAATCACACTTAGCGTAAGGTAGGAAATTAATTGAGGGGGTTGAGAGTTCTTCCTGCCTCAAGTTTGATGCCCTTGTTGATGCTAAAATGCCTGGGATGGGTGCTCCCAAGTGTGCCAAGTATAGTGAATTGCTTAGCCCTTCCAAGGAGTGTACAATCTTTGTAAAACCTAAAAAATTTAGGCCAAAGAATTGACAAAATTTATGAACCCTAAAAGTTCCCTTTTTTTTTTCTTATCTATAGTGATGGACAAGCTGTGTCTATCATGGTGGGCAAAGTCTATCACAAGGGTATGTCTGTCATGATAGACAAGTCAATGGTGACAGACATGTCTATCGTGATAGATTGGTCTCAGGATGGATAGAGTCTATGGTGCTTAGCTATTTATCATGATGGATACAATTTTTGCAAGCTCTATCTATCGCGATGGAAAGTCAGTCTCTCTTGATGGAAAAGGGGTTTGGTGAGTTGTTTCTTATGATGGACCTCTGTTTGTCACAATGGACATGTTTCTATCATCGAGTCAATATGTCATGATGGACATAGGATTCGACGAGCTATCTATTGTGATGGATATGTGTTTGTCATCGAGATTGTCTTTCATGATGGACACTATCTATTGTATGTTTGTGTCTGTTGTCTATCAATGATGGATGATGCAAAAATTCTGTTATGCAGCCTATCTAGCCTATTTTTGCAAAAACATTAGTGATTTGTACTATGTATATGGTGTAGTCTATGTGCTCTACTTGCATCTACAAAATACCTAAATTTGTTTTAATGTCATGATAGACATAGATCTTTGTCCTGAGATGCATGCACAATGTTGTTGTACCTGCTGATGGTGCTGCTATTGCTATTGATGTTAGTACCTGCTAGAATGCTCAAGAAAAAACGAGCACAATATCACTCTCTCACTCTCTCCCATAAGTGAAGTGAGAAAAATGAAATGGAGAAGGGAATATGACCAAGAAGGTGGAATCTCACGAAGATGGAGATTGAGGTAAGGGGTGAGTAGGGATGGTTGAGATGATGATGAAGAAGGTGGAATTCTAATTTCAAATCTCTATGTCTTACCATCACACGCTCATCCTCAAAGCTCACTACCCGACAACGACACCAAATCTGGTGTCATTCCAACACAATGGTGAGAACCAAGGTAAGGAAATCTGCCTCGTAATTTTCAATCCAAGGTGATGTGGGGATGGTATGACAACCATGAGCAAATGGAATGCATGTGTATGAGTGAGAAGCACACTGGCATGCACACACATACACACACATGCATACAAGGCAAGACAAAGAGAGAGAATAATGGAATCTTCTATTGCACTACTTTCGAGATACAAAATTTAACATTGCAAACTCAAATCCCAAAAATGTTAACCTCTAGAATGATCTCTCTGGCTCTTTTTATAGTTTTTTGACTGGTTTTGGCCTTGTTGAGACCTAGTACTTGGCTTAGTTAAAAAGTAGGTTCCTAGGCTATTTTGGAGGCTCAAACAAACTCTAAAAATTATGAAAATTAATAGGTAGGTTCTTGTAATATCCTCAAGTTCAAGGACTTCTTCAACTTGAAAAAAATGAATTTCTAATAATAAAAAACACGTATTTACATGGTAGTGTAGTGATGATAATCACTATTTCAAAAGAACTTATATTTAGAGAATTGATAGATCTAATTCCCAAATCTTCCTTGACTTCCTTGTTTGCTTACTCCTCCTTGATCTTCTCTCTATGATCCCTTGATGACTCAATCTGCCTTGATTGCTTGCAATTAGATTAGCCATGGTAAACTCAAAGCAAGAAGTCTCAAGCTCTAAGAGCTCACCAATTAAGCTCCAAAAACATCTCATTGAGTCTCATCATTTACCTTTGAGAGGGTCAACACAATCATGATCTCATCCTTTATGCCCTATGGGGCCCTCCATGGGGTGAGCTTCATATCATCAACAACTTCCTCATTAGAGAGGTCAAATCTTGTGGCCTTCCCCTTGACATCAAGATGAGGATCCAACTTTTCCCTCTTATGCTTTTGGCCCTTCACCTCGTTTTTCTCACACATTGTGAAATCACATCTTAAAGCTCCCATATTTCCCTTGTTTAGAAGGAAACCTAGAATGAGGGGTCAAACTTTCTCAAAGCATCTCATTTGCAGATTTCATCAACTACAATCCCTACTTCAATTCAAGCATTATCTTCTTAGATTAGGATGAAGTTTTGGGACAAATTTTGTGATGGCATCTACATATTTGTGATGAAAGAATCTGATTTGTTGTATTGAATCCATCTTCTACTTGTAATCATTTTCATTATTGTGATCTGAACCAAGAAGTTTTTCTTCTTCAGTTATCAATCCCACATATATCTTGCACTCTACATATTTTAATAAGAAAGTGGTGGCTTTTTCCTTTAAGAGTTTTCTTTGAGTCTCTAGAGAGTGAGACCTTCCTATTACATAGTACATGTAATCCTCAAAATATGACTCATTAGAGTCCTCAACTGTATTGCACTGCTTGAGATCGACCATTAATATTTTTCTTCTTCTTAAAATTTAGAACATCAAGATTGTGAGGATCTCTTATCTCATGAGGCCTCCTACTTGTTGCATGGTCAAGAGAGGGTACATGGATGACTATAATGGGTGATTGAAAGAGTTTCCCTATCATAAGAAGCTTCTTCCTTATGATCTACTCTATAATTCTATTATGCTCAATGAATGTATATCATATGGTAGCTCTCCTCCAAGGGCAACAATCTCATCATCTTGGGAAAGACCATAAGAGGAGTGTGACTCAAGTTTTTTTGACTTATTCTTCCATGTTAGATTCTTTTGAATTGGTTTCTTGGCTTTTGACTTCACTAGTGTTGTTCTTTGGGGCTACTCTAGTAGCATGTTTCCTTGAATTCATGGAAGGAGGCCCCTATAAGATTCTTGGAATTTCTACATATATGTGCTAGCCTTTGGGGTGGACAACACTTTAGACAGAGCATGTTGACATCACAAATAGCATTCCTCATGTCTATGATCATCTCAGCCAAGAAAATCAAGTGATCCTTGTCGTCATCCTCATAATCAACCTTATATAATAACCCATATTGACACCCTTTTGTGGTTATGGTCATTTATCTTCCCTTTTCTCCAACAAAAACCAAGAGAAAAATTGATTTTTCCTCAAGATACTAGAGACACCACTTCAGGTCCCTCATGTCTCTCAAAGGCTTATCTTTTCTCAAGCTATCTTTTGCAATAGGCTTAATGATATTGAATACTATTGACTAGAGATCCTCTAGATTTCTTACTCTCTGAGATAATTTAGTCAATTTTATTCTCTTTGAATTTTCTCCCCATCCCTTTGGGGCTTCCTTTGATTCCTTTGTTGAGATCAACTTCACCTTGATCTTCTTCACTCCTTTGTCCTCTCGCTTCTTAGCATCCCTATGAGAGATAAGCACATTGATTGTGAGGCATAGAGAATTTATGAAAGAGTATCCATCTATTTGATGCCAAGCATTGACTATTGGCCTATGTTGATGCCAAACATCAACCTTGTACATCAAGTCCTTTCCAACCATTCAATATGCTTTGCATAAATTTGATGCCAGACATAAAATATGCATAAAATTGATGCTGCATCAACTTTCTCAATAAAGTCAATGACAATCATCGAGCTTGTGCATAAATTTGATGCTTTCCATCAGGTTTGTGCATAAAGTGGATGCCAAGAATCAACTTTCTACACAAAAAGAATGCATGTTATCAAACTTATGCAAAAAGTCAATGCCAATCATCACCTTAACAATCCACCACTTAATCAACTAGTCTTTTATTTTAGAGGCAATTTCACCTATTTATGTTTAGAATTGCAAAATATTGGAAAAATTTATCTCAAATGATTTTGGAATCTTATTTTAAGAAAAAATTGTTGGATTTCTTCCTTGATCCTTTCTTCTCCATTGCTTGCAAATGGATTTTCTTGCACTCTTTTTTGATTCCTACCATTTCTTCTCCAAGTGATCTTTGTAGTTGTTTGCTTTGTGTAAAATGAAACTAAGTTTGCATCCCTTATTTGTAGATATTTTCTTCACTTGAACCAGCTGTAAGTGGATGGAACCAAGTGAAACTAGATTTAGCTAGGAGTGACCAAATAAGATCCAACTACATGTAACCAAACTCAATTTGATGTAAGTAAACTAGAAATAATTGGATTGATCTATATTTGACCAAGTCAAGATAACTACATTGATATTTCCAACCATTTGGTATATAAGTAAACTAGTATGACATATCTAACCAATTGGAAAGTAACTTGGTCACACATCCTTGCCTCACTTTGTACCAAACATCACGATTTTTGTTTTGGAATTTTTTCCAATTAGGAATTTGTTCTTTTAGGAATAGTATCCATGAGTGAATTTTAGTCAAACCCTATCCAGTGGGGCTGCAATTCATGACAAGCAAGCACTCTAATGCTCAAAATCTCTAGCATCCCTGATTTTCCTGAGCATAAAGATCTATCATTGTGAAAATTTGGAGGGTGATGGGGATTTATACATAGGTATTACAATATGTGTGGATGGTTGTCTATTAATCTCTATATTGCTTTGTCTATGTTTCTATCTATCACCTTCTTTGATGGATTTCTAGATTTGTGAAGATATGGATATATGAACTTTTCTTTAACTTGTTATACTTTTAGAGATAAAGGTGAATAGATACTTAGAATGGTGGATAAAATATTAATATGTGATGGCCATTTAGTTAGATACATAGATAGGCATAGTGGGATAGTTATCTAGCTATAAAAATAAATTTAGATATAATTAATTGGAAATTTAATATGATAGGTAGTTATAATATTTACAATTGGAGATTAGTTAGTCATATGATAGATTAATTAGAAATATACCATTGGATTATGAATGGATGCATATTGTTACGTATAGACCTATAGATATATAAGGTAGTTAAATTGGTTGATAGACATATATGTAGTTATATAAACATATGTACACACACATATATAGACATAGATATATGTGTGGATGGAATGACACACACACACACTTATATTCAATAGTACATTCATGTAAGAGATAGATAGATATATAGATAGATAGATAGATAGATAGATAGATAGATAGATAGATAGATAGATAGATAGATAGATAGATAGATAGATAGATAGACAGACAGACAGACAGACAGACAGACAGACAGACAGACAGACAGACAGACAGACAGACAGACAGACAGACAGACAGACAGACAGACAGATAGATAGATAGATAGATAGATAGATAGATAGATAGATGGATGGATGGATGGATGGATGGATGGATGGATGGATGGATAGATATATAGATAGATAGATAGATAGATAGATAGATAGAGATATAAAAAGATAGATTCATAGATATAAACTAACATCATGAGGATCATAGATCATAATCAGACATCATGATCACACATCGTAATCTAACTTCATAGTAATTATTCATCATAATGAAACATCACCCTTGAATATCCAACACTGTCCAACATCATCATTATCTAGAGTCATGATTATGAGAGAATTGAATGAATTGATGTGATTTTGAATACTTAATATATGCAAATGGGGCTTCCATATCTCTTACTTTGACAAGATGAGCTATCTCTTCTTTGTTGATTCCTAGACATCCCTTTTCTATGTTGAGTTATATATTTTGAATTTGTTATTTTTCTTGATCCTTTCTCAAGGAAAAACATCCTTATGAAGCTCTCCAAAGTATAGAAGGTTTGAATGATTTTGTGTTCTCTATTGAGTCTTTTAGCAAGAGTGTTCATCCCCGCAATATTGATGTACCTATTCATCTCTCTATAGATTCAAGAATGTGTGGAAAGAATGGAAAGGAGATATGACACTAGACCAAGCAAGTCCATCATATTTAGAAGAAGGCCTCAAAAAGTTAGTCAAGAAAGATTTTTGATCCTTATTTAAGATATAAAGGTGTCTTCAGATATTATGAAACATTGTTGTGGGTTGAAATGTGTATACAAATTAAGAATGAGGAGACTAAAGTAGCTAAGAGAGAAAGCTTTGAATTTAAATGGCGAGAGATAGGATATATATTTTGGTGCTCACATGCAAATGATTGACAATAAGGTCTCAATGACATCTGTTTCATTTGGATGTTAGTTTGGCCGAATAATTCAATATTGTAGGGCTTAAAATTCCAATGAGTTTGAAAAAGTTGAGAATCCATATAATTCAATAGAAGCTTATCAATGGAGATATAGTTTTTAAAATTTGTTACATAATTGCAAAAAAAGGTTCTATTGATCATCATGTAATGAGTTGCATAATGAACTATTTTTAATTCCATTGTGAAGTTATGCCTACAACTAGAAGATTACATTTATCAGATAAGTTCAAAGGTCGAGAAGTATTTCAAGTCTATAGAGAAGAGATGCTGAGTAAAAATGAAGTAGTATCAACATTTCACTAGACTCTTGAACAAGGATTTTCACAATGTCACTATCCCTTCTAAGGTTATTATGGGATGAATGTTGAATTTGTTCCAATTCGAAGAACATGGAAAAGGGGGCCATGATTGTATTAGAAAAGATTACTTATAAAAGTCTTTTCAAGGACTATTATGAAAGTCTTTGGAAAGGGAAAAACTAGTTAATCATAAAGGTAAAGCACTCAAATATCCATGAGGCTACATGTATTTATTGATTGACAGTATTGATAAAAAAAACAAAGTTCTATAGACAATTTCTCTTTTCTTGACATGATTCTCATTTTTTGCGACTTAGTAGTCTATCGTCAATGCATCTTCAACATCATGAAGAATCAATCACAAACTTGATTCCATGGGATTTGTATTGGTTTTATAGTCCTATAGGCCAAAATCTTGCAATAAAGTATCAATGTATATTGCTTGGCACAAATGAATGGCTCCTTCAATTTTAATAAATTAAATTCTCAAACAAATATGCAAAAACCCCAAATATGAAGTTTCAAAAGAGGTGTTAAATGTCTGTTGATATATTTAGGTAGTGATGTGTGTGAACACACTAGGACCGCCGGGGCACTTTTTTTCCTCTTTAGGAGGTTTTTTTCCCCCGGCTTGTATATACGCCTATTGCCCTAATGGGCTACTTATCTTTGTACATTCTCTAGTAATACATTCAGTATCGTGTGTTTGTGCTCCAAGCTTCTTCTTCTTCCTTGTGCTGTTCGCGTGCTTCCGCAGACGTCTAACTCCAACAATTGGTATCAGAGCAGGTCGTCGCTTCATCTAGGGTGCCGTCAACACTCCTCCGTTTGCAGTCTCAGATTCGCACAAAATTTGGTGAGCATACTCAAGGTGTTTTTGAGATCAAAACCGCTTCGCTCGGTCGTGCTGAAATCGCGATCTGAGCTCGTTTCGGCCTCCGAACGCACTATCATAGTGCTTGTGCATGCTATTTCTTCTTTTTGTGCCAAAGGTATATACCAGTTTCTGTTTGCCAGTTTAAGCGTCTTGAAGTCTGCTACAGGTCTAGCAGAACTCGTCTGGGCAGTTCCGTTCAACTTTTTGAGATACAGTCCATTTTCTACATCAAGGTATTTTAGTCACTGGCCATGGCTGAAAGCAGTGATGTATTCCGTATGTTGGATGTTGAGGATAAGTTGGATGGTACCAACTACCCATTATGGGCTTATATGATGTGACATGTTTTGGTTGCAAAAGGATTGTAGAACATTGTGCAGGGTGTTGAAAGACGTCCTGTTACACCTGTAACGACAGGTACTGCAAATACAGGTGTTGGAGCTGATGAAGATGGTGTTGAAGATGATATTCCATAGATTCCTGTTCGTGCTGCTGTTTCTGTTGCACCTACTGCAGAGCAGATTCGTTGGGATGGCAGAGATGCCCAGGCACATGCATTGATAGCTTTGTCTGTCAAATGTGCCATTATTCCTCATATTCGCTCTTGCAGAACAGCTAAGGATGCTTGGGATACACTTACCACATTGTACCAAGCTAGGAATGAGGCTCGTGTTGCTTACCTCCGAAAACAGTTAGAGAGTGAGCACATGAATGAAGGTGATTCTATGGACAGTTTCCTAACGAAGATCAAAGATTTGAAGGAACAATTGATTTCTGCTGATGAGGTTATACTAGATAGCTCACTTGTGCAGACCGTTCTGAATGGTCTTCCTGATTCATACCAGAGTTTTGCTTCTACTCTTCGGTTGATGATGAAAGGCAATCCGAATGCCTTATCATTTGAGGAGTTAGTCTTAGTTCTGTTGCAGGAAGATCAGTCCAGGCAGAACATGTCCATTATGCGTGTTGCAGATCAAGCTTTCCTGGCTAGTCAGAAGGGCAAAGGAAAATGGAGCTCTTCTACTAGTAAGTAGAAATCTACAAATGCTGCACATTCAAAGAACTAAGATAAAGATGAGAAGAAATCAGAAAAGCAAAAATTGTTTTGCAAGTACTGTAAAGGGAATGATCATATCATAAAGAACTGTCCAAAGTTGGCTGCAAAAGAGGCAAAGAAAAAGGAGGCTGGAATGGTTGTTGCAGAAGCCTCTACACCAAAAACAGAGTCTACTAATCTTGTGCAGGAAGAAGAATGGGCATTTACTACTGTTTGTAGTTTTGACCCATCTTCTCATGAGCAGTGCATGTCTGCAATAGACTCAGATGTTTGGTGTTTTGACAATGGGGTGACCAAACATATTACCTCGCAGCACAGTTTCTTCTCTTCACTCAAGCCTGCCCCTACAGGGAATACTATTACATGCGCCAACAACTCCTCTTATCTTGTTATGGGAGTTGGTAAGATCATTTTGACTACTGCTGATGGTAGTTCTTTCACTTTATCAGATGCTTTATTTGTGCCAGGGATCAAAAAGAACCTGTTATCAGTTTCTGCATTAGCCAAGATTGGCTTGGTTGTGAAATTTGTTGATGACAGGTGTACAGTTCATGATCTGTCAAATGGCGATGTGATTATTTCTTCTGGCATTTTATGTCATGGGCTGTATAAGCTCATAGACTATGAAAGATCTGAAAATGATTTGGCATGTGCAGTAAATGATTCTCAGGCTATGTTAGATGCAAAGCTTTGGCATGCACGCTTTGGTCATCTGAATTTTGCAAGTTTGCTACGCCTGCAGAAATCTGAAAATGGTGTCCTCTTTGCCCAAACTTCAGGCACATGGAAAACATGTATGTGAAGGCTATATTTTGGGCAAAATGCAACGTTCCTCTTTTCCAAAAGATGATTCAATTTGGGCTACGCAAAAATTGCAGCTTGTACATAGTGATGTCTGTGGTCCTATGCAGACACCCTCTTTTGGGAATTACCTTTACTTCGTGACTTTCATTGATGATTTTTCCAGGCATGCATGGGTATATCCACTCAAAGCAAAGTCCGAAGTGTTCATGTGCTTCAAGGAGTTTTTGGTTTTGGCTGAAAATTTGTCAGCATGTAAAATGGGCACCCTTCGTTCTGATCGAGGGGGGGAATATATGTCTTCTGATTTTAATGCATTTCTGGCTGAACGTGGGATAAAACACCAGTGTACAGTGCTGTATACACCTCAACAGAATGGAGTTGCTGAACGAAAGAACAGGTCACTCATGGAGATGGCGAGGTGCATGGTCAAGAGTCAAGCTTTACCACATAGTTTTTGGCTTGAGGCTATCATGTGTGCAGCATATGTACTGAACAGGTGTCCCACTAAAGCGCTACAGTCTATCACTCCATATGAGGCTTGGCATGACCGTAAGCCATCTATTGCTCATTTGCGTGTTTTTGGTTGTTTGGAATATGCATTAGTGCCTGAACAACATCGCAGAAAATTGGATGATAAAGCAGTAAAATGTATTTTTGTTGGGTACAGTTCTGAAAGTAAAGGCTATCGTCTGTATCATCCACAGACAAAACGCATTCTGGTTAGCCGTGATGTTGTTTTTGTGGAAGATGCAATTCAGCCATTGCTTTCATGTACTAAGGAGACATCTGTGAGCTCCAAAGACATGTATGATACTTTGATGCCTCTTTTTACAGGTGGACAGTCTAGTGCTGGTCCTTATGAGGCAACTTCTCAGCCTTTGCAGGCTTCATATGATGATGTAGATCATTCCATTTCTGATGCAGATTTACATGATGCACTTGTTGATGAGAGAGCTGATAGTGAGCAGGCAAAGACTATGCCAAAATGGCTGGTGCAAACTTTGCGTGACAACAAATTAGATGCACCTTTGTCATATCGTACTCGTTTAGGCTCTCATAGTGCCTCCTTTGCATCAGATTGCTATGCTATGGCTACGTCGAGTCTCTGTGATGAGAATGAGCCTGTTTCTTTTGATGAAGCACAAAATTCAAAAAATTGGATGGTTGCTATGCAATCTGAATATGATGCTATAATGAAGAATGGTACTTGGTCTTTATGTAACTTGCCTCCTGGCAAGAAGGCCATTGGCACTAAGTGGGTATACAAGCTGAAGTGTAAACCGGATGGTACAGTTGACAGGTATAAGGCTAGGCTTGTTGCAAAGGGTTATGCACAGGAAAGAGGCATTGATTTTGATGAGACCTTTGCACCCACATGTCGTATGACTACTGTTCGGAGCATCTGTGCACTTGCAGCCCATCATGGTTGGAATGTACATCAGTTGGACATTAAAACTGCATTTCTGAATGGTGATTTGCATGAAGAAGTGTATGTTTTTCAGCCTCGTGGCTTTGTGCAGAAAGGGCATGAAAACCAGGTTTGCAGGTTAAAGAAGGCATTATATGGTTTAAAGCAAGCACCACATGCTTGGTATGAGAAGATACATGCCTATCTGATTGCAGATGGTTTTGAGAACAGTCCAAGTGAAAGCACCTTATATGTTAAGCGTGCTAATGATGTGCTTCTGATCATTGTTGTCTATGTTGATGACATGCTGCTCACAAGTCCTATTGAGACACATATTGCTGATTTCAAGGTTGATTTGCATGCCTCATTTGAGATGTTTGATTTGGGGCATTTGCATCACTATTTGGGCATTCAATTTATGCAAGTTGATGGTGGAATGGCTTTGTGTCAAACAAAATATATTGACACATTATTGCAGCGTTTTGGCCTTGAAGACTGTAAGCCTATTGCCACTCCTATGGAGACAAGTTTACGATTGTGTCTTCATGATGCTGGAGATGCATTTGATGCTATTCTCTATCAGCAGGCTATTGGATGCTTGATTTATTTATGCATTACGTGGCCAGATATTCAGTTTGCTATCTCACAGATGAGTAGATTTATGCATTGCCCAAGAGTCACGCATTGGAAGGCGGTTAAGCGCATCTTTCGCTACTTGAGTGGTACTCGGCTACTTGGGTTTTTTTTATCCCAAGGGGGGATCACTACCGCCATATTTTCATGCTTTTTCTGACTTAGATTGGGCTGGTTGCTATGACACTCGTGTGTCCACCAGTGGTTTTTGCTTCATGCTTGGTGGCTCATGTATATCTTGGTTGAGCAAGAAGCAGCCTACTGTGGCCACTTCTAGTTGTGAGACTGAGTATAGGGCAGCTTTCACAGCGACTGTTGAGTGTGTGTGGCTCAGACGCCTTATGGCTGATTTGGGTGTTGGCCAGTCTTCTGCCACCACCATCTTCACTCAGTCTGACAGTCAGAGCGCATTGGTAGTTGCGAGGAACCCTGTGTTCCATGCTCGCACTAAGCACATTGAGGTGCATTATCACTATGTCAGGGAGAGGTTCTCTGCTGGGGAGATCAGCTTGGCATATGTGCCCACGTAGGAGAACATTGCAGACCTTTTCACAAAGGCTCTGCCTAGGGAGAAGTTTGAAGCTTTCCGCAAAGCTTTGGGCTTACTTCCTTTTGTGGAGTGTTTTCCACATAGCTTGGCACTTCCTTATACATGAGTGCCAACTCCTTGTTCACCGCATCACTCCTAGGGGGGATTTGTTGATATGTTTAGGTAGTGATGTGTGTGAACACACTAGGACCACCGGGGCACTTTTTTCCCTCTTTAGGAGGTTTTTTTCCCCTAGCTTGTATATACGCCTATTGCCCTAATGGGCTACTTATCTTTGTACATTCTCTAGTAATACATTCAGTATTGTGTGTTTGTGCTCCAAGCTTCTTCTTCTTCCTTGTGCTGTTCGCGTGCCTCCGCAGACGTCTAACTCCAACAATGTCTTCTCTTGAAAATTATGGATATGTAGCTTATTAGGACTAGTGAGAGACATGTCATCAAGATAAAGAAAAATATTAGAAATGGATTATTTGTATGCTTCAAATACAAAGTCACTTTAGTTGTACTGTTTGGAAACCCATGTGCGAATAATAAGTAGACATGATTTTTTTCATATCAACCACAAGGTTGGAAAACATATACTTATTCATGAAATTTCTCATTATAAAATGTATTCTTGATGTTTGGCTAATGTATGTTCCAATTGTTGTGAGATTCAATCACACCGATTCTACCAACAATTATCATATGGGATGTAGGAGAAAAATTCTCATAATAGTTAATCCCTTTTTTTGGAGCATAAAGATTGGATAAAAGCCTATCTTTATAGTGAACAAAATTATAATAATGCTTGTGTTTCTTCCAATAGGCCCATTTAATCTTGATGGCCTTCTTTACAAGAGGAAATTCACATAATAGCTAGGTATTGTTCTTTGTAATAACATAAACTTATGATTGGATAACAACCATCAAATTATTATTTTTTAATTCTTCATCAAAGGGAAAAAGATCATTCTAATCATGAAGGCTAAAAGAAAATATATTGTAGCAACCTAATGCAAAAGAAGCAAAAGGGGATCCTAAGCGTGTGCAACAAGGAAAAGATGCATCTAACCTATAAATGTATACACTAACCATTTTTTCATAGTTTTTTTCTCATAAATGTATGCTACCAAGAAGTGCATCATATAGATTTTCATTAAGAATGGAGTGATTTGCATCTCCTTTCACAAAATCATACTCCTATGTAGTGTGCAGACGTAGTGTTAGGGGCACTCTCATGCATGTCCTATAGAGAATCCCAAAAATATGTGAAAATAAACTGTTAGAATGGAGAGAAAGAGACAAATAGATTACACCTCCCTTCCCACACTTTTTTGGATCTATATGAAGGTGAAATTTGTTTTGGAAATTGGGTACCCTTGGATTCCTGAAGGAACTCTCAGGAATTTGGGTCATAGGTGGTGATACATTTAGATTTTGAGCCTAGGAAAATAATTTTTGAGACTCAAAAATATTTGAGAGCTTTTAAATTACCTTGATAAGGTTTCTACACAATTCAAGTTCTCATTTGATGGTGTAATCATAAAAAATATATTAAAGGAAACAATATCTTGTATTACTTGCCTATCACCTAAGGTAATAAAGCTTCAACCCTTGAGAACATAAGAATCATTCTTATGTGAAGAAAATATTTATACTTTTTGATATGTTTTGAAATTCTTCTTGATACCCTTTTTTCTCATTTTCATTGGAAGATTGTGCTCTGATACTCACTTTGATAAATCTTTTCAATAACCTGCATGAGCTTCATGTGATACAATTTTTTGCTTGATAGGTTAAATAAGCAAGCTCGTCATTTTTCATTATCATCTATTTATTTATGAAACAAAAAAATTTTCCTTATGATATTTCATTTCGTTTATGTTAGAAATATAGAACTTTAGCACGCTCAAGTGTGTGAATCAATGCTAAAGTCAAAGTGTTGCATCACCTGAACTTTTTGGTGAAGCTTCACCAACCTTTTCCATGAGTTTTTAAGTTGAATCTTCTAACTACCTTGATGGATAAAACTCAAGACTCTTGGAGAACTCATTTGTATTCAAACATACACCAAACTTGGAGCATTTTATAATGTGGAGATTGAAGATAGTTTTAGGCTCTCATTTGATGTGTATTATCCAATTCTAGCTACCCCCTAACTAAGCTAGCCCTCAACTAGTTGAATCTTTGCATATGTAGACATCTTTATCTATCCATATCTCATTTTGTACTTTCTTCATTGCTATTCTTGTAAGATTTCTTTTGATATAATCTTAGCATCAAGTGGAGGTGATATTCTCCATAAATGGTACCAAACTTTGAGAGTTGAGGACGTTAAGAGGAGGCCTTGTAGTTGATTGAGAGCCAAAATTTGAACCAAAGACCAGGAAGTTTTTGGAGAGGATTTGAAGAAAGGGGGAGCTTATATCATCACCAAAGGCTCAAGAATAGTGGATGATCTTGTGGGAAGGTAAAAAAATTCTTTCTTACATCTATCACAATCAAAGGAGGGATTAGAAGCTATTGGAAATAGACGTCTGCGGAAGCACGCGAACATCACAAGGAAGAAGAAGAAGCTTGGAGCACAACACACAATACTGAATGTATTACTAGAGAATGTACAAAGATAAGTAGCCCATCAGGGCAATAGGCGTATATACAAGCCGAGGGAAAAAAACCTCCTAAAGAGGGAAAAAAGTGCCTCGGCGGTCCTAGAGTGTTCACACACATCACTACCTAAATTTATCAACAAATCCCCCCTGGGAGTGATGCGGTGAACAAGTAGCTGGCACTCATGTATAAGGAAGTGCCAAGCTATGTGGAAATCACTCCACAAAAGGAAGTAAGCCAAAAGCTTTGCGGAAAGCTTCAAACTTCTCCCTCGGCAGAGCCTTCGTGACAAGGTCTGCAATGTTCTCCTGGGTGGGCACATATGCCAAGCTGATCTCCCCAGCAGAGAACCTCTCCCTGACATAATCATAATGCACCTCAATGTGCTTAGTGCGAGCATGGAACACATGGTTCCTCGCAAATGCCAATACACTTTGACTGTCAGTGAAGATGGTGGTGGCAGAAGACCGACCAACACCCAAATCAGCCATAAGGCGTCTGAGCCACACACACTCAACAGTCACTGTGAAAGCTGCCCTATACTCAGCCTCACAAGTGGAAGTGGCCACAATAGGCTGCTTCTTACTCAACCAAGATATACATGAGCTACCAAGCATGAAGCAAAAGCCACTAGTGGACACACGAGTGTCATAGCAACCAACCCAATCAGAGTCAGAAAAAGCATGCAAATCTGGCGGTAGTGATCCCCCCTTGGGATAAAACAACCCAAGTAGCCGAGTACAACTCAAGTAGTGAAATATATGCTTAACCACTTGCCAATGCTTGAATCCTGGGCAATGCATAAACTTGCTCATCTGTGAGACAACAAACTGAATATCTGGCCGAGTAATGCATAAGTAAATCAAGCATCCAACAGCCTGTTGATAGAGAACAACATCAAATGCATCTCCAACATCATGAAGACTCAAATGTAAACCTGTCTCCATAGGAGTAGCAATAGGCTTACAGTCTTCAAGGCCAAAATGCTGCAATAATGTGTCAATATATTTCGTTTGACACAAAGCCATTCCACCATCAACGTGCATAAACTGAATGCCCAAATAGTGATGCAAATATCCCAAATTAGACATCTCAAATGAGGCATGCAAATCAGCCTTAAAATGAGCAATATGCTTCTCAATAGGACCAGTGAGCAGCATGTCATCAACATAGACAACAATGATCAGAAGCACATCATTAGCACGCTTAACATATAAGGTGCTTTCAGTTGGACTGTTCTCAAAACCATGTGCAATCAGATAGGCATGTATCTTCTTATACCAAGCACGTGGTGCTTTCTTTAAACCATATAATGCCTTCTTTAAACCATATAATGCCTTCTTTAACCTGCACACTTGGTTTTCATGCCCTTTTTGCACAAAGCCACGGGGCTGAAAAACATAAAATTCTTCATGCAAGTCACCACTTAGAAATGCTGTTTTAATATCCAACTGATGTACATTCCAACCATGATGATCTGCAAGTGCACAGATGCTCCGAACAGTAGTCATACGACATGTAGGTGCAAAGTCTCATCAAAATCAATGCCTCTTTCCTGTGCATAACCCTTTGCAACAAGCCTAGCCTTATACCTATCAACTGTACCATCTAGTTTACGCTTCAGCTTGTATACCCACTTAGTACCAATGGCTTTCTTGCCAGGAGGCAAGTCACATAAAGACCAAGTACCATTCTTCATTATAGCATCATATTCAGATTGCATAGCAACCATCCAATTTTCTGAATTTTGTGCTTGATCAAACGAAACAGGCTCATTCTCATCACAGAGACTAGATGCAACCATAACATAGCAATCTGATGCAAATAAGGCACTATGAGAGACTGATAAAAAATGATATGACAGAGATGCATCTAATTTGTTATCACGCAAGGTCTGCACCATCCATTTTGGCATAGTTCTTGCCTGCTCACTATCAGCTCTCTCATCAATAAGTGCATCATATAAATCTGCATCAGAAATGGAATGATCTCCATCATCACATGAAACCTGCAAAGGCTGAGAAGTTGCCTCATTAGGACCAACACTAGAATGTCCACCTGTGAAAATAGGCAACAAAGTATTATACATGTCTTTGGAGCTAACAGATGTCTCCTTAGTACATGAAAGCAATGGCTGAATAGCATCTTCCACAAAAACAACATCACGGCTAACCAAAGTGCGTTTAGTCTATGGATGATATAGACAATAGCCTTTACTTTCAGAACTGTACCCAACAGAAATACATTTTACTGCTTTATCATCCAATTTTCTTCGATGTTGTTCAGGCACTAATGCATATGCCAAACAACCAAAAACATGCAGATGAGCAACAGACGGCTTGCAATCATGCCAAGCCTCATATGGAGCGATAGACTACAACACTTTAGTGGGACACCTATTCAGTACATATGCTACACACATGACAACCTCAAGCCAGAAACTATGTGGTAAAGCTTGACTCTTGACCATACACCTCGCCATCTCCATGAGTGACCTATTCTTTCGTTCAGCAACTCCATTCTATTGAGGTGTATGCGACACTGTACACTGGTGTTTTATCCCACGTTCATCCAAAAATGCATTAAAATCAGAAGACATATATTCCCCCCCTCGATCAGAATGGAGGGTGCCCATTTTACATGTTGACAGATTTTCAGCCAAAACCAAAAATTGTTTGAAGCACATGAACACTTCTGACTTTGCCTTCAATGGATATACCCATGCATGCCAGGAAAAATCATCAATGAAAGTCACGAAGTAAAGGTATTTTCCAAAAGAAGGTGTCTGCATAGGACCATAGACATCACTATGTACAAGCTGTAATTTCTTAGTAGCCTAAACCGAACCATCTTTTGGAAAGGATGAACGCTGCATTTTGCGCAAAATACAACCTTCACAAACATGTTTTCCAGGTGCCTCAAGTTTGGGCAAAGAGGACACCATTTCAGATTTCTACAGGCATAGCAAACTAGCAAAATTCAGATGACCAAAGCATGCATGCCAAAGCTTTGCATCTGACATAGCCTGAGAGTCATTTACTGCACATGCCAAATCATTTACAGATCTTTCATAGTCTATGAGCTTATACAACCCACGACATAAAATGCCAGAAGCAATAATCACATCACCATTTGACAGATCATGAACTGAACACCTGTCATCAACAAATTTTACAGCCAAGCCAATCTTGGCTAATGTAGAAACTGATAACAAGTTCTTCTTGATCCCTGGCACAAATCAAGCATCTGACAAGGTGAAAGAACTACCATCAACAGTAGTCAAAATGATCTTACCAACTCCCATAACAGGATGTTGGCACATGTAAGAGTATTCCGTGTAGGGGCAGGCTCGAGTGAAGAGAAGAAACTGTGCTGCGAGGTAATATGTTTGGTCGCCCCACTGTCAAAATACTGGCAAACATCTGAGTCTACTGCAGACATGCACTGCTCATGAGAAGATGGGTCAAAATTGCAGATAGTAGTAAACACCCATTCTTCTTCCTGCACAAGATTAGCAGACTCTGTTTTTGGTGGAGAGGCCTCTGCAACAACCATTTCAACCTCTTTCTTCTTTGCCTCTTTAGCAGGCAGTTTTGGACATTTCTTTATGATATGATCATTCCCTTTACAATACTTACAAAACAATTTCTGCTTTTCTGATTTCTTCTCATCTTTATCTTCCTTCTTCGAATATGCAGAATTAGCAGATTTTTGCTTACTAGTTGAAGAGATCCATTTTCCTTTGCCCTTTTGACTAGCCGAGAAAGCTTGATCTGCAACTCGCATAATGGACCTGTTCTGCCTGGACTGATCTTCCTGCAACAGAACAGAGACTAAGTTCTCAAATGATAAGGCATTCGGATTGCCTTTCATCATCAACCAAAGAGTAGAAGTAAAACTCTGATATGAATCAGGAAGACCATTCAGAATGGTCTGCACAAGTGAGCTATCTGGTATAACCTCATCAGCAGAATTCAACTGTTCCTTCAAGACTTTGATCTTCGTTAGGAAACTGTCCATAGAATCACCTTCATTCATGTGCTCACTCTCCAATTGTTTTCGAAGGTAAGCAACACGAGCCTCATTCCTAGCTTGGTACAATGTGGTAAGTGTATCCCAAGCATCCTTAGCTGTTCTGCAAGAGCGAATGTGAGGAATAATGGCATGTTTGACAGACAAAGCTATCAATGCATGTGCCTAGGCATCTCTGCCACCCCAGCGAATCTTCTCTACAGTAGGTGCAGCAGAAACCACAACACAAACAGGAATATGCAGAATATCACCATCTTTGACACCTTCTCCATCAGCTTCAATACCTGCAATTGTAACAGTTGCAGGTGTGATAGGACGTTTTTCGACACCCTACACAATGTTCCACAGTCCTTTTGCAACCAACACATGTCGCATCATATAAGCCCATAATGGTAGTTGGTACCATCCAACTTATCCTCAATAGCCAACATACAGAATACATCACTGCTTTCAGCCATGGCCAATGACTAAAATACCTTGATGCAAAAAATTGACTGTATCTCAAGAAGTTGAACAAAATTGCCGTTACAAATTTTGCTAGACCTGTAGCTGACTTCGAGACGCTTATACTAGTGAACAGAAACTGGTATATACCTTTGGCCCAAAAAGATGAAATAGCCTGCACGAGCACTACGATAGTGCGTTCGGAGGCCAAAACGAGCTCACATCGTGATTTCAGCACCATAGAGCGAAGCAGTTTTGATCTCAAAAACACGCTGAGTATGCTTACCAAAATTTGTGTGATTATGAGACTGCAAATGGAGGAGTGTCGACGGCACCCTAGATGAAGCGACGACCTACTCTGATACCAATTGTTGGAGATAGACGTCTGTGGAAGCACGCGAACAACATAAGGAAGAAGAAGAAGCTTGGAGCACAACACACAATATTGAATGTATTACTAGAGAATGTACAAAGATAAGTAGCCCATTAGGGCAATATGTGTATATACAAGCCGAGGGAAAAAAACCTCCTAAAGAGGGAAAAAGAAGCTTGGAAAGAGTAACTACCGAACTTGGAAGTTTAGAATATCTAACTTCCTCATGGGAAAGGGTCTATGGGGGTTGATTATGGGTAGGTAAGTGGTCATACATAGATCAAAATACACCTATTGAAAATCAGAGAAGAGCCACTAGGAAATGGGAAGAAATGGATGAGAGTGATCTTCATTCTATCTCAACACATAAACAACTCCATGATAGGTCATATGCAAGAACTAGACACATCTAAAAAAGTTTGGAGGATCATTTAAAAGTATTGTATTCTAAGTTTACAATAAAAAAAAAATCTAGCTTAAGAATAAGCTCAACAATCTTAGAGAATTATCGAATAAGAGCTTATTGACTTCATCCTCAAGGTCAAAGATATTTCTTATGCACTTAGTTCAATAATGTTGTCGTAGATGATGATGAACTAGTTGCCTACACACTTAAATGGGCTTAGGGAGGATGATAAATGGAAGCCATTCACAACCTCTATATATTTAAAAGAACCATTACCTAATTTTTAGAAACTCACCTCTCTCATGTTGACTGAGGAGCTCAACCATAGAGACAAGTCAAAGAGAAGCTACGATCAATTTCGTATGTAGGGAAACCAAAGTAACCAAGAAAGCTAATAAAGACAAGATGAAGGTCAATTGTCAAGAGGAAGAGGAAGAGGTAGAAGTAGAGGTAGAGGAGGTAGATGTGGAGGCAAGAGCTATTCCAACTCAAATGGATGATTGAATTTTGGGAATCAATGACACTATGCCAAGGATTAATGGCAAAAGCAAAGTGGGAAGAACTTCAAGGGGCAAGGTAACTATGCAAATTCTTCAAATGCATTTTTAGCTATGAAACATAGTAGTTTAGCCCAATCATATGATGATGTATGGTATATAGGTAGTGACTATAGTAGCCACATGCCAGGTAGAGAGGAATATTTTAGAAATATTCATACAAATAAGCAATAAGTAGGGAAATTTCTTTAATTCTATGGGATTGACTATGAAGAAACATACAACCCCATCATAAATATGACCATAATTAGGGAAATCATTATAGTTGCCTTATCTAGGAGGTGACCAATATATCAATTGGTGACTTTTTTTGAGTCTGAGGTCTGTGGAAGCACACAAACAACACAAGGAAGAAGAATAAGCTTGAAGCACAAAGAAATATTGAATGTATTACCAAGTGAATATACAAAGATATATTATAAGCATATATATAAATTGGGTAAAGAAAACCTCATAAAGAGGGAAAAAAGTGCCTCAATGATCCTAAGTGTGTTCACGCATATCACTACCAAAGTATATCAACAAATCTCCCTCAAAAGTGAAATGACGAACAAGTGTATAAGGAAGTGCCAAGCTATGTGGAAAGAAATTAATCCACAAAAGGAAGTGAGCCCAAAACTTTGCAGGAAGCCTCAAACTTCTCCCTAGGTAGAGCCTTTGTGAGAAGCCCTACAATATTATCTAGTGTGAGCACAGAAAACAAACTGATTTCCCTAGCAGAGAACCTCTCCCTAACATAATGATAATGCACCTCAATGTGCTTTGTGCGAGCATGGAACGCAGGTTTCCTCACAATTGTGAGTGCACTCTGATTATCAGTAAATATGGTGGTGGTAGAACATTGACCAACACCCAAATCAGGTGAAAGAGTATGACCCACACGCACTCAACAGTTTATGTGAAAGCTGCCCTATACTTAGCATTAAAACTAGAAGTGGCCATAGTAGGTTGCTTCTTGCTCAACCAAGATATGCATGAGCTACCAAGCATGAAGAAAAACCACTAGTGGACACATGCGTGTCATAGAAACCAATCAAGTATGAGTAAAAAAATGCATATAAACCTGACAGAATGATCCCCCCTTGGTATAAAGTAATCCAAGTAGTCAAGTACCACTCAAATACAAAAGATGAACTTAACCACCTACTAATGCTGGAAACATGGGAAATGCATAAACCTACTCATCTGAAAGACAAAAAAACTAAATATCAGACCAAGATAAGCATAAGTAAATCAAGCATCCAATAACTTATTGATAGAGGAAAACATCAAATACATCTCCAACATCATGAAGACTCAACCATAAACTTTTTTCCATGCGAGTGGCAATAGAATTGCAAACTTCAAGGCCAAAATGGTGCAATGCTGTGTCAAAATATTTTTTAACATAAACCTATTCCTCCATCAACTTGCATAAACTAAATGCCCAAATAATGACACAAATGGCCTAAATATGACATCTCAAAAGATGAATGAAAATAAGCCTTAAATTCAATAATATGCTTCTCATTAGGACTATGAGCACTATATCATCAACATATACAATAATGATGATAATTGCATCATCTGTACACTTAATATATAAGGTTCTATCAGTTGGACTGTTCTCGAAACCATGTGATAGAAAGTAGGCATGTTTTTTCTCATACCAAGCACGTGGTGCTTGCTTCAAACCATATAATGCCTATTTCAATCTCAACACTTCGTTTTTATGCCCGTTTTGCACAAAAGCAAGGGCTGAAATATGTACACTTCCTCATGTAAGACACCATTCAAGAATGAAGTTTTTATGTCCAACTGATGTACATTCCAACCATGATGAGCTGCAAGTGCACAAATGCAACAAAAGTGGCCATTCTGTATGTGGGAGCAAAGGTCTCATCAAAATCAATGCCTCTCTCTAGAGCATAACCTTTGGAAACTAGCCCGACCTTATACCTATCAATTGTTCCATCAAGCTTATGTTTCATCTTCGATACCCATTTAGTGCTAATGGCCTTTTCTCTTGGAGGAAAATCACATAAAGGACAAATACCATTCTTCACAATAGGATTATATTCTGATTGCATAATAGCCATCCATTTTTTTGAATTTTGTGCTTCATCAAAAGAAATAGGCTCATTCTCATCACAAAGACGAGGAAGCCATTGCATAAAGATCTGATGCAAAACAAGCACTATGAGAGCTTGAATGAGTATGATATGATATAGTTGCATCTAATTTGCTATCTCGCAAAGTCTACACCAACCATCTAGGCATAGTTTTTGCGTCCTCTTTTAAAGATGGAAGACATGAGGATAGACATGGTTGTCTATATGTATGTATCAACAATATTGATGAAACTAATACGTACAAAACTTGGCATAAAAACTTAGAGAACCATTAGAAACAAAGAGGTAATACGTACACATACACATACACATACACGTACACATACATGTACACATACACATACACATACACATACATGTACACATACACATACACATACACATACACATACACATACACATACACATACACATACACATACACATACACATACACATACACATACAAATACACGTACAAATACACGTACAAATACACATACAAATACACATACATATACATGTACACATACACATACACATTTACATGTACATATACACGTACACATACATGTACACATACACGTACACATACATGTACACATACACGTACACATACATGTACACATACACATACACATCATGTACACACATACACACACACACAAACATACACATACACATACACGTATACGTACACGTACACGTACACATACACGTACACATACACATACACGTATGCATACACGTGCGTGCACACGTACATGCACATGTGCACGTACACGCACACGCACACGTGCACCCACACGTGCACGCACACACGCACGCACATGTACATGCACACCTGCACGTGCACGTAGATGGACACGCGCACATACATGCACACGCGCACGTACATGCACATGCGCACGTGCACGTACATGCACACACACATGCTCACGTACACACACATGCACATGCGCACGTACACGCACATGCGCACGTACATGCACATGCACACATGCATGTACACGCACACGCACACACACATGCACACATACACGTACATGTACACATACACATACACATAAATACACATAAGCACACATGCACATACACACACATATAGATCACCATACATGAGTAGAGATGTAGGAAGATAGTTAGTTCTAAAACTATTACTTCATTATGTGCTGAAGATGAATTATTACTGAATTATGGATGGCATAGACCTCCAAGAGCACCTTCTAGAGAGCAATAGATACGATGAGCTCTAGATCCGCAACTACATTCATCATATGTAAAATTGAGATGTAAAATTTAAATGTGAATCCGGACCTAGAGCTCTTAGTTTCTAATTCTTACTTCCAGTTTAAGGGAGAAAATTGCAAGTAGGAGTCACATAAATCTCTCATTTTGTTTTAAACTCTTAAAAAATAAATGAATTTAAATGTATAAAAACACTTACGTTATAATATTATAAAAAATAATAAATTATAGTAACCATACACAAATACATACACATATACACACAGAGACACAAATATGCATAAAAACAAATATACATACACACAAATACACATACACACCAATACACACACACATACATAAAACACAAACATACACATACACATATATACACACACATACACATAGATGCGTACACATACACACACATCATACACATACATGTACATCCACATGCATACACATACACACACATATACATACAAACATATACATACACACATATACATACACACATATGCACACACATATGCATACATACACGGATAAACACACACATATACATACATACATACACACATCATATACAGACACATAAGTGTAAATGTATGTATGTGTGAATATATGTATATGTGTATGTGTGAATGAGTATTTCTATGATTGAGTATGTGTATTTATATGTCAGAATGTGTATGTGTGTATATGTGTATTAATATAGTACAAGAATAATGGGGGTGTAGTGATGCCCCAATTGAAAAGAAAAGCGAGGACAGTCGCTTATGTGATGCTCTTGTTAGAAAGCATCACATAAACGATACCCCAAAAGATGAATAAAAAATAAACCTAGATTGTCATATAAGAAATGTCAAGCATTGCTTATACGATGCTCATAAATGACCGTTGCTAATAGCATCAAAGCATAGCGATGCTTGTAGCATCAGTGGAAGACTAGCTATGATGCTTTAGTGTTGCATAAGCAACACATTGGGAACTGAAAAAAAAATTTGATTTCTCTCGGCACATTTGTGTTGGGATCAAGTGAAAGAGCGAAGGAACGAGGGAGTGAAATAACAAGAGAGCAAAGAAGAGAGAGAGAGCCAAGGAATGAGAGAGGTGGGTACACAAACATGTGCATACATACACACATGTGCATACATACACACATGTGCATACATACACACATGTGCATACATACACACATGTGCATACATACACACATGTGCATACATACTCATATGCATTCATACACACATGCATATGAGTATGTATGCACATGTGTGCATACATACACACATGTGCATACATACTCATATACATACATACACACATGCATATGTATACATACATACACACATGCATATGTATACATACATACATACATACACACAAGCACATACACACACATGCATATGCATATTTACATATACACATGCATACACACACATGCACATACATACACACATATGCATAGACACACATACATACACACATATACACATATACACATATACACATATACACATATACACATATACACACATACAAACACACATATACACACGTACACATACACACACATATGCATACACACATACACATATACACACACATACACATATACACACACATACACATACACATACACATATAGATACTTGCACATATACATACATACACATACACTCACATGCATACATACACACATGGATACACATGCATATGGATATATATGTAGCCACATGCATACACACACGTGCACATACATACACACATGCATACACACACATACATACACACATATGCACATATACACACACAAACACACTATACAAACACGTGCATGCACACACATACAAACATATGCATACACACACATACAAACACATGCATACACACATACACACGCATATACACACATGCACATACATAAATAGACATACATACATGCACATGTGCATACATAAACACATGTGCATACATACTCACATGCATTCATACACACACACACATGCATATGTATACATACATACATACACACATCCATATTTATACATACATAAAACACAAGCACATACACACATATGCATAAACACTCATACACATATACACATACACATACACATACACATACACATACACATACACATACACATACACATACACATACACATACACATACACATACACATACACATACACATACACATACACATACACATACGCATACACATACACATACACATACACACACATACACATACAGATACTTACAGATACATACACACACATTGTTGCAGAGCAAAGAGGCACAAAAGAGGAGCCCCAAAAATTTCAAATTAATGGGCATATTTTTCTTCTTCAAAATCCTAGAAAATTCCCTCAAAGCTATGTAAATGCACTAGAGGAGTCCTCTAGATGCATAAACCCAACTCATTGTAATATATTTCTTGTAAAATAGTAGGAAATTAGAGATTAGCCAATAAAGTGCTGGTCACTTGTGTGAAAGGACCATTTTTAGGGCACATGTATATAAGTCACTTTGTGACTCTTTGTAAAGACTTTTTGCCATTGTGAAGAAGGAGAGCTGAAAAATTTCAAATTTGCTTCTTTCCTGCAGATTTTCATCTTCTCTATGATCTTTTGTGTGTGTGTGAAGCTTGGAATGTGTGTGTAGGACTGTTGTCTACCTCTCCCCATCACTTTTGAACTGCTATAGTGCGTGTGTAAGTACTTGTGAGATTCAAGTGAAATTATGACCAATGGATGCGTCTCATCGAGAGCTTCGAAATGAACCCATTATTGCCCATATTCAGAGTTCGAAGCTGGGAGAAACATTTGAATTTGTGTTTACTACTATAAATGGTATCGCGGTAGACACTTTCAGAGATTGAGTTTGAGAGGTAGTTTAGTCTTTTCTCTTGCATTTTAGTTGAACCAATTCATTTTCCATCACGTGTGCACACGTCCTCATACACTTGGTTAGGTCGGTTCTTCGTATTGATAATTAAGCGTGTGTCAATCCACCACTATGCGTACTTGTGTGGAAAATGAGATTTAGTCTCTTTGACGCAAGTCCCTAAGACCTCGTGACTTAGGTACACACATTTTTGGCACCATTGCCAAGGAACACACTCAACCAAGGTGCTTTCGTGATGGTTATAGCTATGGAGTGAAGGAATCGTACTTGCAGAAGTGAATTTGTTCAGTGGCAAGTAGTCAGACACTTTAGCACTTGTTACTTCACATCCAGGAGGTGTGTGTAATGAGTTTTTAGGATTAGGGTTAGGAGTGAAGGAGAGAAGAAGAAGTTAGGGTTAGGTCAAGGAGAGAAGTGGAGTAGGAGTGAGTTAAAATCATCAAAAAAATTTCAAAAAAATTACCAAGTTAGTGTAGGATAAGCTTCAGTCATCAAAAACTATAAAAACCAAAAAAATTAGTTCATTTGACACTTGCTCAGAAAGTGGTATTGCCTGCAGACAGCGACCGGTATTGCTTGAGTAGTATCGTGCAATACAAGCCCTCAAAGCTACTTAGTGAGCTCAAAACTTAAGAAAGATATCCCAAAGGTAAGCTACATTAAGAGTTTAACATCAAAAGTTTCTTGAAAGCATAGATTCACATGATTAAAGACGTATTGAGTATCGCGGGGTGGGACAGAGAGATTTAAGAGGTTTTTTGAGTGAGACAGAGGGTGAGGGTGAAGAGGAGTGAGAGAGAAACATAGGGGTATAAATTTTTTTTGTGTTTGAAGTGATTTTGGTTGTAGTATCATGATCGGTTGAGTTTTGGTATCACGATACCAAAATTCCCTAGTAGCACGATACTCGCCAAAGTATCGTATCGTCGCATACCAATTGAGGTATCACGATACCATTTTTGGTATCGTATCATCAAGTTGGTATCGTAATTGCGATCTACCAATGGTATCGTATCGCGGTCCACTTGGTATCATATGGTCCCATTCAAATTATCGTTTTGTTGATCGAGCAGTATCGTATCGCGAGGGATCTCAATATTGTATCGTGCATTGTGTTAGTATCGTATCGTGCATTGTGTCGGTATCGTATCGCTACTTTGCATCGATATCGTATCACGAGTATTCTTGGTATCATATCGTGTACCCAATATCGTATCGCTGAATCTTCCAGTATCGTATCGTGACTTGCACTAGTATCGTATCGCAAGGATTCCAAGTATCGTATCGTGCAACATAGTAGTATCGTATCGTGCATTCAGGTGGTATCGTATCACTTGAACACATAGTATCGTATGGTGTAGTACACTGGTATCGTATCACCTGGGAAGCAGTATCATATCGTGAATTTTGTGGTATCGTATCATTGACTACCCCAGTATCGTATCGTCACCTTCAGAGGTATCATATCGCAGAAAACTCTGGTATCGCATCGTGGCAATAGTGGTATCGCCTAGTGCAGTATCGCTAGAGTGGTATCGCCCATAACATTTTGAGTCCTTTTAAGGGCAAAATTTGAGGCAATTGAGAAGTTAGTTAGGGGATAGTTAGGAGCCAAAATAGCCCCAAGAGGGTGGATGAACTTGAGGTCAGTAAGGGTGCTAAGTAGCCGGAGAAGCATTATATCATCGGTAGGAAGTACAACTCAAGTCAGTCACCGCTCTATCTATTCCAACACCTCTAGTGATTGGGAGGAGGAGATACCCATGGCTTCGGAAGACATGCAAGGTTTTGTTCCCAGGAGAAACTTCATGTCCATGGTGGAGGGGGAATACCGTACCTCTCTGCAATCTACCTGGATGGTTTAAATAGATCAGTTGCCAGGATGGTAACTTCCACCGATTCCACAATTGTACCCAGACCAACCATCAAGTATGAAGGAGGAGCATACATGGATAAGTTAGGTCACATCTAGGTAGTGACAGAACACCCAGATCTGATCAATGAGAGAGGAGGGTTGGAAGAACAAGGAAATTCTAGAAGATCGGACCTTGAAGAGTTGGTAATGACCCCAAGAGGTAAATCAATAGTGACTCGAGTCTTGAGAGGGGATTTGATTCCTCAAGATGATTACCTGTTAGAGGTCTACCTAATTCATGGATCAAACTTACTGTTACAAACGGACTCACCTACAAGTGGAAAAGAGGAAAGTCCAATGACCTTTTATGAGTTAAAAGATCCTAAAGACGGGTCTAGAATTACATACCTGGACAAGAACCAAAGAAGGTATTGGCTTGTTGATGCCATAGATAGGGCTCGATTGAAGTATATGGGGTTGCCTGTATTCCCTCAGCGAGAACACACAACTACCTCTCAAAACCCCTTCGGGACACAACAAGAGTCAGAGCATACAATGTCAGGACAAACAAGCCATCGGAGCACTCCAAACCGAACCCACGTACAATTTACAACACCCAAAATGCAAGCACACAATCAAACACACCTTGGATTAGGCAACCTACACCGGCCACCAGTGAGACCAAGACCGCCATTAGGAGTGCAACCTGGAATACCCCCAATTAGACTAGCAATTCTTGTAATGCCTAGACAACCAGAACCCATGAGAAGATTAAGACCGATTCAAGTGGCTAAGTGTATGAGAAATCATTATGACAGGATGGGAGAACCTTATGACCAAATAATTGAATTTAAACAAGTTTTAAGAGCTGAACAAGTGGATGATTTCTTTGTGCAGTATGAGTCCTTTGGACTCATCCTCACAGGAACGGCTTTGACCTGGTTCCAACCACTAGACCCCAATCAATTTGGAGGTATCGAGAAATTCTTTTAGGAATTCATAGGGGAATAGAGAGGGATTAAACATAATTCTTCATCATTAATCCATAACTTCAAATAGAACCCAAATGAAACTCTAAAAACAGCTGTGAGAAGATTCAATCATTATGTCGATAGATGCCCAGTGGCAGAAAGACCCACACAACAAAAAATGATATCGTTATTCTTGGATGGACTGAAGAACGGAACCCTAAGAACCTTAGTCTATGTGAAGAGGCTACAGACATTGAATGAGTGTCTTCAAGAATGTATTGACCTAGAGGACGACCTAGCAGATGATCTTAAAAGTACATCTAGTCCTACAAAATTAGAAGACACGAGGAGCACAGTAACGTCCAACTCTAGTAACGTAGAAGAGTTAGCTAAGCTGGTAGTCAAGAAGTTAGGAGTCCATGGACAGAGGAACTACCTACATCCATCACTAAGAATACCCATGTTAAGAAAATGCAGCCTATGTGGCAGTGATCACCCCACGCACATGTGTGCACGAGGAGGAACAAGTGTGCCTCAAGCTTACCCTTATAATAGGTAGCCATATCAAGGAACCGCTTTGTATTGCCACATAGAACAAAAATACACCAATCACACCACTGAGAATTGCCCATTCAATAGGCAGACATGACCTTTAAACCCACCTCAGTATCGACCATATGGATACCCACCTAGAGAGCCAGGCAGGGAGATTCCCAGGTATAATCCCTATCCAGGACCACCAGGAGCACCTTGACCATATGAGCAAGTACAATTTGGAAACCCTCAACTAGTGTTAGGACCACAACTGCCACTTCCTTAGCACATCGTACCTATCAAATATGCTCAACGAGAGGAAAACTTAGAAAGAGCCATAGTGCCAGCATCACCTGTGGCCAGTGCAGAATCAACAAACCCAGGATACAAGCAAGCCCAAGGAGATTACTATTCATATGCAGTATCATGGAGTATGAGCAAGCTTATGACCTGCAATACTATGGATACGAAGGATATGACAATGTCGATGGACCAGAAGTGGCAACACTAATGTACAGTGCACCCAAAGCACCAGTACCCATAAGACCACTCATCAGACCACCCGTGCCAAGAGGACCGTGTTATAGATGCCGAGGAGATCACTTTATCAGAGAATGCACTCGACCACACTGCACCTATTAACGTGATTGAAGTAATTGAATCAACAGGGAGTGACAAAGAATACAACGTACCACTAAAGGCCATCACTCGGGCACAAACAAAAGGACAAGAGAGAAAATGAGTAGATTCAGAGCAAGGAAAGAATGATGAACCCAAGATACAAGTGGTGGAATGAAAAATAAAAACAAGGAAGATAAGAAGCATACGTGGGACAATAAGAAATCTAAAGAATCTGAATTTCAGGAAGAAATTTCCATTACATCACAGACTCGAGAGCTAGAAAGGTCAGTATCAATTCTAGGTGACCCAAAACCAGACGATTTAGACATGTGGTTGAAAGCTTACCAGCTAGAATAAAGAATGGACCGAACATAGAGTAGCATGAAAAGCTTTACCCACAAGGGGAGTTAGAAAAGGAGAGGCTAGCGATATGTAGAACACTCATAGAGGTAGCTCAGGCCACCCTAGAGAAGACTATCCCAGCTCTCCCTGAGACAAGAATATCGGGGGATCAATACAATTATTGTATCAAAGCCAAGGACCAGAAACCAAAAGTGAGGAATGATAAGCCAGAACTACTGAAAACCCAAGACAAACCTATGTCCACAGTCCCGAATTTAGAGGTTGACTGGCCAAAAGAGTTGTGGACTAGAATTCGAGAAGATCAATGGAAAAGGAATGGAGTTGCAAAACCTCCTTTTGAGGAATTAGATGTGGAATATTTTCAATCAACACTACACATGGAAGAAATATATGAGGAAGTTTCTAGACTAGAATGAAATAGGGAGGAGACCTAGAGCATTTCGACCCTACCAAACTACATGGGAGAATACGAAAAAGAATCCATAATCTTCCGTGCTCCCACAGCACGAGGAAAAGAAGAGGGAATCTCAGATAAGAACTCACACAATCTAACAAAACTTAAAATGACCAAAGTACAATGCCAGTTGAATGTGGAAGAATTACTTCGTGTTAAACCGCAATTATGGAAACAATTAGCAAGACAATTGGAGTTAAAGCAGGAGAAGAACAAAAAGGAAAGCAAGGGAAATGAAAACCCATCTATCGTACAAATACCAGTGGATAAGGTTGGAGAATTTAGCGAAGGAGATGAGGGTAACACATGTCTACCTGTCACGTACAATGGATACATGACCAAGGCCATACTAAACACAGGAGCAGGAGTAGGTATTGCCACCAAAGAGATTTGAGAGAAATGGGGAAAGCCAGCCCTATGACCAACTCGAATGAAGCTTCAATTAGCTGATGGTCATGTGGAGAAACCATTAGGAATATTAGAAAGGATCAAATTAACCACATGTGGAGTTGAATTTGAGCATACATTAGCGATCTGTCAATTTGGAAAGGCAAATAATTATGAAATGATATTAGGGCGACCTTTCATGAGACAACTCCAAGTAGTGCAAGATTGGTGACGAGACTCATTATACCTTCAACATCAAGGAAACAGTACCAAGATAAACTTGCATACCTTTGCATACCGAGATGTACCCCCACTACGATGGAACCCATACATAAGGAAGAAGATGATTTGTCTATCCATAGTGCTGGATCAAGTGATCAATCATGGATGCATGACGATGCCCAATTATGGATGTGTAAAGAAGCCAAGAAAGAGGATAACAAGATGCAGATATGGCCCGTAGGACATCCAAATTATCGACTCGTAGAGGACCCAATGTACATGCCTCAAATCTTCCCTGATGAAGCATTTGAACCACACGGTTGGATGGAGATCCTAGCAACCTTGGATGCATGTGTGAATGAAGAAGTCTTGACCATGAATGAATGTGTGGATGAAGAAGGCTATGACGTAAACTTGTACATGGTAGTCCTTCAAGAGGTAGAAGCTGGAGAAATATTAGAAAAGGAATGGAAAGAAGAATACGAGAGCATAGAAATGGAACTAGAGTTTGATTCGGAGGAGCATTATTTAGAAGCCATTCAAGCTAAAGAGAAGTATGGAACAACCAAAGTGTTAGCAATAGAAGTAGCCCCTATAGTACCAAAACAGGAGGAAAGTGAGAGCAAGATCGAACCAACCCCTGATCTTTTTGAAGTACCAAAACATTTCAAAAGATATGAAGTAGAAGAAAGGAAAATAGCCATACAGATGCCTAAGAGAGAGGCAAGAGAAGGAGAGGCATATGACAACAAGGAACAAACGAAAAAAATCATAGTAATCGTAGAAGATGGAGAAGAAAGATGTACATACATTGGAAAGGATGTGTCAATAGAGGAGAAAGAAGAGTTGATACGATTGATCCGAGAATATCGAGATGTATTTGCTTGGACCTATAAGGATCTCAAGGGTGTGGAACCCTCCATCTGTTCTCATAGAATACCAATGACACCAGAGGCAAAACCATCAACATAATGCCCTTACACATATAATGAGGTTTATGCTACAAAAGTAAAAGAAGAAATAGACAAACTATTAGCGGCTATATTCATTTATGAAATTGAACATACCGAATGGGTGTCACCATTAGTTATTGTACCTAAAAAGAATGGAAAGCTAAGAGTGTGCATTAATCTAAAGAAAGTCAATGCAGCCATGATTTGTGATAGTTATCCATTACCTATCACCGATCACCTATTGGAAAGAGTTGTAGGCAAAGAAGTATTTAGTTTCTTGGATGGATTCTCAGGATACAACCAAGTAGCTATCGCTATGGAGGATCAACATAAGACCGCATTCGTGATCGAATGGGGCATCTATGCTTTCAGAGTGATGCCTTTTGGACTCACTAGCACCCCTGCTACTTTCCAAAGGTTGATGTGTCATGTTTTCAAAGAATTCCTAAAGAAGAGTATGGAAGTATACGTAGATGACCACCTACGACAGGAAGGTATTCCGGAATTGCACAAAATATTTGATAAATGTCGACAATATAGAGTATGCCTAAATCTTGAGGTGCGTTTTCATGGTAAGACAAGGGAAGATCTTAGGACACATCATGTCTAGGAACGGAATATCTACAGATGAAGACAAGATCAAGGTAATTTGTAGAACTTTGTAGCCCAAAGAATGCAAAAGAAGTGCAAGCATTTATGGGTCATTGTGGATACTACCGTCGATTCATCCACATGTACGCTATAATTTCCAAACCCTTGTATAGATTATTGACTCAATTCACATGGACAGACGAATACGAAAAGGCATTTAATGAGCTAAAGAAACGGCTTAGCATAGCCCCAATTTTGAACACACCCAATTGGAACAAGCCTTTACACATTCATGTGGATGCATCCAATTATGCAATAGGATGCATCTTAGCTCAACTGGCAGATGAGGGAAAATTGGACCATCCAATTGCCTATGCAAGTAGACAACTGAATCAAGTAGAGAGAAACTACACAACTACAGAGAGAGAATGATTATGAATGGTGTACGCCGTAAAGAAATTTTGACACTAGCTCTTAGCCAATAAGTTCAAGTTCTTCATAGATCATCAAGCCTTAATGTACTTAGTCAATAAGCCTTGTAACACGGGAAGAATAGTGAGATGATTTCTATTACTAATGGAGTTCAACTTTGAAGTGATTGTAAAGAAGGATCATCAAGCCTTATTGTACTTAGTCAATAAGCCTTGTAACACGGGAAGAATAGTGAGATGATTTCTATTACTAATGGAGTTCATGTAAGAGCAGATCATCTCTCTAGGTTAACACATGGAGAACCACCAAGCGGAGTACCCGATGATTTGCCAGACACTTATCTGTTCAATTTGGAAGTATGTCCTAAGTGGGAGAAAAGCTAATCCCAATACTCACTCATGGACCACAACATTCAATAAATAAGGAGAGTAAAAAGGAAATTGTGCAATCACGTAACTTACACATTATTGCAGGAAGTGTGTATTATAAGGAACCCAACAGTGTACTGTCGAGATGTGTAGAGGAAGACGAACAAAAGAAGTTGATTGAACAAGCCTATGTAAATAAATGGAGGATGCACAAAGGAACTCACGGAACTCTAAGAGAGTTGAAACGGTTAGGAGTATACTAGCCTGATATGACTAAGGATGTCCATGAATATGTCAGTAGTTTCCTGGAATGTCAAGAAACCACTCTAGATGATCACACATCTTTACCCTTCTCTACAATAGCACCTAACTGGAGTGAGACATTAGTGAAATTCCTAAAGACACGCGAGCATGAAGAAGGGATTAGTTTAGCAAGAAAACGATCTCTAGAGGAAATGAGCAAAGACTATGTCATCATGGGAAGATAATTATTCAAGAGAGGGAAAGATAATCAATTACGATTATGTGTACATGAAGGAGAGTACCTACCCATATTAGAGATGGCACACTCAGGTGCCATAGGAGGTCATTTCTCAGCTGAAAGGACTATAAAAATGATCCTCTTTGCAGGCTTGTGGTGGCCAACTCTACATGTGGATGCGGACACATATGTGCGAAGTTGCGAGACATGCCAAAGAGCCAAATATCCGATTAGACGGGATGACATGCCATTAAGACCCATGGGTTGCACAAGAGCATTTTCCAAATGGGGTATTGATTTCATAGGACCCATTAACCCACCATCCAAAGGATCACATGCCGAATACATAATAGTAGCAACGGGTTACCTGACTAAATGGGTAGAGGCAAATGCTACTAGAAAAAATGATGCTCAGACAACCACTAAATTTCTTTCTGAGCACATCTTCACCCGCTTTGGACTACCAATCGAGATCGTAAGTGATCGAGGAACGCATTTCATTAACGAAGTAATAGAGTCCTTAATGAATGAGTTCTTAGTGATCCATAAAAAATCAGCCCCTTATCACCCTCAAGCCAACGGGCAAGCTGAAAGTTCCAATAAGGTGTTGTGCACTGTATTGACAAAGATAGTGAATAGTGGAAGGTTGGATTGGGACAAACAATTGCATCATGCAATTTGGGCCTTTCATGTTGCCCACAAGATTGCCATTGGAACTACACCATTCAACCTAGTGTATGGAAAAAACACAATATTGCCAATCGACTTTTTAGTACCCACTTTGAGAGTGGCCCAACAATATGAATGGATGGGGCATGAATTATCCAAGTAACTAGACCAAATTGAGAAGCTACATGAGACTAGGATACAAGCTGTGGTAGGAATTTATGCAGCCAAGCGAAGACAGAAGGCATATTACGATGTTCACATCAAGAACAAAGGAATAAAAGAAGGAGATTTAGTTTTGGTATATACCTTGAAACAACATGCCAAGAAGCTACAGAAACGTGGATATGGACCTCTGATAATCAATAGGATTTCAATGAGCAGAGCGGTTAATCTAGCTACTCTGGATGGAGATGTCCTTCCTAATTACATAAGTGGTTGTCGAGTAAAACGTTACATGGAGCCATTGACAGACCAAATGTTAGCACGACTCGTAGGTGCACAAAATAGGAAAAGAGAGGAAGAGAGGATTAGAGAGGAGGCGAGGCAAGAGGCCCTAGAGCGTATCAAGAAATGGAAAGAGTGGATAAGACAACGGGATGAACGATATCTACAAGGGGAAGAGCCTATTCCCATGGCCAACTATCAGGTTCACCAGACCAACACGAACAATATCAACAAATTCCACCCATACTTAAACCTAGGGATTGGAACAACAGAGTACTAGCTAATAGATGCCTTGATAGACTCGGGAGTAGCACTGAGTTGCATACGAAGTACAATCATCAAGAATCTTCAAACGAACATATCACCTACTAGAGCTCACATGATAGGTGTGGGAGGTCAAGTTATAGAATGCATTGGAGAAGCTACAGTATCCCTCCACCTAGGAAATACCACCATGGAACAACGAGTCTTAGTGTGTAAAGACGAGGATCTAATAGAACATCTGATCCTAGGGCGAGACTGGATCATTGAGAATGAAGTAAGCATTCACCTAGCTCAAGGATACATCTCAGCCAAAATAGGGCACAAAGAAATCTTTAGTCTATTAGAAGAAAGACACTACCCCATGCATGAAACCATCAAGTGTGACAAAGAAACTCTAGCGGAAGAAGTAGCAGACTTGCCAATTGAGAATGTAACCAAGGAGTCTATCGAGAAAGAAGAGATTGCCACTGCCAATACATCAGTTGTTGAAGTGGATTTATCCCACACAAACAGCGAATCAAAGGAAGACGGTGCGGACAGTGCTCTTAAAGCTATTTACAACAAAGGAAAATGGTCAACCTGGAAGTCCACTGTCAGATTTTTGCAATCAGGAGGTGCCAATCTAAAATGGGTTCGCAAGGATCGAGTAAAGGAAGTAGCAAAGTCATTAACAATACCGATCATTCATGTGAAGGAGGTAACAAATAACAAGGGGTCCCCTCATTACAATCGGGACTGAAGAGACTTTTGAGAGTATGGCTTCCAAAGTCATTAGTAGCAACTCAGAGAACACGACAACAAATATGGATTCCAAAAAGGGTTAGACAGGTCACAAGCCAAGAGATAAAAAAGCAAGAAGACACATTACATCGACTAAGTGGGACCCCAAAGCCTAGCAGGAATAACCATAGGAACCGGATGAATACGACATCTAACACTCAAACTGCACACAAGGGAAAGGAAAAACAGAGAACGTGACAAAACAAAGGGAAAACGAAGCCTTACACTTCAACTACAAAATGGATATGGAGACCCAAGAGGCAGCAAGAACCGGAACAACAGAACCAAAAAGATTCCAAGTGCTCAAATGAAGCATCAAATGCACCTAAAGTATGCACGATAGGGCCACATTACGAGGCCATGCATTCGGCACATGATGTACATAACAAAATTCATGGGGCACATTCCCACTTGGGGATAGGTCATAGCTTCTACTTCCATAGGAATGGACCTACTATGTAAATAAATAAATGCTTCGGCTACACTAATTCTTATTTTCTTTTAGGAGTGAAAATGAAAAAAAAAATGGTAAGAGATCTTAGTCATGCAAGCAAGGGGAATGGAGTGACGCAACGAACAAAATGTCACTACAACACACCTCATCACAGACATGTATTTTAAAGGAAGCTAAAGCTCTTTTCATTACGAATGCATATGGCTTTCGAGGATTTTGAAGCTACCATTCAAGAGGAGCTGCTGAAATTTCCTCTACAAAGTGTGACTAAAGCAAAAGGTCATTGGTTTAGAGAAGATCAACCAGCAGGGGATTACTTGTTCCTGGTGACCATCAAAATTATGGATACGGATCATCACTTTCCTGTGATGTGCTAGGTGCGTGCATCTATGAGGATGGCTTGAGGCGATCAGTGGTCCAACTCAAAAATCCAAATCAACCTTTTGGACTTGAACACCTAGTGGTCAAGTTCAAAGAGGAGTCATACATTGATAAGGAAGGAACCATGTATGTGGTTACTAACTTAGCACACAGGATAGATGAATTTGGAAATATCATTTTTGAGAATGATATAAGAGACCTAGAGCAAGGAGATCTAGGACGAGAACCCAAGACTCCCAGAGGTAAGTCAGTCTTGACAGAGTAATCACTCTAGATTGGATCCCACAAGACAACAAAAACATAGAACTATTCGTGAATAAAGAAACAGAGGAAGCCTTTTGAAGATTCAAACCAGATCAACCTAGCCCAATAGTCACCATCTACGAGTTCAAGGATCCAGAGACACCATGCAAGGTTGTCTATCTAGATAACACATCAGAGAAAATGTTCTTGGTAATAGAACATAATAGGCACGCATACACTTGGAAGAGCAAATTGATTTTCCATCCACCAAGATCTAATGTCTTCCAAGGCCTCTAAGGAGTAGGTTCATCCCAGGCTCATGAAACCTAGAGGGAAAGAACCAGAGAGAGACCTGAGGTAAGCTTTGCACATACCGTTGGTAGAGACTGATTAATTTGAAAATGAAAGACCTGAAAGGGAGAGACATAGAGTACATAAGCATCAAAGAGATGAACATGATTTTCCATTGCCTTGACCCCGAGAGCACCCAAGAACACTTAGACCCTCTCAAATGGCTAAGGCAATGAAGAACTACTTTGATGGGTCAGGAGATCCTTATGATCATGTGACTGATTTCAAACAAGTGTTAAGAGCTGAACAAGTTGAGGACTTGTTCACATAGTTTGAGGCATTTGGTTTGACCCTCAAGGGCACAGCCTTAGCTTGGTTCAAACCCCTGAACAATCACAATTATCAGAACATACGTCAACTGCTAGAGGAATTCATTGTAGAATTTTCCAAGAGTGGAATTAGGCATAATACATCATCCTTGATCCATAACTTCAAGCAGACACCTCAAAAAACAGTGCGACTTGCAAGAAGACGATTCAGATAGTACATAGAAACATTCCCTATTCCCTATTTACCCACAACAACCAAACAAGTGGCTTTGTTTTTAGATGGCTTGCTAAGCACCAAGTTGAGATCATATGTGTACTTGAAAGACAATTTGGGTGAGGAATTAGGAATGTCCAAACTCTATAAGGATTCAGATAGTTCTACTAGTCATACTTCCAAAACCTCCACGGAGATAGATGAGATAGCTGAGCAAGTTGCGAAGAAACTAGGAGTTCAAAATAGACAGGCACCAAGGGTCAGCTCATTGAAGTGATGCTACAAATGTTGAGGAGACCACATGGCTAATGTTTTTTTGACAATGGCTCAACCCCTAGGAAACTCTAATGCTCTGTGTTGCACTATTGAGAGAAAATACCAACAACCATATTAAAGGCCACAAAAACAATATCAGGCACCATATAGGACACAACCATTCCTAGGAAACTAACCACCAGCTCCTGCCAATGTGATTCCAGTTAAGTATGCAGTGGTAGAGGAGAACCTTAATAGAGCATTGGTGCTAGTGACCTCTTTGAGCTCAGAAAATGACTCTCATGCTCATAGTTCAGACTACTCCCATGAATATAGTCCACATGGTTATTACACAGAGTCACTTGAGCCTAGTGAGAATTATTCATATCAATATGAGGCATCACCTATGGAACAAAATTGGGAGCCAGAATACTCCAATGTCATGTATACAAATCCTAACCCTAGGCCCCAATTGAGACAAGTAATACCATAAGCCCCTAGAGAACCATGTTTTAGATGTCAGGGTGACCATTTCATTCGTGAATGTCCCCACTCACCGACTCAGGGACAAGGACAAAACATCACAATACAAGGATTTTGTCTTGAGTGCGGCAAAGAACATCTCCCGAGAGATTGTCCTAGGAACCCCTCTAGTGCATTTAAGGTTACACCCATTAATGTGGTCGACTTAGTGGTGGATTCAAGTTCAAGTAACAATAATGTGGCTCCTATACAGACAGTTACTAGGGCACAAGCTGTACAACAAGCAAAACTAGCTGATCAATTAGAGTCAAGTGAATCAGGAGAGCCTAGTAAGAGAAAATCAAGAACTTGGAAGGATATCCGAGAGAGAACCAATCGTAAGTGGAATAAAAAGCTATCAAAATTAGAAGAAAGTTTGAAAGATGCAAAAACAAAAATAGAAGATATTGCATCTCAAAGCCCCTTGCATGCCAAAGCTCCATCCACTCCACCTCATCCCACCCCATCACCCATTGTAAATAAACCACAACCAGGGTCTGTTCTTGCAAATCCAACCCATGAAGGCTTGGACATGATGTTCAAGGCCTACCATGCTCAACTTCAAGAAGATCCAAAAACTACCAACCTAGACAAGAGTTACCCTAGAGTAGATTTAGAGATTGAACGGACAAAAATGTGCATGAAAATGGTAGATCTAGCTCAAGCTATCCTCGAGAGGAGTCAATCATTCAATCAGACAAACTCTGTCAAACGGGATTTGCATTTCCAGGGCTTACTAGAAAGATTAGAGCGATTGGTAAACAAACCCTAGGTTTTTTTACCTCCACAAACTCAACCAATTATGGAAAGAGAAAGCTCACCACCAAAAAAAAGCTTACATTCCTGATTCCATAGATGATGGAACACCTCTTTCAATTCAACTATACTCTACGGAGTTCTTGCGGGAAATACAAGAGGAGAAATGGGCCAAGGAGAAGGATAATCCCCCTCCTATTCCTGAAATTGATGACCTTCATGATCAATTTACCCAAGACATTCCATCTATCTATAGAGACCAATTAGAGCAACAAGAAGATGAAATATTAGATTTTGAATCTAATTCTTTACAAGAGTTTCCACAATTCACAAGCCCATGGGAATCTGAATCTCTTCAAATCAAAGCTCCCACAATATTGGTAAGAAATGAAGACTCAGTGGTTCCAAGAAACACTGATGTCGTGAAAAACAGTTCAGTGTCATCTCAGCTCTAAGAAAAAAATACCAGAGATTCCTATAGACAAAATAGGGGACATGAGTGAAGACGAAGAAGGTAATACTTATCTTCCAATCACCTACCAAGGTTACACAACCAAAGCGATCTTAGATTCAAGTGCAAGTGTTGCAATTGCAACCACCTCCTTGTGGAAGCAATGGGGCAAACCCACATTAAGACCAACTAGAATGAAGCTTCAAGTGGATGATGGCCATGTTGAAAGACCTCTAGGATTGCTAGAAGGGATAACTCTAACCACTTGTGGTGTAGAGTTTGAACACACCTTTGCTATATGTGACTTTGGAAAACTTAATGTCTATGAGATGATCCTAGGAAGGCCCTTCCTATGAAAACTTCAAATAGTACATGACTGGAGAACCAACTCCTTATACTTGCAGCACTTAGGGGTCACCAAAAAAGTCAATCTAAAGGATTATACCTTCAGAGATGTACCAGCCCTACAACGGAATCCTATCCACAAGGTGCAAGAAGATTCTATCTCTTTGCATTCTGAAAGTTCACCTGACCCATCATGGATGCATCAAGATACTCACTTGTGGATGTGCAAGGTTGCAGAGGAAGAGGAAAAATGCCTAAAAGCAAGAGAAGAAGGAACTCCCCTAGGAGATAGACCAATTAAAGACCCATCCTATACACCGATGATCTTTCTAGAGGAGGGTTATGATATCTCTATGTCCATGTGTCAGCCCTTGTTAGAAGAATGTGACCCTAGTGATGTCATTGAGGAAGAAGAGAACGATGATGATCTAGAGTCCATTGTGATGGATAATTGATTTAACTCAAAGAAGCACTATCTAGAAGATGTCCGAGTATTTACTCAAAAAGAAGAAGAACCTCTCACAAGCATTAAAACTATAAATTCAAAGGATGGAAGTGAAGGAGGTCAAAAGAAAAAGAAGAGAAAAGCTATGAAACAAGAAGAGGAGGAATCATTGTTTGAGGTACCAGAAAAATTAAAAAAATATGAAGTTGAAGACCAAAAAATTTTGGTACGAATGCCTAAGAGAGAGGCCATCATAGGGGAGGCATATGATTACAAAGAAAAGACCAAGAAAATTTTAGTAACCATTGAAGATAACGAAGAGCGATGTATGTACATAGGAGATGACCTAAGTGCAGAAGAAGAAATCGAGCTTATAGCTCTATTAAGGGAATATAGGGACATGTTTGCGTGGCACTATAGAGACTTGAAGGGAGTAGACCCGAAAATTTTGTCTCATACTATCCCCATGACTGCTGATGCCAAACCCACCAAACAAAAGCCCTACACATATAACGACACTTATGCAACTAAAATAAAAGAAGAAATCAACAGTCTGATTGAAGCGGCATTTATCTATGAGATTGAGCATATTGAATGGGTGTCCCCCATTGTAGTGGTGTCCAAGAAGAATGGAAAGTTGCGAGTGTGTATTAACCTTTAAAAAGTTAATGCCGCTGTGATTAGAGATAGTTATCCGCTTCCAATCACTGAACATTTATTAGAGCATGTTGCAGGCAAGGAAGTTTATAGGTTCCTTGATGGATTTTCAGGTTACAACCAAGTAGCCATTGCCCTATAAGATCAACACAAGACTGGCTTTGCCATCGAATGGGGAATCTTTGCATTTTGTGTGATGCCATTTGGGTGCACCAATGCACCTGCAACATTCCAAAGGCTCATGTGTCATGTCTTCAAAGAGTTCTTGCGAAAGAGTTTAGAAGTATATGTGGATGATTTATGTGCTCATTCCCAAGAAAGAAGATACCACATCCCTAAGCTCAGACAAATCTTCAACAAATGTAGAGAATATCAAGTGTGTTTGAACAGAGAGAAGTGTGTGTTCGAACCCAGAGAAGTGTGTGTTCATGGTACGTCAAGGCAAAATCTTAGGTCATATTGTTTCGAAGAATGGAACATCAACAGATGAGGATAAAGTAAGAGCCATAGCTGAGCTTCCAAGGCCAAGGAATGTTAAAGAGGTACAAGTCATTATGGGCCATTGTGTATATTACCATAGATTTATCCACATGTATGCGATCATAGCTAAACCTCTTTATGCCTTGCTGACAAATTTTGAGTGGAATGACAAATGTAAAAATTCCTTCCATGAGCTGAAGAGACGTTTGTGCACAACACCAATACTGACCACTCCTGATTGGAATAAGCCATTCCATGTCCATGTAGATGCCTCCAATCATGCAATAGGATGTGTGCTAGCACTGGGGTGAAGGAAATCTAGATTTGCCTATAGCATATGCTAGTAGACAACTAAATTCAGCCGAGCAAAACTATACAACAACCGAAAGAGGAGGCTTAGACATGGTATATGCAGTGAAGAAGTTTAGACACTACCTATTGGCCAGCAAGTTCAAGTTTTTCATTGAACCTTGCAATACAGGACACTACCTATCAAGCTTTATTATACTTGGTCAATAAACCTTGCAATACAGGACACTTAGCAAGATGGTTCCTCTTACTAATGGAATAAGACTTTGAAGTGGTCCTATCAACCCCCCAACTAGAAACTCCCATGCACAATACATTATTGTAGCCACATATTACCTTAAAAAGTGGGTAGAAGTAAAAGCCATGACAAAGAATGATGCTCAAACAATGGCTAAGTTCTTATTCGAGAACGTGTTCACAAGATATGGGTTACCAATAGAGTTAATAAGTGATAGAGGTACACACTTCTTGAACGAAGTCATTGAAAACCTTCTCCAAGAATTCTTGGTGATACATAAGAAGTCTACCCCTTATCATCCACAAGCTAATGGAAAATCCAAGAGCACAAATAAGATCCTATGTAATGTATTGACCAAATTGGTAAATAATAAATGCTCTGCTTGGGACAAACAACTTCATCATGTTGTTTGGGCTTACCGAGTCGCTTACAAAACAATACTCAGTGCCACCCCATTTTAGATGGTTTTCGGTCAGAATGTTGTGCTACCATTGGACTTCCTAATCCTAGCTTTAAAGATAGCCCAAGAGCATGAGTGGAATGGACATGAGTTGTCCTCTAGGATCTTTGATTTAGAATGCTTAGGTGAGACGAGGCTATGAGCGGCAGTAGGCATTTATGCTGTAAAGAAAAGGCAAAAGTCATACTTTGATGCCCATATAAAGGATAAAGGATTGAAAGAAGGAGATCTAGTGCTGGTTTATACGCTAAAGCAACATGCTCGTAAATTAGAAAAGTGAGGATATGGACCCATGATCATTAATAGAATTTCCATTAGTGGTGCGGTTCAATTGGTCACTCTAGAAGGTGACATCTTGCCAAACTATATTAGTGGATGTAGAGTCAAGTTATATCAAGAACTTCTTACAGAGGATATGCTAATGAGGCTCAACAAGCTAAGAAGCAAAAAGAATAAGAATTAAGCGTTAGAGAAGAAGCACAGGCAGAGGCCAGAGAGCGCATTAGGAGAAATAAATTAAGGAGACTAGGCCTAGATGTCAATCATGAAGCCCCAAGATATCGCATGGCCATGTGCCAAACATCAGGTGTAATTGCTTCTCGAATAATTGACCAACGTCCCTTTGTGACCTTAGAGATAGGACACAGAGAGAATGTAAGGACTGTGAGAGAATTAATTGACTCAGGTGTGACAACTAGTGTAGTTAGACTCTCATATTACCAAGATCTGGAATTGAACATCAAGCCAATAGAAGCCTGTCTCATAGTGTTGGGAGGTGTGGAAACCCCTTGTTTGGGCAAGGTGGAACTTCCCATCTATCTTCAAGATGTTCCAATGAAAGCCAAAATGCTAGTGTGCCACGATGAGGACCTTACAGAGCCACTTGTCTTGGGACAATATTGGATTTATGACCATGCAGTCAACTTGAACCTAAGAAATCAACTTCTTCAAGTTTGGGTACTGGAACAATGCATTACATTAGAGTTAGAGAATTGCATGCTCACAAATCTAGATGTCACACATTCTCTTAGTTCTTCTAGGACTAATCTTAGCAAAAAAGATGTATGTGTCCAAAGCTCTATGTTCCAGAAGAACTCAATCATGGAAGAACAGGCTCAAAGGCAAGTGGACTCCTCCTCTTGTGCAAAGACTGATGCCATTCGAACAACTCAACCAAAAAGGCAAGCAAAACCATACATGATAACTGCTATATTAAATAGACCAAGAGATTTCAAGAAGAAAGTAGTTCCGGGCATGAAGTAGATCTAGGTATGAAAAGAAGAGCAACCACCAGCCTTTCCAACACCTCCCTATGTACTGTGTTTTTTTGCGTATTCTGCAACCTCTATGCAAAGTACCATGTGCGATGCTTGAGGCTGAATTTTCTACTATGAGGATATCATCGTGGAGCTCTCAAGAAGGAGAGCACACTCTAGTGCATTGCGATCAAAATACTTCAGTTTGTTATGCTTGCAAAAATCCCAAATGGAGTCCGCTTTGCCCAAACTTGATGCACCTTGTAAAAATGTTATGTGAAGGCTATATTTTGGGCAATTTAGTGCTCTTTCTTCCCAAAAAAAGGTTCAGTTTGAGCTACTCATAAATTGTAGCTTGCTCATAGTGATGTCTATGGTTATATGCAGACACCTTGTTTTGAGAACTACCTTTACTTCGTGAATTTTATTGATGATTTCTCCAGGCATGCATGGATGTATCCATTAAAATCAAAGTCCGAAGCATTTATGTTCTTCAAGTCACAATGTCTATGTAGTTAGTTATTACTCTATGAAGAGATCAAGTTATCTGCTTTTTTGTAGTTGCTTGAGGCATCATCCAGTATCCAATTGGAGTGATTTTACTCTCATTTGAAATTTCTCTAATTCTAGTTTTAGCCTGCAAAGTTTCATTTCCATTCTCTACATGTACTCAAAGAAATTCAGAAAAGACCAAGCCATGTTAGAAAAAAATTAGGATCTTAGGAAGAGCCCATGTTTATCATCCAACAAGTTGCAGTGAAGAAACAAGAGAAATGGACTGAATAACAATGTATTAAGATAGATTCGTATACAAAAAACAATATGGAGCATGCTAGCACTGATGCTCAAGGCACTAGTCTTTTTTATTTTTGCAAGAACTTTCACATGAACCTTGGAGATATGAACCCAACAGATGAGTGTTCACCACAATTGATGAAAGATATAGGATGATCTTTTGGCACGAAGCCCAAATATACTAGTAGGCAAGCTTTTGGGATATTCCTTAGGTAGAAATGGTGGTAGAAGTGTTACTGTTTGTGGCACCATACTCATCACCTTAACAATCACCTCTTCTATCAATCCTTTGTAGTGTCACACTCCTCATCGATCCTTAGACTCTCAGTGTTTCTCAGATGGCACTCTAATACTCTTCTTGTTCATCAACTTAGAGGTGCTTCTCTGCCCCTAAACCAAACACTCTCCACTAAGACACTTCTACAATTCTTTGAACAAACATTCCCTCACTTGGTAACTGTGCTTTCTCTCACGTGCCTCGCCTTGTCTTGTCCACACATAATTGTTGCAATTAGATCTCTTCTATTTGGCTTCTAGCCCAATCTTGAATTGCACGTGAAGTGGACTTCTTCCTGTCCAGATATTGCTACTTTGACTACTTATATCTTACTCCATTAGAAACATAAGATCTTTCTAATGATCCTCAAAGCTATCTTGCAATCTACCTATCTTCCTCTACATCTCCATTTTGATCGAGGGGGGGAATACACATCTTTAGATTTTAATGCATTTGTGGTTGAAAGTGGGACAGAACATCAATGTACAGTGTTGTATACACCTAAACAAAATGGAGTTTGTGAAAGGAAGAATAGGTCATTCATGGAGATGACTTTACCACATAGCTTCTAGCTTGAGGCTAGTATGTGTGCAACATATGTGTGTTCCACCGAAGCATTGTAGTCTATCACTCCATATGAGGCTTGGCATGGCCACAAGTCATCTATTGCTAATCTGTGTGCCTTTGGTTGTCTAGTGTATACATTAGTGCCTAAACAAAATGGAGTTTCTGAAAGGAAGAATAGGTCATTCATGGAGATGACTTTACCACATAGCTTCTGGCTTGAGGCTAGTATGTGTGCAACATATGTGTGTTCCACCGAAGCATTGTAGTCTATCACTCCATATGAGGCTTGGCATGGCCACAAATCATCTATTGCTAATCTGTGTGCCTTTGGTTGTCTAGTGTATACATTAGTGCCTGAACAACAATGCAGAAATTGGATGATAAAGTAGTTAGATGTATTTTTTTTTGTACAATTTTGAAAGCAAAGTCTATCCTTTGTATCATCCAGAGACTAAATGCATTTTGGTTAGCGATGATGTTGTTTTTGTGGAAGATGCAATTTAGTATTAGTGAGACACCAATTAACTCCAAAGACGTGTATGAAACTTTTTTGCCTCTTTTTACACATGGACAGTCAAGTGCTGGTCCAAATGAGGCAATTTCTTAGCCTCTACAAGTTTCACATGATGATGCAGATCATTGCATTTCTAGTGCATATTTACATGATGCACTTATTGATGAGAGGGCTAATAGAGGAGGCAAAAACTATGCCTAATGACTGGTGGAGACTTTGCGAAATAGAAAATTAGATGACCTCTATCATATCATATTCGTTCAGGCTCTCATGGTGCTTGTTTTGCATTAGATAGCATTAGATTGCTATGTTATCACTTGCCTCTAGTCTTTGTGATGAGAATGAGCCTATTTCTTTTGATGAAGCACAAAATTCAAAAAAATGGATGGTTGCCATGCAATCAAAATATGATGCTATTATAAAGAATGGTACTTGGTCTTTATGTGATTTGCCTCCATGTAAAAATGCCATTGACAATAAATGGGTATATCAACTAAAATGTAAGCCTGATGGAATAGTTGACAGGTATAAGTCTAGTGTTGTTGCAAAAGTATATGCTCAGGAAAGAGGCATTGATTTTGATGAAGCACCCACATGCCGAATGACTACCAATCATAGCATTTCTGCACTTGCATCTCATCATGGTTGGAATGTACATTAGTTGGAAATTAAAGCTAAATTTCTAAATGGTGATTTTAATGAAGAAGTGTATGCATTTCAACCCCATGGCTTTGTGCACAAAGGGCATGAAAACAAAGTGTGCAAGTTGAAAAAGGCATTATATGGTTTGAAGCAAGCACCATGTACTTGGTATGAAAAGGTACATGTCTACTTCATTGCACATGGTTTTGAGAACATTCGAACTGAGAGCACCTTATAAGTTGAGCATGAAAATGATGTGCTTCTAATCATTGTTGTGTATGTTGATTACATGTTGCTCACTAGTCCTAATGAGAAGCATATTGATGATTTAAAGGTTGATTTGCATGCCTATTTTGTGATGTCAAATTTGGGCATTTGCATCATTATTTGGGCATTCAGTTTATGTAGGTTGATGGTGGAATAATTTTTTTTCAAAAAAAAATATTAACATTATTGTAGTGTTTTGGCCTTGAAGATTGCAAACCTATTGCCATTCCTATGGAAACAGGTTTAGGGTTGATCCTTCATGCTGTTGGAGATGCATTTGATGTTGTTCATTATCAACACATTATTGGATGCTTGATTTACTTATGCATTACTTGGATTGATATTCAATTTTTTGTCTCTCAAATGAGCAAGTTTATGCATTTTTGAGGTGTCGAGAATTTGTAGGTGGTTAAATGCATCTTTCGCTACTTGTGTGAGTGGTAATTGGCTACTTGGATTGTTTTATCCCAAGGGGGATCACTATCGCCAGATTTACATGCTTTTTCTAAGTTTGACTTGGTTGGTTGCTATGACACTCATGTGTCCAAAAGTGTTTTTGCTTCATGTTTGGTAGCTCATGCATAACTTGGTTGAGCAAGAAGGAGCCTATTGTGGACACTTCTAGTTGTGACGTTGAGTATAGGGCAACTTTTAGAGCGACCACTGAGTGTGTGTGTGACTCAGATGCCTTTGGCTAATTTTCGTGTTAATAAGTATTCTACCACCACCATCTTCACTGACAATCAAAGTGCATTAGCAATCGCGATGAACCATTGAGGTGCACTATAATTATGTCAGGGATAAGTTCTCTACTAGAGAGATTAGTTTGGCATATGTGCCCACATAGGAGAACATTGCATACCTTTTCACAAAGGCTCTGCATAGGGAGAAGTTTGAAGCTTTGGGATTATGTTCTTTTGTCAATTGATTCCACGTAGCTTGGCACTTCCTTATACATGAGTGCCATCTCCTTATTCATCACATCACTCCCGGGGGGGGGGGGGTTGTTGATATGTTTCAGTAGTGATATGTGTGAACACACTACGACGGTCGAGGAACTTTTTTCCCTCTTTAAGAAACTAATCTTTGTACATTCATACACCATTGCTCTAAAATTATTCTCCCAATCTCTTCTACCGCTCTTCATTCTCACTGATTATCCTTCTTCTCATGGTGGTCTAATGATTGTGCAATTCCCTAATGTTTGATTGCGTGCATAGATCCTTATATAATATGAAGATTCTTGGCTTGTTACCTCTTCAAGACCTTGCCTCGTTTTTTTTAATAAAAGGAAGTTCGGCATTAGCCTATTCTCCTGGACTTTAATTAAAATAAAAAAGAAAAGTTACAAGTGAATGGGACTAGTGCCCATGGGACCCCCCAAATCCCACAATGCAGGGGAGGCGTATGGCAAGCTAGAGGGCGTTACAAATGAGGCGGATAAATCTATCATCTCCCTCATGTGGGACCCATTTGGGTTTCAACTTGTTGTTTTTGAGGAGATAAATACAGTGATGTCTAAACGGTGGAGATCTCTTATCTCAGGAGATTCTTTTACCTAGAAGAAACAAGGATTTCTCGATCGACCATTCCTTAGGAGTTTGGCCAAAATTGACCGCACATCGCTCCCTCCAAATCTTCCAGAGAGTCTCAGCACTAATGGCATTCCACAGTCTTGCTGAGCAGCCAACCGCCTCGCCCAACAACGCTTGTTGCCAATTGATTTGGTTCTTAAGTCTCAATACCTGCGTCACATGATGCCAGATAAGCTGGGACTTGGGGCAATCGAAGAACAAGTGAATTAAATCTTCGATGCATCGATGGCAACGCTTGCACCATGGTGGCACACCACAAATTTTGTTAGCCCTTGCATTGGACCAGATACCTTTATGCAAGATCTGCCACATGAGAACGGAATTTTTGATCTCAATTAGGGGATGCCAAATAGACATGAACTTTAGCTCCCATCGAAGTTTGGTCCAAGAAAGGCACCACCTCTTGTTAAGAGTGTGATGAACATCTAAGTTCTCTTTGAAGTTGGGGATTCTGGAAAGTTTCTTACCATTGCTCCACTTGAGGCCCTCCAGGCAAGGAAGATCCTGACCGCAGAGAAGGCGGGTAGTTGAACGGTCCCAAGCTAAACACCTATGGAAGAAGCCTCCATTCCTCGAGGGTAACTCTAAGTCTCGGTTCTAAGTCTTCAAACCTAAACCACTGGTTGGTCTCTTGTTTCCAAAGTTGTTTCCACTGTTTGAACCCCTTGTTCCATAGACGCTTTGCAGTTTGGAGGTTCCAAGACTCCACCCCCCGAATGCCACTGATCGGGAACCAAATAGAATCATTTTGTCTTATTTCAGTCGCCCACTTCCACTCCTCATTGATTCTGATGAATTGTTTGGCCTTGTTCCCGCTCTTCCATAATGAACATACGAGGCTAGAGCCTTTAGGAGACACCGGGTGGGGGGAGAACAGAAGCCTGAGAATCCCAACGTCCTTCCAACCTGGAAGGCCAACTAAGGTAAGGTCTTCCCTATTTTTGAAGATCAATTTAGCCCATGAGGATTCACTATTGCTCCAAGCCTTGATAAGCCACTTTGTCGCTAGCTTGTCAGCCAACCCAACAATATCCAAAATTCCTAGGCCCCCTGAGTCTTTCGAGCTAATGCAAGTTTCCCATTTGATTTTGGGAATCCCCCTCCTATTGGGGTCCCCAATCCATAGGAAGTTTCTACAGATTCTTTCTACTTTGGCCAAATCTTTCTCCTTAGGTCTCCAACACGAGATAAAGTAAATAGTTGTAGACAACATAAATGTGTTAACAACCATAGCACGTCCTGCCAAGTTGACTTGCATACCTTTCCAATGATTTAGCTTGCTATCCAGCTTGGATAGCACCCAGTTCCATCGTTGGTCCATTGAGATGTCGAATCCCATCGGAATGCCGAGGAGACGGAAGACTTGACCTCTAGGTATAACTTGACACCCCTAATCTAACAACAATTGGAGTGTAGGTCCGCTGATTGCTCTAAAAGCAATTTTAGCATGGTTGATCTTTGAACCTGATGCCACACAAAAGGTGTCGAGGCACCTCTAGAACACCTCAATGCTGTTCATATCGTTATGCATAAAGGCATTCATGTCATCGGCAAATAGTCTCATAAGCATTTGGCCTTGATTCAGAGGTAGGCAAAGACCCTTGAGATTGCCATCATCCATGTGATGCTTTAATAGGCGACTGAGTCCATTCGAGGCGATAGCGAAGAGTAATGGAGCCAGAGGGCAGCCTTGCCTAATTGATCTTTTTAAACGTATGGGCTTAGAGAGCTTACCGTTGATATTTATTCTAGTTGAAGCGTTTTCGAGAAGAGTGGAAACCATCTTCGTGAACTTTTGGCTGCAACCAAGGTCTTTCAATGATTGAAGAATAAAGTCCCATTCCAATCTGTCATACGCTTTGTTGAAGTCGATCTTAATGAATACCAGATCTTGTACAGACTCATCAGCAAACACAAGGCCTTCCCAAATATCGACAATTGCTTCAAGTATAGATCTACCTTTGATAAAACCTTTCTGGTCCTCACAAAGCCATGAATTTAAATTACAAGAGATTCTATTGGTGATAACTTTTGCAATTATCTTGTATCCCGTTTGGAGCATTGTAATCGGTCGCCAATTTTCAATTTTGTTCTTATCTCCCCTTTTGTGGATTAACTTGATGACGCCATTATTAAGACACTCAGGGAGGGCGCCGAAGGAGAGAGCCTCTTGCCAAACTAGACGCAGTGGGGTGGCCACCACATGTTTGAAGGACTTGAAAAACTCATTGATGAGGCCATCAGGGCCCGGACTTTTCCCATTGGGAAGTGCATCAATAACGTCGATAATTTCATTCTCGGAAATGTTAGCATCCACCAGAGAAATCATGTTCTGTGGGACTCTAGCTTGAGCAACCCTTGTGATGGTTGCCATTGATTCACACCTATGTGGGGAAAGAGGAGCTGAGACCCCGAGAAGATGGTTAAAGTGTTTGACGATGATTGATCTATTCTCAGCTTCCGTGCTACATTCGGTTCCATTGTTATCGATCAAGAAGGGGATGGATTCCCTAGCTTGTTTCCTTTTGAGGATTTTACACATCTCTTTCGAAGGTTTGTCGGCCTTCCCTGCCCACCAATCTTTGAAGAATATTTGAAGATTTTTCCTTTGAACCTCCTCCTCTAATCTTAGTCTTCCCGTTATTTTCAAAAGACCTTGTTGGCATTGTTAGTTACCTTTGTTCACCTCTTCTTCAAGCCGTGAGAGCCTCTGGTATATAGTTTCTCTCCTTTTTTTCCGGATATATCTTATATCCTTCTGAGTCCTTGTCATAATTTTTCGAGTCCTTTCCACCGCGCTTCTCCAGCACTTATCCGGTTCATTACAATTGGCAAAGGCTTCCGCCCACACTGCAGAAATTTTTTGGTGGACAGAGGGGAGGGAAAACAACGTCTGACAAGCATGAAACTAAGGAGCTTTCAGGAGCATGGGACTCGGTTTGAAAGACAGAGTAATCGGGTAGTGGTCCGAGATAGTTAGGTCCATGTGTTGGGAAATTGAAGGAATACCCCACTGGAGGATGGTATTTTGGTCAATGTAACATCTATCAAGTCTTGCTTTCCTCAGAGAGTCCCCCAATTGGAGATTTGACCATGAGAACCCCTTCTTGTCTTTCACCTCGACTAGGTTGAGATGGAGCTTGACTTTATCCCATATCTCCTTCTCCTAGCCGTCAATAATTTTTCCCTTGTTATTCCATCAGTCCTCAGGAAACTCAACCATGTTGAAGTCTCCACAAATCACAACATTGTGTGAGAGGGAGTCGAGGGAAGACCAAGTATCAATTCTATCCACCGCTCCATTAGGGGCATAAATTGAGACCACAGTGAACTGAGTAGGGAACCCGATAGAGGCAGCAATCCAACGGTGATTTCGACCTTCAAAATTCAAGGTCACACTGCCAGACAAGGAGTGACTAATACCAATCGCAGCACCCCCTGCCCCCCTAGGGTGTGAAGTGGAGAACCAAAGGTGGCTCGAGGAAATGCATTTAAGCCGTTTCTGGAGATCCTCTCCGTCGATTTTAATCTTGCTTGTACTATGCAAGTTTACATGCTTTTCCCATGTTTGTTTTCACCATTTTGTGCTTCAGTGAAGCTTTGTTTTTTGGCTGACACAAGGAGCATTGTGGCATTCAAACAAAACTTGATGTTTGATTTCTTGGTTACTTGGTGCACAAACCTTGGTCTTGTACATAAAGTAATCATGTCAAAGTGAATAATTCTTGAATTGCTTAGTTAAGAATTATTTGGGTTGACTAGGCATGTCAATAATTGCTTGGATCTTCTTTACATTTCCCCTTCAAGCAGTTTGGACCACGTAGCTTTTTTGCCTCATACATATGGATGGTTTCCAAAACATTTATACTTTCTTAATTACAAAAAACTATGGCGAGTTTGACTTCAAATAGGTAATGATGTCATTTCTTAAATGCATTAATAATTGCAAACAATTGGTGTTCATAGGAAGAGTAACTTTGCTGAGATGTATTTAGCTTTTTACTTTCAAAATCTATCGACCAACTGCCCTTTATCAACATAAATCCAAATGCATGCATACTAGCATTAATTTGTACCACAAATGGTTTATTAGGATTTGTAGAATCAAGTATGAAGCAACAACTCTAATCTGCTCTATAATTTCAACTTCTTCTACATCCCATTTGAGCACTCTTGACTTACGCTTGAGTTAATCCATCAAAGGTACTGCTATCTTGTCATAACTTGCAATGAGCTTCCTATAGAACTCCAGAGATCCTTGATAGACTTGGGATGAGGCCAATCCTTTATGACCTATAATTTGTCAGGATCAACTTGGGATTATGCTAGAAATCATATGGCCAAGATATCAATTTTATGGTGTAAAGAACTCACACCTGGATTCTTTACCATATAATTGATTCTACCAATACACTTCAACAATATCTTTAGAATACTCAAGATTTGTAAAATGATCTTCACTATATATGAGGATATCATCAAGAAAATAAGCCACAAACTTGCCCAAATGTGATTACAAGCTTGTTTTCATTTTAATAAAGTCAATGGAACCATTGATTGAATAGTTCATCAACCTTGGGCATTGGAAAGTTATTTTTCAATGTCACATTATTTAGGGCCCTAAATCAACATAGCTACATCGAACCATCCTTCTTTCTTGCTAGAAGAATGGAAGCACCCAAAGGGGACTAGCTAGGCCTGATGAATTCCTTTCTTAGATATTCTTGAAGTTGCTTTTGAACTATTGGTAAAAAGGTAGTTTTTAGGGTTTTTTACATATTGGCTATGTGCTCGGTAGAAAGCCCATGGCACGGTCAAAAAACGCTCTTGAGGGTGGTAAGCCATCTTGAAGTTTTTGAAATTCGATACATGAAATTAAAGAAGTCATTGGTACTTTATATTCACCTTGAATGAGATGATTTTTTTTTTCTTTAAGGATTTCAAAAGGTGTACAAATTTTATTGTATTTTTTAATGCATCACATTGCATTATGTGTAAACTACTAGTCCAATCCACATATAAAACCTCTCAATTTCTAGAGATCATCAAGGTTCTTGAGCAATTGCATCGAAGGATGATAATCCACATATAAAACCTCTCAATTTCTAGAGATCATCAAGGTTCTTGAGCAATTGCATCGAAGGATAATGGTCTATTGCATCGAAGGACCTTGTCCCTTTCTTTCCAATTCCATTCTTCCTCATTCTCGCAAAGAAACTCTTTCTTAACTATATTCAAAATCGGACCATGTTTGTGGTGTTAAGCTTGCCTCTTGCAAACTTATCCACCATCTCTATGCATAGGGAGCTAAAGATAAGCTAACTTCCAAAATCTTATACTATTTTAGAGTGTTAAAAAGATGATTCATAGCCCTCCATGTTTGCAAAAAAGTGAGGAAAAACATGTTTATTCCTATCCCTATCCTCTCGTAAAAATTGGGGAACTCATAGATCCTTTCCCAATGAGTGTTCTCTAGAAAGGGTGGAATTTAATTTAGGAATAAAACTAATGACAGGTCAAGGTATAGAGCCAAAGAGATGGACTAAGATTGGGATTGAGCTTGAAAGGCTTAATTGAGCCCTGATACACACAACCATGGTGGAACAATTGATACTATGGAAGGGTTGAAATAAGTTTCCACACTTCTTTTAAGATTATTTAATCGAGAACTAAGCAAACACATATTTCCCTACCATGGTTTAAATCAAAGATAAGTCCTAATCGATCTTTAACTTTACTAAATGAGGCATGTAACTTAGTAACCTCAATTTTAACATTTGTAACTTGACTTAAACCCAATTTTAAACCCTTGATTTGTGAGCTCAACCTTCAAATTGTATAAAATTTATTAACCTCAATTCATTATCATATACCTACATTCAATGTCAAGATCTATGCTTTCATGCTCCTCCTCATGCACATGGTCCTGAAATGCATCATGAATTTGTGAGAAATGAGAATCATGCACATGCTCAATTTTTTTTTTCGTGCTTCTACCTTCCATTGTATCCTAGTACCTTGGAACTCAGAAAACAACTTAACAAGTTTCTGCCCAATTTCAAGTGAAATAAAAATTATTTCAAGTGAAATGAAAATTATGACAGTGCTTCCCCTTAGGTCTCATGGTAGAGAGGATCATCCAAGCAGAGCTTCAAAATTGCATATATTTCAAGCTTCTAGAGTTGCACATTTACATTTTAAAATTTAGGCTTCCAAATACGTTTTGTTGGTTGAAGAATAAAGAAGCACGAGTGGTTCTTGATGTATGATAGAAGAACACACACCCAAGCTCCTATATCCATGGGTTGTTGATAAAAGATCTCTAGATCTTTGCAAGATGGCAAAAGTGTTGAAGTAAGAAAGAATACTCCTAGTCTATCATCAAACACACACTAAACAATCTATGAAGGAAGAAACAATATATATGAAAACATCATGAGCTCAATGAGGAAAGAACTTACATATGAGCATGAAGACTCCAAGAGGAGAGAGTGCACACTCTTGAAAATGGGCTAGAGTGAATGAACATGCATGGAGCAAAGTGAGGCCTCATAATAGACATGCAAGTCTCAGCTTGGAATCATGCTAATCTCTCTCTCTCTCTTCATAATCTTCTTTGTGGTACGGTAGATAAGAAGACAAGCCTATGTGTCTTTGGCATTAATGTGAGGGTGTGACATTATCACTATCCTAGAAACCTCACACATGCACGCATACATACACACATACACCCACATATACATACATACATACACACTTCATACATTCATATTTTTGTATGTGTATTTATATGTCACTTATCCTATAAATACATTCACACATACACATACACCCACATATACATACATACATACACACATCATACATTTATATTTTTGTATGTGTAGTTATATTTCAGAATGTGTATTTGCGTATATGTGAATATGTGTGTATGTGTAAATGTGTGCATGTGAATGTGTATGTACGTAAATAATCCTTATCAATATCTAGTACCTTTACTTTTTACACAATCAGATTTTGATCAATCATAGGGAACTGCACCACTGTCTCCTAATTGTGCAAGGACTACTTATTGTAAGTATATCAAACTTTTAATTCTAATACTTGATAGATACATACATGACTGATATATGTTTTTTTCTTGTTATATTATAAGTAGATTCTGATCAATGAGAGGGTACTCCACCACCTCCTACTCATGCAATGGCTTTACATGTGTCCTCCAATAGGAATTATGATGATTTGTACTATCAAGAGCATATTATATGTTGGTGTAATTTTTGTTATGGCACGTATTGAAGACCATGATTGGAATGTATTGAATATGAGGTAGACTATGGTAGTTTTGACCATGCACCACCACTTGATCAATGTGATAATGCTTGGGTATGTGTTGATTCTATAAATTAATGTCATTATGTTATTTGAAAATCATATAAAATCAATTTACATAATATACAGGGATATTTTCTTGATGATGATGATGATCATTCTGCTATTAATAGTGCTAATATACCTTGTACACGTCACAGACTTGTCATTCATCAATTACAAGTAGCGATTTCTCGGAATCCTCTAGCTCATGGTTCTCGTTTCGGATCCCTAGTAGGATCACCAAAATGATAGGTCCCTATATCCCAAGGAACGGATGCGGATAAATGCAATTATAACTACTCAAATTTTTTGAATTCTATCAATTTTCCCACAAATGCACTCAAAGCTGTTTATAGAAGGAGGGGATGGAATCATGAATACACACGTGTGCGGGGATCTGATCTTCAAGGGTTTCCTCTCGTGATTTCCCTTCACTCTCTCCGTACTCCCACATGCTTCTCACACACACCGACGCCCTTGCACTTTTCCTCGTGCTCTTACACACCCTATTACCTTCTCCAACAAGCCCACCTATTCTCACTCACTTGCTACCTATCTTTTGCACATTCTTCTTGCACATATGATCACACGTGCACACACTCACCCCAGTCTCCTTACACACGCACACTCACACACTTTCTTCACTCTCTTCCTTACCCCCGCACACACACTTCCTCTCTCTCACACACATGTACCCTTGCACCTATACTTCCACTCATGCACTCTCCTTCACTCTGTCATCCACATATATGTAGTCAACTATACATACTTATATCATATCACAAATTTAGACCTGTTTGCGTACAACTTTTCATGTATGTTAACCCTAAAATAGCTATTCATGCACAAATAACATGTTGAACCGTAACTAGCACAGTTGCCCGGACTTCTACACCCGATTGGTGATCTATACCTCGCATTGGGAAAAGAGAAAGTGATAATTTTGAGTCTAGAACCCCATGTTGGTTGGTTTCTTATCATGTCATTGAGTATCTTTACCTCACAACCCTCCTTTCCTAGCAACTAGTTGGTGAACGTTGTGAACTACACATCCTGAAAGACTCCAGGGCTGTGAATCATGCACTAGACAGAGCATTTAACTCAGCAAAAGGGATCGTATTCATAACTCCATGAGATACTTGCAAAGGAATTTTTCTTTGAAACAACCAAGGCGACTTTCTTTCCAAAGCATAGCATGAGTGGGAGAATTGATTGACAAGAGAAAGCACCAAAACAATTTCTATTTGGGAGGTATGTATATATTTCCCTTTTAGTGCACTTGTGAATCCTTTACCCCAATGTGCGCACGTTATGCTCGAAAGATATTTGAATAGGAGTGTCCAAAAAATTTTACGGCTTGCATCTAGCAACCCCCGCAGAAGAGGAATTATGAGCCCTCTAATGGTTAAACGCTGGTTACATTTACCGCAATTGAATCCTCTGTCAGGAATGCTCTACCATCTTGTTCTTATCGGCTGTGAACCTGAAATATTGTTTTCCTTGTTGTAGAATGGAGGGTAAGATGGTGACAATCGACCAAGCATCCCTTATTTAGCACATTTGACTTGAAGCATCATCCAGATATGAGACAAATTTGCAGCCACTATGAGAGGAGAAAAAGCATATGACTCCTTGGCACTATTACCAATCTACTAAAGTATATCCAGAACTGAAATAATGCACTTTATTTCAAAAAGAAAAAAGATAGATATCGGTAATGTCTTCGCTTGCAGATAGTTGAGTTAGATAACTATGCATAATTCTACATCCGAGGTCCTTTCCTCCACTTCGATATACCAAGCAAGGGAGAGGAACTACGTAAATGAAACACAGATACTTACACGGTCTATCCTTGACACTTGAACAGGAATCACGCTATAAGCTGGAGGTCTGCTCCCCCATTCTCGATCAACAGCCAAGGATAACCATGATCATCCTAAACATCACGCTTGCTTCTTCCCTCTCTGATGATGGATCTCCACCGATGCAACCTTGGAACGGGATTTCACCAGACGACCTTTCTTTTCACACTACAACATGGTTTAACATCTTGATTTTAGACTTGTACCATGAACAGAGTCCACGTAATGACTGCGACTACTCCACGATCTTTGACAGCCCTATTGATTCCGGAACACATATGTTGAGGTTGAAAAATGGAAATGATGAAGAGTGTTAATCTCCAAAAGAACAAGCTATCCTTGATGTTACAGCACTCTATATCAAGAATAACTCAAAACCTCAACCAATTTGAAAAATCAATGCCACATTATCAAGATTCTATCTAACTATGAAGAAAGTCATTACACATAAAAGTTTGTTGCACTTAACTCATTCATTGGCTGACCAAATGTGTAAAGTTTCTAATGAAACTTTTTATAAGGTGTTGCCTAAAGGTTTTGCACCTTCTCCAAGTTAAAACGTCTCAAATGGTTTAGAAAATCTTGAGATTTACTCGAAACAATTCACATATGTCTAAAACTGAACTTTTCTACAGTTGACTTTGACACCTGCAACTTCTAATGAAAAGTTCTCTTAATCTAGAACCCATTTATTCAAATGCTTTTAGCCATAGGTAGCTTACCTTCCAACTTAAAGAATTAGTATTGCTTGCTCAAAACTTTATATTCTGAAGGAGAATTGACCAAAACATTATCATCAAATTTGCACATGATGTAGTCTTCTCTTCTTTACATTTACACATGTAAATGTTCCTACTCTCAATTCTCTCAGCCTGATCACAATTAGGATCTGAAAATTTGTATAGAGGTCACTCTTCTATAGACTTAAACTTGTACAAAAGCATTTCACAAAAAGATTAACAGAGAAGGAGCACTTAGCAAAATATCAGGTGCAACTTTTCTTCTATTCAGGAAAACATCACATCTGTTTGATGAGAGATATTCTCTTCACTTCTAAAGTGTCTAATGACTCTTAAAACTTGTCATTCATTGTCTCTCATACATGTCCCGACATTCTACTTGTATATATATAGGCATATATGTCCTAACTCTTAACCATAACAAAGGTATAAGTGAGTTAATTACAAGTCTAGTGTACATGTATATACAAGACTTCATTCTCTAATCATGCACTATCTTCAAGCTTCATATATATTGATCTTTGCTTGATCTTTTGACTTCAAAACTTTGTCTAAAACATGAATTGATGGTTTTCATGCACCAACAGCTCCCCCTCAATCATCAATTGAGGTTTTCTCCATTTTCTTTATACATGCCATGTCTTTGAATCTCTGTAGCTTTGGTCCATCCAAGCTTTTAGTTAACATATCGACAAGCTGATCTTTTGTTGAAGTATGTATGACTTCAATCTCTTTATCACCTTCTCTCTCAAGAAGTGATAGTGAATCTCAATGTGTTTAGTTCTGGCAGGAAAAATAGCATTAGCATCTAGATACAATGAACTCATATTATCTCCATGAATAGTGGGTGTACTCTGAATGATGTCAAAACTCTTCATGAGAGTCTTCAACCATATGACCTCCTTTGCAACTTCAACCATAGCTTTATACTTTGCTTCTGTATATGACAAGGCAACTGTGTGTTGCTTCTTAGAACACCAAGAGATTAGCTTATCTCCCACATAACATAAGTATCCATAGGTTGATCTCCTATCATCAAGACTACCTGCCCAATCTGTATCACTATATATCTTGATGTTTGTATCTGATGTGAAACCATAATACAAACCTTCCTTGAGTGTACCCTTAATGTATCTTAGCACCCTTTGTCCTGCAACCCAATGTTCTTTCCTAGGACAATGCATGAATTGGGACAACACTGCAACTGCATATGACAAATCATGTCTAGTGAATGTAGCATAGATTAGACTACCAACCAGACTTTGATATAGCTTCATATCCTTGAATTCTTCTCCTCCATATCTGCTCAATATTTTATTCACCTCTATTGGAGTAGGTGCTACCGTGCAATCTTCCATTTTAAACTTGATTAGCAAGTTCTTCAAATACCTTTCTTGAGTCACATATACTTCAGGTTGAGTATATGAGACCTCAATGCCCAAGAAATATGACAAGCCTCCCAAGTCATTAATCTTGAACTCTTTCTCCATTTGCTTCTTAAGACCTTGTATGCCCTTCTCATTTGTACCTGTAAGAATTATGTCATCAACATATATGCACATGTAAATGAACCCATCATCACTTGCTTTAACAAGCAAGCTACTATCTGCCTTAGATACTTGAAAACCAAGTTACTTTTAGAACTTAACAAGTCTATAATTCCATGCCCTTGGGGCCTACTTCAAACCATACAAAGCTCTCTTGAGCTTACATACATATTCTGGATATTTTTTATCCTTGAAACCTTCTGATTGCTCCATGAAAACATCATGATTTGAAATGTAACCATTTAGAAAAGCATTCTTCACATCTAGTTGACATAGTTTCCAACCTTTACATGCAGCAATAGCTATAAGAGTCCTTATAGTTGTCATCTTTGCCACAGGACTATAAGTCTCATCATAATCTATACCATATGTCTTAGCATACCCTTTCACAAAAAGCCTAACTTTATATCTGGACACACTTCCATCTGCATACCTCTTTGTCCTGTAGAACCATTTGCATCCAATTATCTTCTGACTATTTGGTTTGGGAACCAAATCCCATGTCTCATTTTCCATTAAAGCATCATACTCTTCCTGCATAGCTTTCTTCCAATTTTCCTTACATTTACCTCTTCATATGTAGAAGGGTCTTCCTCTGCTTTTACCATATAAGCATAATATTTTGTGGTTAGAAATGAAGTATCATAATTATACCTTGTAGGTTGCCATTTATGCCTTGATGACCTTCTGAGTTCTCCACTTCTTGAAGTTTCTAGTTCATCACATTTTGGATCAAACCTTGGCATTTCTTCAACTTCAACTTGTGCTTCATTGTTCTCTTCTTCATCAAATATTTAAACCTTTGATTTACCTTTCTTCTGATTCAAAGTTTCTTCATCATCTGCATGAATATTAATTTTACCTGCATACCAAGTGCCTTGCTCATCAAATGTAACATCCTTTGACACAAGGAATTGCTTTGTGGATGGACTCCACAAACCATAACCCATCTGTTTATCATCACATCCAATGAACACATACTTTTCCGCTTTAGGTTCCAATTTATGCCTCAACTGAGATGGCACATATGCATAAGCCAAACATCCAAATACTTTGCAATGATCTAAGGTAGGTCTCTTATCCCACCATGCCTCATAAGGTGCCATACCCTGCAAAGCTTTACATGGTAACCTATTAACCAAGGATGTAGCTTTATTTACTGACTCAGCCCACAAATAATTGGGACAATTCTTTTCTTTCATCGTTGAGCTTGCAAACTCAACAAGAATTCTATTTCTCCTTTCTACTACACCATTTTGTTGAGGAGAGTACCTACAAGTAACTTCCCTTTTTATACTTGCATTCCATAAGTAATCACTAAACTCATTAGAGAAATACTCTCCCCCTCCATCTGACCTTAATCTCTTCAACTTTTGCCCTGTGATTCTCTATGCATATACATGATAATGTTTAGATGTATTGAATACCTCTTATTTATCTTTGATCACATATATGGTGATCTAGTTGGTAGCATCATCAACATAAATCACATAATATCTTGAACCATTAATGCCAAAGTCCTTTGATGGTCCCCACACATCTGTGTGAACCAATTCAAGCTTCTCTGAATACATGAAACCATGCTTAGTATATGATTTCTTATGAGCCTTACCTAATTGACATGACTCACATCTGTATGTCATGTGTTGACCTGCAACATTAGGTAATCCAAGCACTGAACCATTGTTAATCATATCCTTAATACCTCTTTCATTGAAATGTCTAAGCCTTTTATGCCAAAGATCTAATTCAGAGATCTTATGTCCTCCATAAGTGAACAAGGCATGACCAACATTGCCTTGAATCCTCAATGTGAATAGCCTTCCTTCTTTCTTTCCTGAAACAATTTGTTTATACCCATTGCTAGGCTCTTCCACAAAAACTCCATCATTAGTGAACCTTACTTCATAACCTTTCTCAACAATTTGCCCTACACTTATCAAATTCTTTGGAATTGTAGGAACATAAAAAACCTTACTCAGAAGAGTGCTTCCATCCTTAGCCTTCACTGATGCAATTGACTTCACATTGTTTTGTATTATCACCTATTTGTACCACCTCATTACTTACTTTATTTTCCCAATCACTCATCAAAGCTATGTTGCAACTCAGATGATTGCTACACCCTGAGTCTATGTAGAAGACTCTTTGATCTTCACTTTGTCTTTCATAAGTTGCATTCATAATTAAGGTTGAATCCTCCTTCTGATCTGAAGCATAATTGTAGTAGGTATTGTTGTAGGATTGGCTTTGGAAACCTCTACCTGCATTTCTTCCAAAGTAACCTCTATTACCTCTACCTCTGAAGTTACCTCTTTGATATCTATTACCTCTTCCTCTTGAATTAAAATTCTGATTATATCCTCCACCATTCTGATTATTATGCCAACATTCATGAGCTAAATGATTTGTCTTACCACAAATCCAACAAGCTTTTGCACCATCTTTATTGCTTCTGCCTCTTCCTCTTCCTTTGCCACCACATCTTCCTCTTAGGAAGTTAGCTTGGTTAGTTGTACCTTCCATCTTCATTCAATTGTTACTTGCCTTTGTTAATCTTCTTCTTGTACTTTGAATACATTGCTTGGCTTGCACTTTTATCAACATCACCTTTGACATCCTGCTTAAAGATTATCATATGTCCTAGCAATTGATTCAAATCAGCAGTGAAATGATCTAGTGACAATTTAGTGGATAAAATGAATGGCTTCCATTTCTCATCTCCTCTCAAACCTATGAGGATTTTCCTTACCAATATCTTCATCAACTACTCCTAATGCATGTGCAATGTCCTTCATCCTTGTTGCATAATCAGAAATGGATTGAGAAGCCTTCTTCTTGAATGTGGTAAACTCAGCCCATAAAGATGCCTTCCTTGACTTTGTAGTGTTTTGGAAATGCTCTTCCAAAGCATTCCATATATCACTTGCACTTTCAAATCCTCTTATATGAGGTAGCAAGTAATCATTGACTCCCATGTAGATAATGCTCCTAGCTTGAGCATCCTTCTTCATCCATGCCTTCAAATCTGAGAGTTCATCCCTATTTGGAACACTAGGATCTCCGAATTCTGGTTTTTCTTCTTCACCTATGATGTATCCTATCAAGCCTTTGCTCATAAGATAATCTTCCATCCTCATAGACCAAGCAGGATAGTTTTCTCTATCCAATTTCTCTATCTGAAGAGAATCTCCCATCCTTTCTTCACCTGTGTATTAAATTCTTCAAGATTTATGAGGAATAAGTGTACTTTTACTTTGAATGTAGTTTCTTTTTCTCTTCTTGATATCGTCAGGCCTCCTTCTCTAACTTTAACTTCAAACTTTCACCTTTTAAATCTTCAAAGGTTGATTTATGTATAATTGCAATAGTCAGGGTCCTCCTTTCTTCAATTTTGATGATTCCTACTCTGATACCACTGATGGAGAGTGTTAATATCCAAAATAACAAGATATCCTTGATGTTAGAGCACCTCTATATCAAGAATAACTCAAAACCTCAACCAAATTGAAAAACCAATGCCAAATTATCAAGATTCTATCTAACTATGAAGAAAGTCATTACACAGAAAAGTCTGTTGCACTTAACTCATTCATTGGCTCACCAAATGTGTAAAGTCTCTAATGAAACTTTGTACAAGGTGTTGCCTAAGGTTTCGCACCTTCTCAAAGTTAAAACTTCTCAAAAGGTTTATCTTGAGATTTACTCCACACAATTCACCTATGTCTAAAACTACACTTTTCTACAGTCAACTTCGACACCTACAACTTCTAATGTATAGTTCTCTTAATATAGAATCAGTTTATTCAAATGCTTTTAACCATAGGTAGCTTACCTTCCAAATTAAATAATGAGTGCTTGCTTGCTCAAAACTTTACACTATGGAAGGAGAACTGACCAAAACATTATCATCAAATTTGCACGTGCTGCAGTCCTAGTCTTCTTTACATTTACACATATAAATGTTCCTACTCTCAATTCTCTCAACCTAATCACAATTGGGATTTGAAAAATTTTGGTCACTCTACCATAGACTTAGACTTGTACAAAAGCATTTCACAAAAGGATTAACACACAAGGAGCACTGATCAAAATATGGGGTGCAACTTTTCTTTTATTCAGGAAAACATCACATTTGTTTGATGAGAGATATTCTCTTCACTTCTAAAGTGACTAATGACTCTTACAACTTGTCATTCATTTCCTCTCATACATGCCCCTACATTCTACTTGTATATATATATATATATATATATGTAGGCATATATGTCCTAACTCTTAACCATAACAAAGGTATAAGTGAGTTAATTACAAGTCTAGTGTACATGTATATACAAGACTTCACTCTTTGATCATGCACTATCTTCAAGCTTCATATATGTTGATCTTTGCTTCATCCTTTGACTTCAAACCTTTATCTAAAAGATCAATTGATGGTTGTCATGCACCAACAGGAAACTTGTGTGAAACATGCACCTCCATAAATGCTACAGCCATGGTGAAAGCTTCATGCCTTTGTACCCTTCGAGTCATCCTAATCCCTGCATTACAATTACTTCCATAGCTCGTGGTTTACACTAAAAGCACTATGAGGAAATGGAAAGCTATTAGTGCGAATAAGATGGAATTGATCTTTTCTTCCATTTACGTCTATACTATGCATCATATTGCAGGCCATTTCTTAGTTCTTCTACTAATCCCTGTGCACAAGGCTACAGAACAAAAAATATTGTCCACTAGGAGAATGCAATTGAAGCACCAAGATCAAAAGAAGATCAACTCACCTCTTTGACAATAGTATGATGACAAGCAACAAGGGTATGGGTTTGGAAGCCAAAAGCACTAGTAGCCCCCATAGAACAAAAGAGCCAACCACGAGGAATACAAAAGATAAGAAACCATCCAAAGATGAAGAAGTCCAAAGTGATCTGTATGCGGCCAAACACTGTTCTAGAATGGATACTTATAAGGAGGAATGATCAACATCACTTTGAGATCCAATGGATACCTCCAAACAAAGATTGTAGCAACATCTACAAGTAACATCAAAAGCCTCAATGTGCGAAGATGCTCTTTGCATAACCTCATCTTTTGTACCATTCAACTCATGCATTTCCAGAGTATGCATTAATATACGGCCACATTACAAGGCCATGCATAGACACAATTGCGAGTCCAAGGCACATGAGACACATTGGACATATGTAAACTATTTTATTGATACTAACCTCTTTCTTTTTGTTTTGTGACATTGTACCCAAAAAAAAAGAAGAGAAAAAGAGAAAAGAAAAGAGAGAAGAGATAGGACCATATGCTTGAAGAATCTCATCAGTGAAACATCAGCAACGAAATCCATCAACAACGAACGACGAGCCAATTTTCAATCACCATGATTGGTGTAAAAGAGGTGAATATTGATCGACCTTTCACCTCTTAGCAGTGCTTCTCACTCACACACTTGTACTCTCACTTGCTCATGGTCTTCATACCTTCCTCACATCTTCCCGGATTGACAATTATGAGGTGGATCTCCTCATGTTGGTACTTGCCATTGTGCAAGAGTGACACTAGGCTTTTAAAAAATGTTGCAAACACTTTTACATGTAGGTACGTTTGTGAAATTATTGAAGAAACAAATATGGTAGCTAGAAGACATTGAACAAAGCCTTAAGTTCGACTATATAAGCAATCTTTTCTTCTTAGGATTCACATCTCCACGTGGGGCAATAGAACATTACACTTCTCTAATGTAATAGCAATTTTTCTTCTAAGGGAATGTTATGAGAAGAGGAAAACCCCATAGAAAAGCTCTTTCCATTCATAGAAAAAATGTCGTATACATGAGATCAAACATGAAATGGACGACTAGTGAGGTCAAAGATAGGTTTAGGTCGATAATCTTTGTATTCGTAAATTCTCCATAGGGGCGTCTACACTAAAGCTTTTGAAAGGAAATCACCCTACCCTATTCCCACTCTCCTCTTGGTGAGAACTTTGCCTTGGGAAAGAAGAAGACTTAGGGTACCTCATGTACTTATGCCCAAAGAGTACTCCAATATAAGGTGAGGGCTAAAATTTTAGAGTTTTTGATGCCCATTGATGGGATCCAAGAGTCATACCTTGCATTGTTACGTTCTTCGTTGGATTATTTGGACTAATGCCAAAGCTTCCAAAATGAAATCACCCTACCCTGTTCCCCCTTTCGGCGACAATGTCTCCTCCAAAAAGAGGAAAACTTATCTAGAAAATTAAGTGCTCAATCAAGTTTTGGGGTAATCCAAAGATCCACTTTCACTATCTTTCTCTTCTTGATAAGCAAATCAACAAGCACAACAAATACCCTATGTTCTATAACTCTGTCACCTTTTACTTCCAAAGCCATGAATTGTAAAAGATGTGTATCATATACAATGGGGCGATAACTTTATACTTGGAAAAAAGAAAAGAAAATAAAAACTTTTTATTTAACTTCCCTTGTATTTGCTTGTATTCTTTTCTCTCTTCATGTATTTAAAGTTTGATAAAGTTTCTACTTGATGTAGGTGAATTGTTTGGGCACTCACCTCTTGAGATGGACGTAATCCTTGTGGGCTATTGGAGATATCTTGGCTAGTGTGGTCAATCCACATTTGTAATGCTTGCAAGTCATTGAAATTAGATGTTTTCAGGCAGTCTTTTTCTTTTGATACTTCGGCAATCTAACCCTTGCTTTGTGGGATATAGGAGGTCAGGTCACACGACTCACATGGTCAGTGTTGATTTTTGATGGCCGTATTACCCGTTTTGGCCATTTTGGATCGTAAAATAAATTCATAAATTTTACTTGACCTTCAAAAATTACATTAAAAATGTAAAATACAAGTACAATATGTAAATAACCTTCAAAATTGAAGGGCATGGTAGACCGCCAAAATACAACACTGCACATGGTACTATGCCCTTCGCTTGTAGAGTTGTTTTTTCAATACATTCAAGCTTAGGAAGATTAATCTTTGACCAAATTTTTTCTTTTTTTCTTTTTTAAATTCGTTAAAAATAAGAACTCTATCTTCATACACTTCGACCCGTTTTGGTAATTAGCTGTAAGAGTTTGCGCTATTCTTCACACAATATGCGTGAATTCCAAATTGCCATGTGAATCTCTCTCTCTTTCTCTCAATCACACCGAGAAGCCCATATATCTCTGAATTTCGGTATATATCACAAAGAAGAACCAGAAGAAAACCGAGGAGAGATGTGATACAAAAAAGCACACCTTGTAATAATTAGCAAATTACATACAACGATATCACAAAGAAGAAAATTACCAAGGAGAGTTGTGATACAAAGAAAGCACACCTTGTTATTATAAGCGAATTACATGCAACGCAATATCGGATAATGTATTAAAAAACCACGATGGATAACGAACTGAGCGATGCTGGAAACCCAATCCTTCTGTTGCTCGAACAAGGGAGGAAGATATCGGTGAATAACCTACATATGTATGGAAGAATGAGATGCATAATTATAAGAAGGGACTTGGTTTCAATGGCTTGTGCCACTGAATGGAGTGCACTTTTTTTTTTTTTTTGAGAGTACAATGAATTGGGAAGACACACACATCCGACCTCGTATGCTAGAGGCACCCATCTTGTGGAACTCTAAGGCATCCAGCTCTAGGCGAGACTTGAACCCTGACCATCTGCATAAGAGTACAAGGCACATCCGCTAAACCACGCCCGCTAGATAATGGCCCTATGATAAGCATATTTCAGATCTGTACTCAAACTGAGCAAATTGGTTATAGTAAGGACATGGAGAGAGAGAGAGAGGATTCGATTAACAAATGGGGCCTAATGGTCTGTAATTTCCTTAATTATCTGCCATTTGTATTCTCAGTAAACGATGGTGATACTCCAGCAATTGACCCCCTGAGCCTGGAAGACGATGCTTGGGTGTGGAATGTTCGTGCTGCTGACGATGGTCATGATCGGAATTCTATTGATATTTCTGCATGCTCTCTGCAAGTCTAAGTCGCTTCCGGCGCAGCAGCTCCTGTTTGCGGCGTTGAATTTCTCTGTGCATCTCCGCCAAGCTGAGTTCCAGGTAAAGAATGGCCCTTTCTTCATCTGTAACTTGGCATCTCTCGTCATCCTTTTGGTAAGCGCCATTGCTATTAATATGTTCGCGATCGTGACCTGAGATGCTTCTGTCGAAGACACGGCTGTACAGAGTCCTTCGCATACAATTTGCTGAAGAGTCTACGAGACAAGTTCGCTGTAGTTTGCCGTTATTGCGAAGATCTCTGTCATCGGATCGTTTCTGATCTGCCTGGTTGCAAAAATGAATAGCTAAACCCGAGTATAAAGATGGGATTCTGCATACTCCTTTCCTCGGTA